>VWZI01022228.1:303026-317276 GCA_013396835.1 Psilopogon haemacephalus
TTTTTTTTTTTTTTTTTCTGGGAAACTCTTCCTGGGGAACACAGGGAATTGTATTTGCTCTATTGTAGGATAAGTTTGCTTTTAATTGTGTTTGTTTCTGTTGCTGTTTGGTGGCTTTTCGTTTATACTTTCTGGCCATCTAAGTACCTTGTCCAAAGCAGAGAAGTCTGGTTAAGAACTTTGTTCTGAGTGTTATTCTGGACTATTCTGTTGCCCCTGTGTGTAGGAGTGAATGCTCAAGCACGAGCACAAAACCCGTGGTTGTAGTACTGCAGCAGGAGCCTGCTGTGGGTGAAGAACTGTTTCCTCTTCATGCAGATTCTCATTAAGCTGGTATCTTGGCATAATGTATTTCCAAGACCCCTAAAAAAGATAATGACGTACTCATGATTGTGGCCACTTATTCTGCAAGACCAGCAAACCTGCAAGAGTAAGATGGCACATTTAGAATCTGCCCAAATAGCCTAGAAATGTCTCCTGGTCCGCTTGCTTGCTAACCACTCCTTGGGTGTCAGCAGCACTGCTTCTTGTACAGATATTGCTAGTGAACACTATTAGCTACAGTGAAAGTGCCCTCTAAAGTCTTCCTTGGGCAGGAGGGGAAGCAAAGGAAAGAATAGGAAAGATTTGAGATTTTGATATGTTTGAACAGTAAGTGACTCAGACTTGTCTGAGGTACCTTTTATTCCGTCCTTTGAGTACTCATGTCACGACAGATACTCCTGTCTGGTTCTCTCTGTAAGGTGACTGTGGTGCTTATGAAAAGGCTGTTATCAGTGCCAGAGAGAGAAAAAAATGCTCCATGGAAAGTGGCAGTGGAAGATTTCCTGCTCCACAAGTGTCCTTGTCTTGAATTTATTTTTAATTTTTTTTTAGGAGCTCTCTAGCGGAATAAAATTCATACTTCAGCTATCACAGCCCTTCAAACAAAACTAACTATAAATATCTCTGTCAGTTCCAAGTATGGTGCAGTTTTTCACTGGAAGTGTTTGTTCAGCCAGTGTCTCCTGACTGTCCCCAGGCACTGCTGAGTCTCTGTGGAGGAAGGGCTTGCTCTCCAGGGAAATACTTGCCACTGGAGTTGGAAATCTGTCTCTTCCCGTTAATCTTAAAGACTCTTGGTGAGAGTCACCCTCACCAACTAGTGTCCCAGAAAGGATGGCGTGCACCTCTGAAGCTCTCTGGTACTTGATGGAGTAGCAACACTGTTGGCTGTCGCTGGTGTTGGTGTGGGCAGCTGGCCCAGGGTGGACCCAAAGTTCTGCTGTGGCAGGACTGCCAACTTCCCAAGTGATGATGCACAGGACCTGTGCGACCCCCTCGCAGACATTTCCTTGGTGCTTCCAACTTTCCTGACCCAGGGGTATTATTTTTACTATCCTCTTCAGTTACCTGTGAATGAATCCTGTAGTTCTAATTGCTAAAATTCAGGCTGAAGGTTAGACTAAAATTTCATGGTAATATAATTGCTTCCTGTGAGATCATTGCACTTCATGAAAGGTGCCTTCTGATGGTCTGGAAATAATGGTATAAATCAGAAAGACCTCAGAAAACACTAATGCATCACCATCTCTAGAATTGTGTTAGCTGAAAAATACTCCAAGTGCCTTTCTGGTGTGCGCTGTGTCCAGAATCAAAATGAGGAAAGACAAATTTTTAAGATAAATTGGTTTGTGAAAAATTTATGTGCACTTTACTAGTGCAGGCAGGATGTAATCTGTTTTGTATTGAATCTGCTTTGAAGAAAAAAAAAAACCCCACAATGATAATGAGATTTTTTTAAAAGGCACTTTTAAATTCATGCTGGCAAAAGACAAATAGTCATGACTTTTAATTTCTATAAACTTAACAGCTGGGGACAAAATAAAGTGTTATTAACTTCAGGGGTGTAAGGAAGTTGCTTTTGTTTCAAGGACAAAATAAGTTATTCTGTTGTCGGTGTTATTCATCTAAGCTGTCTGATCTTTCTGCTGGCACAACCAGGCCAGTGAGGGGTTTTATTTATGCTGCTTTTACTGTAAGTAGTGAGAGAAGAGGGGACACAAACCTCTCCTGTGATGTTTGTCTTCCCCATTCCTTGGTAATGCCTGTAAGAAGACTGGGTAGGGGGAGCTATGCTTCAGCAGCAAGTTGTTCTGCTACTGAATGGGATATTCCTTCCCTCCAAACATAAAATATATTATCAAATGGTGAGAAGCCTCTTAAACGTCTTCTTATATTTCACAAAAAAACATTATTTGTCTCTTCTGTCAGGATAGTCATGATAAAGATGTTTGTCCCGAAAAGGCTGAGTTCTTATGCTAATTTTAATTGCATTAAGTGCGTTTTATTGTACTCAGAAGATAAATAATAGTTATTTTCTTTTATCACTGTGTGCCTTAAATTATAACCAAAAAACCCTGCTGGTTTGTTGGTTTTGTGTGGCTGGGTTTTTTGGCTTGCTTTGGTTTGGTTTTTTGTTTTGTTTTTTTTTGGGGGGGGCGGGGGGAGTGTTTAATTTTTTGCTATAAATTTAATGGTGATTCATAAGCCAACCACAGTTTCTTGGTGTTCTTAGGTGCCTGCTGTTTCTTTCACCTGTTGAATTCAATTCCATTTATGTTAGTGGTTTATTTTTTTACTCTGGATGTATTTGCCACCTGCAGATGACTCCTGTATTTTCCAGACTTCACTGCAGAAGAAGTTATTGTGTTAATAGTCAACCACAAGTTCATGTTTATATATTGAAGGGTTTCCCTCGAGTCCCAAGTCTTTACTAACTGATTTGTCACCAAGGTGAAGGGCACAACCTCTGTGTTCAGGAAATCAATGGCAGTTGCCATTTCCATTAAGGAGCCTTAGCTGAGGTTGCTCTGTCTTGCATATTACACTGCTGTCAGTATATACTTTCATTTGCTCATGGTCTGGACCTGAAAATGGGGATAGGCCAAAAAAAGGCAGAGATTTTTAATTCTCAATAAGCATATCTTCTCTGTACAGCTGGGGAGAACTGGTGTGAAGGTGGCTGGAGCAAAGAGGGGATGCTGAAGGACTGGTGTGTATGAAAGGGTGTGCTGGTGTGCTTACACATGCCCAGCTGAACAAAAACCATGCACACCCCTGAAGTCAGCCTGTGACATTACAAAGTATATCTCTCATGAGTTTGGATTGGCACATCCCAGTTGACACTAACCATTTCCTCTAGGCAAGAGTGTAATTTAAAAGAGATTAAGCTGCACACAACAATGATAAACTCCCCTTCTCCTCCCAGGGTCTCACTCAAAGCTTACCTGCTTAACACCAGTGTTAGTTACTCTTCTTTCACTGTAGTATCAATTTGATTAGACTCTGAGATCTCCATGACAGGACTAAAGCACCATGAGCAGTGCCCCTCAATGAGGCTGCAGCAGCACAGTCCACTTGCCTAAGAGTATCCAGCACTCAGGTTATGACAGGAAGAGGTTTGTCACCCAAGTAAGGGCTAAATTCACAGCAAGCACAGTGGTGCAGAAGTGGGCTAGGGGACAGTTTGCTATTCCTCCTTGTGTTTTATCACATTTCTACCTGCAAGTGAGCCTCTGTACTGCTGCTCCATCTTCTGCACTCTCTGGTGCATATAAAACATTCTACCTTTAAGTACTGACCACCAGCAGTACCCAGCTCCCAGACAGGGTCACTTGAGGGAAGATAAAATTCTATCAAAATTATTGAAGTGGCATCTGATGTTTCAGTGTCTGGTGGGGAGCTACAGGCAGGCTGGGGAGGGACTGTTTGGAGGGGCAATGGAGCAGGGGAGATTTGGGTTGGACATCAGGAGGAAGATCTGCAAAATCAGAGTGGTGAGATCCTGGAATAGGTGGCCCAAAGATGTGGTTGGGCCTCCATCCCTGGAGACATTCAAGATCAGAGTTGATGTGGCCCTGAGTGTCCTGGTCTGGTTGGAGGTGTCCCTGCTGACTGCCAGGATGGGGTTGGGCAAGGTGACCTTGGCCTCCATTGTTTCATTTTAGAAGGTATTTTTAAAGACACAAAAGCAAAAATATCCTTATTCCGGCAATGACTTAAATGCACGTTAGCTTTCAATCCTGCTGCACAGCACATTGGAAAGTTGAACTGCCAAAAAATACTCCTTAAAAAGAAAAAAAAATAAGAAAAGCAGCTTTGTTTGCTTCTATATATCTTGGACAATCCAAGCCATATAGATGCATCTATATAGCTTAGAAATCTTGAATTTTTGAATGTGATCTGCTACATTCTGAGGGTTGTTGTCCATTTTCAGAGCTGCTGAGGTGCAGGTACCTCTGCACTGTACCCACAAGGGCTGGATCCAGATGTTCCTCCTTAGAAGGACCCATGGGCCACCAAGGAAGGGCCCTTACTGACAGGGAGCATGCCCAAGCTCAGGCGGTGTGAACTAACAAGTTTAGCACATAAGCTTTAGCCTTGGGGGTGGGAAGCCCTGTCTTAAAATGAGCTGTATCAGATTGGCAGTGGGCACAGCATGTTAAAACGGGCTGGAGAATTACTGATAAAAACTTTCCAATTGTTAAGTCTTGGAACAAGTTGCTTAGGGTCACTGTAGGGTCTTCATCATCAGACCTCAAACTGGACAGGCTAGGCATGTGGCGCTGATGTATGAGGTACAGCTAGTTCTGCCCTTGTGCACAGGGAGAGGTGGACTCTCTTGCATTTCTACTCATTTTTCATCACACTCTGTGCTATACACTTTGTTGTTAGGGTTCCTCGTTCCTCTCCTCCTTTCACCTGGGAAGTGCTTTACAGTTGTCTTAAGTGGGTTCTTGTTTCTTAGTGCAGTGCAAAGGGGTTTTTTTGCTCTCAGTTAGAGGTCTCCGTTTTCCTGTCCCTTTTACTAACATAGCTGAGCCTGGTGTCTTCTTGCTTTCACTGGCATTTAAACTGCTTGACATCTTTAGCCCTCAAGGATGCTCTGAGCTGTAAAGACTCCTTGCTGAAGCTGCTGTTCTGGAGTTATAGGCGATGGGCGATTGGTTGGCTGCTTCGTGCGCTAAAGGAATCAAGCAGCTGTAGCTTCTCCCATTAAAAATTAACGCTCTGCAGTAGGCAGTAAAGACCTTAAACGTTTTGTTGTTAAGGAGCAAATAAAAGAAAAACACCACCTTTTTGTTAAAGAATGAAGGATGTTTCAAATCAGGAGCTTTCTTTTCTTATGTGGCTCTCACCCCCTTGAATGTAAAGACTGGAGAATCACAGAAGCATCCAGGTTGGCAGAGCCCCTCAGGGTTACCAAGTCCAACCTAGAACCCTACTCTACAAGATTTATCTTAAACCATAGCCCTAAGCACCACAGCCAAAACACCCTTAAACGCAGCCAGGGTGGGCGACTCTACCATCTCCATGGGCAGCTGATTCAAGTCCCTGACCACTCTCTCCATTAACAACTTTTTCCTAATGTCCAATCTAAACCTCCCCAGCCTCATCTTGAGGCCATTCACCCTTGTTCTGTCTCCAATTTCCTGTGAGCAGAGCCCAGAAGCAGCCTCTCCACAGTGTCCTGTCAGGTAGCTGTAAACAGCAAGAGGTCAGCCCTCAGCCTCCTCTTCCTCACACTTCCTCACAGCTTTGTTGCCCTCCTCTGGACCTGCTCCAGCCCCTCTACATCTCTCTTTGTATTGCGGTGCCCAAAACTGAACACAGCACTTGAGGCTGAGTACATGTCCAGGAATGCACTGTCACACAGGTGGGTTGCTAAGATGTTACTCTGCCATACATAATCACAGTTTATGTGTGCAATGTATTAAGAGATTGATAAGTACCTCTGTGATATGGCAGGTTTTTTGGGTTGACCTGTGAAAAGAGCCCCACAACCATAAAGAGTTATGAAGCTGTTCTGTTTATTACGGTGGCAGGTGCCAGGGGGGATCTCTCCACCAACCCTGCACACCCTGTGCTGGCACAAGCCATAACTGGTGTTACAGAAGCATATGTATTCATGAGAAGAGGTAGGGTCATTACTGTTATTTCTTAGAATAGGTGTGATTATTGAAATCAGTTCTTGGAGCTCATTAACATAGGTGTCCTCCCATTCCCCAGCCCAGTTCCACCCTCTTGTGTGGTTGTCTGGGATGAAGGCCAGTATTCTTCCTCAAAGTGTACTTTTCACCTTTAGTTCAATTTTCCAGCTGGCTTCCCTAATAAGCTGCTTTATTAGTTTCTAGTGGGAATGTTTCATAGAATCATAGAATGGTTTAGGTTGGAAGAAACCTCAAAGATCATCCAGTTCCAACCCCCCGGCCATAGGCAGGGACACCTCCCACTAGATCAGCTCCTCCTTATCTCTATCCTGCTTTCTTTAGTCAAGAAGATTGCAAACCTGGACTTTGCAAGGTTAAATATTACATATCTCCAACTAATTGCTTGGTATTTATGGTTACATATTATAGCACTTCAACTAATTGCTACAAATACCTTCTTACACCTTAATCAGGAATGTGCATCTGGTCTGTGGGGACCTGTATTTGTGAAACTTAAGGGGCCCTTCACCAATAATCTTTGATTTTGTACTTTTCCCTTTGTCAGAGTATCTTTTCATATACTTAGTGTGCAGGTAAAGCTCTGCACGCCTGCAGATAGCTGATCTAAAAAGAGCCCTGTAAGAAATTTGTCACAGAGCATGTTCCCTAATGCAAATAACAATAATGAATCTGGGAAGATGTGAAAGGATCATTTCAAATGGAAAAGTGATTCCAAAACACCCCAGAGAGCTGCAAATATGCTGGGTTCAGAGGCTAAGCTGATGGTGGGGGAGCTGGAAATGGTTTGGGGCTATGTGAAGATGAATTGTGAGATGTCAGCGTTCGTCTCTGTTTTACACACTCAATTTGCATAGGAGGTTTGCCTGGTGCATGGGGCTATGCTGCCCTGCTGTAGCTGTCTCAAGCAGTTCTTCACTCTGCTAAGCAGTGAGAACTGTCCATAGAGCAGGACGCAGTGATCAGAGCAGATCTGTGGAAAATAGACACCTTTCCACTCGCTGCCCAAAATGGCATGTTTTTGGCAAGGACCACAATGAAAGAAATGAGAGGGACATACTCTGTCCAGCCAGCTGCTCTCATCCACCTCTCCTCCCACCTATCTGGTATGTTGTCCCTCTGTCATTTACACCATCTAAATGCTAAATGGTAGGGCTGGAGCAGGTCCGTAACTATGCAGCACTCTTTTGTTACACTCTATACTGTTGCCAGATGAAAAAGAGAAGTAGTTTCTAAATAATGGAATATTTAGGAGAACTGCAGAATGCTGCCATGCAAATTAAAGAAAAAAAATATAATGTTATAAGAATGAAGTATTTGTCTGGAGAAGGTCTCTAGAGTAATATGAAGCCAAGTTTATCTGTTTAACAGGGTTGTGGCAGAGGGGTCCTTCATCTCATCTGGAGTGTGACAGGGACCTTACTGGGCACAAAAGCTGGTGCTCAGTCTCTGTGTAATTGGGAGTAATTGCAGTAAGCTAATGGTGTAATAAAGACTAGTTAGAACAAATGCTATCAATGACAGTAACACATGTTAACAGTGATAAGGTGATTGTTGGGTATTAGTGGGTAATTGCTGGGTGTAATTTTCATTTGACAAGCCACTGTCCAGCCAGCCACCCACTTGTCCAGTACAACATGAGGAGGGGCAGCTATGAAGGACACCTGTATGCAGGCTGCCCTGGATGCTTTACCCATGCCGCACTTTCAGTGCACTCAGGCCTCCCATGCACATCCTTAAGGGAAAGGATCGAGCAATGTCACTTTCAGACAGATCCACGGGGTTTAGACCAACTTTCCATTTCCTCAGTTAATTACCAACATAATCTCTAGATAATCTCTTCTCAAGTCTATGAAGATTGGCTGCCTTTGAATTCAGAGGACACTCAGTCTTTTTGGATTGCAGCCATAGATTAAAGTTGTTCAGAGTGGAGATAGCTGTGCTTTCCTGCTGTTGATTGAAACGTGCCGCTGAACACTTCGGCAAGTTGGATAACCCCTCCAGAAATGCAAACAGTTGCTGGCCTGCCTGTGTCCTCCTAGCTCAGAGGTGCCAAATCCCATTACAGCTGGTTCCTGTGCAGTCAATCACAGCCTTGTTGCTTGATATGTAAGAGGATTTTCCCGTTATGCTATGAATGCTTTGTCGACAGGAAATCACACATTATGAAGGAGCTACTTCCACCAAATTTGCAAAACTTGGTCCATTATTGCATTGCCAAGCATGCACTGCATAACTCTAAAGAGGGGAATTCATTGCAGCTCCTTACCTGTCCTGATCGTGACTGAGTTGTTACATCTCCCGTGAAAGGAGAGATCTCCTGTCCACAGGACATGCAGCACCATCATTTGTACACCTCTGCTATCCTCAGTCCCGGGCGCTGGGCATGTGAAGCAGAGAGCATCTGCCTACAGGAACGCTCTCGAGGTGAGGCTGATGTCACCTCTGGGAGCTTTGCAAAAGATCAGAGAACTGTCAGAGGAAGATCAAACATTTTCCTGCGGGAGCAGGCACATGTATTTAAATGACCACACTGCCCCTGTGGTGTGTGCTTTCCTCCTCAATCCCCCACACCACCTCTCCAGCTCTGTACAGCTATGGGTTGCCAAGGAGCTGTTTGTCCCACTGCATGGGTGTGTCTGGGAGTGTGGGCTTGCAGAAACCAACTCGATTTCTTCTGGCTATGCACTTCTGGTCTTAATGGACTCACTTAACAATGCTGGGATCTGACAGCATCAATACATTTTGTATCACTGTTGGAGGATAAAAATACAAAGTTTTTTTTTAAACCCCAACATTTAGTCATTTATAGGACAGCAAGAGAAACAAATGCTTGATACATGCTTTCCCCTAGGGCAGCATTTGAAATTAAATTTAACTTTTGAGTGGACCTTACACTTCCATACTATTTCACATCAAAAAAATACAGGTACCTGCATAATCATGTTGCTGGCGTTTATCTCTGGTTAAAGATCGAGTTTCTAGCACCAAACCTTTCACTCAGTTTGCTGATGATTATTTATAACCTAGATCCTACCCACACCTGAAGGTAGCTTGGTAAATGTCTGATTTCCACACATGATATGATCCATTGTTCAGATCTCCATCTCCCAGGAGCTCAGAGGAAATCATTCCATCTCCTAGTGGACATCCCACATCATTTTCTATAGCACTTGAAATGTCTTCTCTTGTATTGGATTTCTTCCCTGCCCCAGACTCACAAAGTCATTTTGGCTTTTTTCTAAGAAGATTTTGATCAGATTTTCTTTGTACTTTCAGCTCACTGTTGGAGTAAATTTCTCTTTCGTCTTTCTGTAGCCTTCTCCTCCCCCTTTTCCCTGAAAACACCTGAGACTGGTAAAGAACAAAGTTGCAGTGTGAACAGAATTTCCCTGTTCAGTTTGAAATTGTAAGTGCTTTTTTGAATTTAAAAAACATTATTCTTCCTGAAAGAGAGACTTTCTTTCTTCTACTGTGAAAGAACAAAGCTCACCAAACCAAGCACCATACCAACTTTTATTTTAATCTTGTGACATTCAGATCTGGAATTTTTACTTCTGAAGACTGGGACAGTTCTTCCATTCAGCAGCTCCATGTGTTTCTACAGGTGTCAGGTTTGGTTTTGAATGATTTGCCTGAAAATATGACTACATACTTCAGTATGGTGCCGAAAAGCATCTGAAAAGGCAGAGCTGGGGTTGACACACTCTGGGTAGAGGGAATGGTGCAAGATTTGCTCCTGCCCCATCTGCCTGATATTTGGAATGTTAACTGCAAAATTCAACAGCTGAAGGGTTTGCTAATCCCATCCTGCTCTCTACTGAAGTACTAAAGATGTAACTATGGCTAAAATGTTTATGGCTTTGTGAAACGCAGAGAAGTGGGTGAGAAGTAGCTTTAGAGATTTTTATTTAAGGCTTAGGAAACTTGAACTTTCTTTCTGCCATGACATGAATGGAAAATGGACTTAAGTGCAGTCTCTGAAGCCAGTAAGCTAATAGCAACATGTGTTAATAGAAGCATAGAATCATAGAATGGTTTAGGTTGGAAGGGACCTCAAAGCTCAGCCAGTTCCAACCCCCTGCCATAGGCAGGGACAGCTCCAACTAAAACAGGCCACTCAAGACCTCATTCAGCCTGATCTTCAACACCCTCAGGGAGGTTGTGGATGACACATTGGGTGATTCTGTGCTCCACAACCTCCCTGGGCAACCTGTGCCAGTGTCTCACCACCCTCACTCTACAGAACTTCCTCCTAAACATCCAGTTTCAGTCTCCCCTCTGCCAGTTTAAATCCGTTAGCCCTCCTCCTGTCATTACAAGACCTTGTCCATAGTCCCTCCCCAGCATGAAGTATTGCAAAGGTTGACTCTGCCACGGGATGGAGCTGTCACTCCCAGCCTTATCCATCCATCGCAACCCCACCTGTGTGCCCCAGCTCATCCTGCAGTGCAGCTCTGGCTTTAGCTTGGCCAGTGCTGTATCCAGCCCTACGGTGGAGATTGCTCCACCATAATCTTCCTGTCCAAAATTCTTAGGAAAGCTGTAAACAGTTAGGCCTCTTTCTGCTCGTGTCCCCTTCCCCACACCACTGCAGGTCTGCAGAGTCTACACAAAACAGTATTTCAGTAACTTGCTGCCAGTAGAATCATAGAATGGTTTAGGTTGGAAGGGACCTCAAAGATCATCTAGTACCATGTTTGTACTCTTCTGCCATGCCTTTTGTTTTCCTAAGCCTATGAACAGCATCCAAAATCCTCATGAGCTAGTGCTCACGGGGATAGCCCTGTTCTATCAAGGACTATTCTCTCTGAGTTCACAAAGAATAAAATCTGTAGCAAGGAAAGGGCTTTCAGTTCAGCTCTGGCAGATGAGCTCTCCTGGCACTGGTAAAGCCATGTACAACACCACCAGATAAGATCCTAATCCAGAGTAAGGTAGGAAGCCAGATGTCGGAGGCAGGGTGTCAGCAGCCTTTTTCTTTTCTGAAATGAGGACTGAGTAATTTGGAGCTTACCATCTCATGAGTATGTCATGAGTGGATTTAGTAAGATTCTGGAAAGCACTAAGTGTGGAAAGAGAGATAAATAAATAAATTCTTTCATGTGTTGAGCTTGTTGAATGTAAAAACTTCTTGCTCCTATTGGGTTTGCTGCACAAATCCATGTAAAATAGAGTGTGTGTGTCACAACTACATCTGCATTTTAAATATATGACTTGCCTCCGTTTGGTGGTTAATGAATTCTTGAGGGAGAAAAGACCCTCCTGAATTTCCAGATCGAATGTGATCAGTTCCTGTAATGCTACAAAGAGTGCTGGATCCCAGTTGGTGTGAACTGGTATAATCTCAATGAAGCCAAGAGAGGAGACCAGGGTCAGCTGAGAATTCAGCCTCTTTAGTAAGCAAGTTTCAGAAATAAAATATTTACCCACTTTACTGTTAGAATATTTATTGTGGCAGAGTATTTTTGGGTAGCAAAAAGAAGCAGCTCCCTAACTTGCTACAAATATAGAGGAGACTCGAGCACTGCTAAAAGGTATTATTTTCGCTGAGGGTGGTTTATTGCTTGCATAATTGACATAAACCAGAAAGCAGTTCATGGTAATGGTATTGTTCATACTCCTGTAATTAAGATTGTGTCAGTGTTTCAAGGGCATAATACCCAGTCAGAAAAATGTGTGCAATTATAGCAATAATTCCTTGGGAGGTAGATTTTTAGCCAATTTTTATGTGGGAAACATTGCTTTGGTCGGTGACCAGGTAGAGGAGTCCAACGAATATGGTTCTGGGTTCCAGGGAGGCATCAGATGCTTTGCTTTCCTCATGTAATTAAAGCCTAATGTGGAAGCGATGCCTTGATGGACTTTGCAGAAATGCAAATATTAGACCAACTTAGTCCGTTCCACTTTCACAATGTATTAATTGCTGTAAATATGCAAAGGTATGCAATTAAAAGAGCAAATGAGTATTTCTAATTAGGATGGAATGGTAGCACATTTCATCAAAGTAGGACACAGTGTGCTACTTAGCTGTGTATATGTTTTTGCCAATTAGTCAACAAGGAATTCTTGTATGAACAACTGAGCCTTATATAATTGGAAAATGAACACTGAAGTACCAAAGTCCAAAGCAAACATTTTTATTACCCTGGAACACAACAGGCTACTTTTGGCCCTCTTTGCATCAGGGGACAGGGATAATTCATTGACATAACCTGCACTAGCGTGTGGGAATGTGGCTTCTCCTTGCCATCTGCTCTGCAGCATGCTGATGGGGCCACCCCACAGAGAGTCCTGCTTGCAGTCAGAGCAAGTCATGTGGGACTGGGAAACCAAGTCCCCGAGCAGCCACGGGGCAAAGGTTCTTTCTAGCCCTTTGCAGTTGTTAGTTTGGATGTGTCTTTCAGCACACCAAGCACCGTGGCAAGTGCCCATGAAGTGTGGCAGTGTGGCCTTGGAGCCTGCCTTGTTCTGTGTGTCCCAGGAGTGCGTTGCAGCTGCCTTGCTCCCAGGGGCAGAACAGCCCACAGACATTACAAATAGGTCAAAGCTCTTAGCTAAAATGATTTTGATGTGCTCTGCTCTACAGAGCTGCATCTTTGTGGATGTGGTTGTGGGAGGTGGCCAATGCCACAGGGAGAGCATGTGCAGCATGTACCAGGGTTCTGTGCTGGAGAGCTAGAGTAGCTGAGCAGCATGCCAGGGGTACAGCCCTCAGGCCCAGACACTAAATTGGTTTGCTGAACCTCATGTGGTGGGGAAGAAAACCAATTTTCTGTGCAGTGAATATTCCACATTTTGGATGAGGGGACACTTGGAGCAGGTGGAGTTTCTCTTAGTTGATGCTATCCAGCACACACACAATCCCCTGGGAAGGTGATTGAAAATTTGGCAAATGAGGTATTTGAACTGTTAAGAATAGATTCTGATTAGAAAGGAAATAATTGTTGTCCCTAACTAGCATCTTTGCAGGGGGCAATCTTAGTGGAAATGGATACTCCTAAAACCAATTAGCAGTTGAGATGTCAGTTCAGACTGATGAGAGGCTTTCAGGAACAAGAGCTTAGTCTGCTTCTCATGGTGAGCTAAAAATCTGTAACCACTTTGAAAAGCCCTTGAAGCACAGAGCATGATAAGGATGGGGGAGAAGTGGTGGAGGACACAGCAAAGACCCAACCTAAGCACTCAAGGGAGTTTCTCAGGTTTGGGGCTGCCCTTCCCTTGCTTTTGGATAAAGTTTTCGTGTGTTTGTGAGCATTAGAATCCATGTTGTAGATTCATCGAGTTTAGGGGTTCGTTTGGGGAAAGGAAAAGCCATTTCTCTCTTGTATCATAATGTACATTCACTTAGGTACAGGCTGCACTTAACTGGCTGAAAGCCTCAGTGACAGACGAAATAGAACATTCTGGGGTTGCAGAATAAAATAATATAATTCATGCTGCACTGGGCAGCCTCCTGCCCTGAGCTCTGACCCCTCAACAGATATTCTTCCCATAACCTCCTGAAATACTCCCTGAGCCTCTTTCATAGCGAAAGGTATCCTACTTAGTGCTTCTTCTATGCTCAGAAGGCACTGGCCTGTAGCTATAAATAATTACTGATGACTCACACTGCCTAGCACAAAGTTCAGATATGCACTTTCATTCTGATACCTCTGTGCTTGCTCATGCTTGCTGTACCTGCTAAAAGTTGTATTTTCTACATCCACCCTGTTCACTGTCAGTTAAAGAGGTTCTGGACTCTGCTTAAGATGCTTAGGCATGGAATTAAGTTCAGAGCTCTTTTTGTGGTTTGGGTCCTTCCTCCCTTCCTCTCTTTACTTCTCCCTTCCTCCCTCCATTTCCCCCTTCCCCTCTTTCTGTTTTCACCGCTCCTGCCTGGCCAGCCTGATCTAGGGTAGGGTGTCCCTGGGCATGGCAGGGAGGTCGGAACTGGATGATCCTTGTGGTCCCTTCCAACCCTGACTGATTCTATGATTCTTTGCCCCTTCCCTCCCTCCCTTACCCCCTCTCTCCCTCCCCATCTCCTCTCTCTCTCTGTTCTCCTTTCTCTCCTCCTCTCTTTCTTTCTCTTTGTTTCACTCTTTCTCTGTCGTCTTGAGGAAAATTTCTAAAACCTTACTCTTTGGAAAACAAAGAGTTAGTCTCCTAATTCCAGGTCACGGACATGTGAGTATTTAAATTCCCTGTGCTCCGCAGTGAGGTGCAACCAAAGACTGAGTGTAGTGGGTTTGCAGTGACCTGCCCCCCCACCTTTTAG
>VWZI01022229.1:3300-14145 GCA_013396835.1 Psilopogon haemacephalus
CTAAGGTCCTTTTGGTCCTTTCCAACCCTGACTTATTCTAGGATCCTTGTGGTCCTTTCCAGCCCTGACTGATTCTATGATTCTTGTGGTCCCTTCTAACCCTGACTGATTCTATGATTCTTGTGGTCCCCTCCAACCCTGACTGATTCTATGATCCTTGTAGTCCCTTCCAACCTTGACAGATTCTGTGACTCTCTAATTGTAGTTTAACAGCACTATAGTTGTTTACTCTTAAGACTGGACCATAGAATCGTAAAAGGTTTAGGTTGGAAGGGACCTCAAAGCTCAGCCAGTTCCAACCTCCCTCCCTAGGCAGGGACACTTCCCACTAGAACAAGTGGATGGAGGATTATATTGACCCCCTACAAAGACTTGAAATAAACTGAAATAAATGGGAGATAATTCTCCCATAAGATGTCTGCCTTCACCTTGACAAGAACACTGAAAGGGAAGTGAGCAGGGATCTCCAAAGCACTACACTAATCTCTGTGGTAAGCAAGGAGAGCTAAAAGCAGAACTTTTAAGACTTACAGTGTCCTTCAAAGACAAAAAAAAAAAAAAAAAAAGAGACTGTGGGTAAGGAACCATCCACTTTCTTCTCCTTTTGCTGTACTGGTGTTATTCTGCTGCAGCAAAGCTCTGTCTGCTCAGGGTGACAGGAGGAAGGCATTTCAACTGCAAGACTTTGGACAACTCCAGGCTAATGCTCTCCCAAACCTTTTGTGTGACCTCCCAGTGAAGAACAAAGCACAGAGCTCTAGGGTCAGAGGGGTTACTTCCCAACAATAGCTCTCCTGTAACTGGCATGGGTCTGCAGCAGGTGGAAGAAATTTCTTCTCCTCTGGGAGAATAGAGCCTGTGTGGTTCCCAAAGAAGGCTGCCAGCCAAGCAGAAACATTAAGATATATGCTACAGAATTCATTTTGAGAAGCTCTCAGAAGAGAGCTTGCCCCTTCAGCTATTCCTTCATGTAAGGAGGAGACAGGTTAGAGGGCAGCAGTCCCCGACAGGGAAGCCTGTGACAACAAGGGCAAATTGCCACAGCAAATTGCTCCTCTTACCTTGAAGGGCTTTGGGAAGGATTTGTGTTAAACATGTTTATCACCCAACACCACTGCCTCCAAAACAAAGGCAATTTGCTGTGCCCTGCTGATTGCAGAACTCCACTTGCCCAACGCATTTCCTCCTCTCTGGTAGAGAAGTGCAGGGAGTTCATCTCCCATCTTCCTCTCCTTTTCTTTCGAACTGAGTGGTCTGAATTTGCAAAAAATGAAGAGGAAGAAGTCACCAGGCTTGCTCTGTCCAGACACTATGGGCTCATAAGCTCCAAAGACAGCAGAACTGAAAGGTGCTGGAGGAACTCCAGCTGGAGGGCCCCGAGGATGCTCAGAGGGCTGCAGCACCTCTGCTACGAGCACAGCCTGAAAGAGTTGGGGCTGTGCAGGCTGGACAAGAGGAGGCTCCCAGGAGACCTTTCTGTGGCCTTACAGGATCTGAAGGGGGCCTGCAGAAAAGCTGGGGAGGGACTCTTTAGGCTATCAAGGAATGATAGGACTAGGGGGAATGGAACAAAGCTGGAGGTGGGGAGATTCAGCCTGGATGGGAGGAGAAAGTTCTTCAGCATGAGAGTGGTGAGAGCCTGGAATGGGTTGCCCCTTCAGGGAGGTGTTTGGGGCCACATCCCTGGAGGTGTTTGCAGCCAGGCTGGCAGAGGCTGTGGGCAGCCTGATCTAGGGTAGGGTGTCCCTGGGCATGGCAGGGGGGTTGGGACTGGCTGATCCTTGTGGTCCCTTCCAACCCTGACTGATTCTATGACAGGATGAGAAGCAATGGTTTGAAATGAGAGCAGAGAAGACTTATGTAGGATGTTAGGAAAAAGTTCTGCACCATGAGGGTGCTGCAACACTGCAACAGGTTGCCCAGGGAGGGAGCTGAGGCCACATCCCTGGAGTTACTCAAAGCCAGGCTCAACAAGGCTCTGAGCAACCTGCACTAGTGGAGGATGTCCCTGTTGACTGCAAGGAGGTTGGACTGATTCTAGGATTCTAACTCTCCAAGCAGTACAGAACACAATTGGAAACCACAGGTTGCATGGAATAAACCAGGCATGCCACAGTGAGATCACAGAATCATCCAATCACAGAATGGTTTAGGTTGGAAGAGACCTCAAAGATCAACCAGTTCCAACCCCCCTGTGCCAGAGGCAGGGACACCTCCCACTATGCTCACTGTTTACACACTAACAGGAGAAGTTAAAGCATTGAAGGGGAGCCCATTAGGGCAGACTGACAATCTTCGCATGCCCTGTGTCTGACAAGTGCAATGATGCAAAGTATTTCTTTGCTACTAGCCCAGCAAGGATCTGCAGTCCAGCTTGCAGTCCAGGCTGTGCGGTTTGCTTCCAGTTATCTGGAGGAAGCAAAGACAGAGTGGACAGGAGGAATGCAAACCCCTCATTTGCTCAAGGTCAGCGGTTGAGGAAGAGAGAGAGACTTTCTGGAGTTGACAGAGCTGAGTAACAGACTTTCTCTGGATAATAAATATGTTTGCATAGCCAAAGCAGCAACATCCTATTAAGCAGGGGGTGTGGCAGTTTCCATCTGCTAGTTTGCAGGCTTTTCAGGGCTGCCATCTGCTTCCTCATCGTGCAGCAAGCAGGCAGCTTGACTTAACGTTGCTTACACTCTCAAATTACTCAGTTTTCTCACCAAGACACAGAAAATATGCTGCACTCAAGCCACTGACTGCACAACAAACCACAGAGAAAATCCATTAGAAGGTGTCACTGGAAGGTTTGCTGTAACCTTCTCTTAACAGTTGATGGCATGGAGGGAGGGAAGAAAGGAAGGTGAGTTTCTCCACCACCTTCCTGGGGATGGAGGTGAGAGGCTAACAGGTTTATAGTTAGAATTATAGAATCAGTCAGGGTTGGAAGGGACTACAAGGTTCAGCCAGTTCCAACCCCCCTGCCATGCCCAGGGACACCCTACCCTAGATCAGGCTGCCCACAGCCTCTGCCAGCCTGGCCAAAAACACCTCCAGGGATGTGGCCCCAAACACCTCCCTGAGCAACCTGTTGCAGCTTCTCACCACTCTCATCTCAACAGCTTCCTCCTCACCTCCAGGCTGAATCTCCCCACCTCCAGCTTTGCTCCATTCCCCCTAGTCCTGTCACTCCCTGATAGCCCAGGAAGTACCTCCCCAGCGTTTTTGTTTTTAGGTTGGAAGGGATCTATGAGATCATCTACGCCAATTGAGCCTCAGGATCATCAAGTCCCCTCCTATGAGAAGAGACTGAGAGAGTTGGGGCTGTGCAGGCTGGAGAAGAGGAGGCTCCCAGGTGACCTTCTTATGCCTTCCAGGATCTGAAGGGTGCTACAAGAAAGCTGGGGAGGGACTTTTGAGGCTGTCAGATAGTGACAGGACTGGGGGGAATGGAGCAAAGCTGGAAATGGGGAGATTCAGACTTGATGTTAGGAAGAAGTTGTTAGCAGTAGGGTGGAGAGAGCTTTTTTGTAGGCTCCCTTCCACTTACCATATATAGTCTACAGTTCTCTGCACAGAACTATGGCAACTGAACCTGCACACCTTACACACACCTCAAAATACTTAGTCAGAGCACATGCTAGGCCTATTCACTCTCCTGTCCTCACTTAAGTGCTGAGACCAACTAAGTGCTCAAAGTCCATTTAAGCACAAACAGAAGCAGCTTAATGAGTGTCAGTGCTAATTGAGTCTTCATCTTACACCCAAACAGGTATGAGAGGCTGAAATAATAACACAGCCCAGCTGAAGCAGGCTTTTGTTAGCAGCAAAGAGCCAGCTCCCAGCTATAATTGACTTCTTTAATCTCATCCCCTCCCCAAGATTTAACATCACTCTTAGCAACATTTTAGTCAGCACAGCCTAGGAATAAATGCCAAGGAAGTTCCCAAAACACTGACCTGAGGCATTAAAAAGATAAAACAAAGGACTTCAGAACCAGCAGCGGCAGGGAAATGTGTCTTGGTTTTATGAAATGCCTTCCAGCCTGATCTAGGGTAAGGTGTCCCTGCCCATGGCAGGGGGAGTTGGAACTAGGTGATCCTTGTGGTCCCTTCCAACCCTGACTGACTCTGATTCTAAGACTACTGAAATGATTACTAAGACTGAACTCTTCCCATGCTTTTGGTCTTATAAATGAAGCAAGACAGGAGTTTGAAGACTAAGTCCTGTCCCAGAGTAACAAGTCAAAGCACAGATGAGGACCCTCTGGATAAACATGGCTGGCCAAGCTGGGAGGGTGACTCTAAAGATGCTTTCCCACCTCAGAATGAAAATCTTAAAATCATGGAATCAGTCAGGGTTGGAAGGGACCACAAGGATCATCCAGTTCCAACCCCCCTGCCGTGAGTTTTTAACCTGCTTACAGGGATTTTTTCAGCTTCACCTGCTGAGAATCCTACTGAGTAGAGTCATTCTCCTGTCCTGCCCTTAGTATTGGTATTGGACATGAGAAGGAAGTTGCTGAGCATGAGAGTGGTGAGAGGCTGGAATGGGTTGCCCCTGCAGGGAGGTGTTTGGGGCCACATCCCTGGAGGTGTTTTTGGCCAGGCTGGCAGAGGCTGTGGGCAGCCTGCTCTAGGGTAGGGTGTCCCTGGGCACGGCAGGGGGGTTGGAACTGGCTGATCCTTGTGGTCCCTTCCAACCCTGACTGATTCTGTGATAGGATGAGAGGCAATGGTTTGAAATGAGAGTAGAGAAGATTTATGTAGGATGTTAGGAAAAAGTTCTACACCATGAGGGTGCTGCAACACTACAACAGGTTGCCCAAGGAGGGAGCTGAGGCCACATCCCTGGAGTTATTCAAAGTCAGGCTCAACAAGGCACTAGTGGAGGATGTCCCTGCTTACTGCAAGGAGGTTGGACTAGATGACCTCTGGGGGTCCCTTCCAACCCAATCCATTCTATGATAGAAATAATATTTTCATACTATGTTAAAGTAGGTTGCTTCCCTCAAAACAGAAGCACTTCAGAGCCGTCTGTAGAGAGCAGAGCTACCCACTCTGAAGCTGTAGTCAAGTTACAGAGAAACCTGAGACCTGTGGTGGGTCAGCCTCAGCTGGCTGCCAGACACCCACCCAGCTGCTTGCTCCTGGGTTGTGAGAAGAACAGGGAGGTCACTCAGCAATACTCAGCAGTTACCAGAGTGAGGAAAAGAGTTTCAACTTAAGGAATAGAATAGAATATCACAGAATGAAAATGTCATTTATTGTCAATTAAAAATAGAATAGGAAAAGTGAGGAGCAAAGAACAAAACCAAACTCACCTTTCTCCCCATCCTTTTCCGTAGGCTCAACTTCATACCTTTATTCTTTACTCTTCTAACCTCTTCCCCCCTGGAGCAGTGCAGGTGGGACTGAGAATAGGAACTGCAGGCACTTTGTAATCATTCTACCTGCTGTGTCTCTCCCTCACAGCTTTTCCCTGCTCCAGCATGGGTCCTGCTAATGATCTACAGCTCAAGAACCGCTCCAGTGTGGGTTCTCTCCATGCAGTCCACTTCTGCAGACTGCTCCTATGCAAGTGTCCCCTCCCCAGGCCACAGTTCCCACCAGAAAACCTGCTCTTCTGTGGGCTTCCCACAGGCTGCAGTATCCTTCAGAGCACATTACCTGCTCCTGTGTGGAGTCCTCCAATGCCTGCAGAGTTGATACCTGCTTCCCCATGGCCCTCCAGATGATTTCAGGGGGACAATCTGCGTCACGATGGTGCAGGGACTGCAAGGGAATCTCCACTCTGGCACCTGGAGCATCTCCTGCCCCTCCTCCTTCACTGACCTTGGTGTCTGCAAGGCTGTTTGGCTTTCCTTTATTCACTCCTTACTCTCACAGCTGCTGCACAGTGGTTTTTACCCTTTTGTAAACATGTTATGATAAGGCCCCACCACCAGCATCATCGACAGGCTCAGCTTTGGCCGGAGGAGCTGCCTGGAACTGTCCCTGTCCTACTGCCAGTGGGCAATCCCCAACCCCTTCTCACAGAGGTCATCCTCCACCACCAAAACCTTGTCACGAGACAGATAAGATTAAGAGACAAACCACAAAACAGCTTGTAGGAAGAAAGTGAACTCGGAGACTCGAGACAAGGAAATTATCATCAAGTGATGGCACCAGGCAGGCAAAATGAACAAACAAACCCAGCACTGAATACTTTCCCCAAAGGAGATGTTCTGCTTCAGAGAGGAATTCAAGCAAGCACTGTAGTCTGTGTTATGCAGAATAGCTGAACAAATGATGCTGTCTTCTCAGCACACAAATATTATTCCTTTCTTACTAGTTGAACAATTTGGAGCCACCTGTTAAAGAGAGCAGGGCCTTGCATGCTATGAGGAGGAACCAGAAGTGCAGGTTTTTGCCCTTCTTGTCACATCAGCTGGAAATCTCTATCACTTTCACAATCATAGAATCAGTCAGGGTTGGAAGGGACTACAAGGATCATCTAGTTCCAAACCCCCTGCCATGCCCAGGACACCCTACCCTAGATCAGGCTTCCCACAGCCTCATCCAGCTTGGCCTAAAATACCTCCAGGGATGTAACTCCAACCCTGGGCAACCCATTCCAGGTTCCACCACTCTCATGGTGAAGAACTTCCTCCTCACATCCAATACCAATGCCAAGGGCACTTGAAGACAAGGATTCCAAGCTATGCCAGGTGATGTCAGGATGGATGCCAGGCTGGATGTTAGGAAATATTTCTTTGCTGGAAGGGTTCTCCAACACTGAAATGGTCTGCCCAGGGCAGTGGTGGAGTCACAATCCCCAGCAGGCTGTGGACCTGGTGGTTAGGTTAATGGTTTAGTGTGCAACCTTCATTACTTAGTAAAAAAGTTGGATTGGATGATTTGCCAACCAGGTGTGTTCTGTGTGCAGTTCTGGAGCTCCCAACACAAGAAGGACATGGAACTGGTGGAGCCAGCCCAGAGCAGGCCACCAAGATGCTGAGAGAGCTGCTGTGAGGACAGGCTGAGAGAGTTGGGAGAAGAGAAGGCTTCCAGGAGACCTTGGAGTGGCTTTCCAGGATCTGAAAGGGGCTCCAGGAGGGCTGTGGAGGGACTATTGACAAGGGCTTGGGATAACAGGATGAGGAGGAATGGGTTTAAAGTGTCAGAGGGGAGACTGAAAGTGGATGTTAGGAGGAAGTTGTTTGCAGTGAGGGTGGTGAGACACTGGCACAGGTTGCCCAGGGAGATCACATTGGGTGATTCTGTGCTCCACAGCTTCCCTGGAGATGTTCAAGACCAGGCTGGATGAGGAGGAATGGGTTTAAACTGGAAGAGGAGAGATTTATACTAGATGTTAGGAAGAAGTTCTTTCCAGTGAGAGTGGTGAGACACCGGCACAAGTTGGCAAGATCACATTGGGTGATTCTGTGCTCCACAGCTTCCCTGGAGATGTTCAAGACCAGGCTGGATGAGGAGGAATGGGTTTAAACTGGAAGAGGAGAGATTTATACTAGATGTTAGGAAGAAGTTCTTTCCAGTGAGAGTGGTGAGACACCGGCACAAGTTGGCAAGATCACATTGGGTGATCCTGTGCTCCACAACCTCCCCAAAGGTGTTTAGGACCAGGTTGGATGAGGCCTTGAGCGACATGTTCTAGTGGGAGGTGTCCCTGCCTATGGCACAGGGGGGGTTGGAACTGTCTGAGCTTTGAGGTCCCTTCCAACCTACCCCATTCTACGCTCCAATACTGTACTTATCCATCTTGATTACAGCCACCTTTTACTCACACTTTGGGGGTTGATTTCGTCTTCTCCCATAGGTTCATCCACAATTTGCTGTCCATTCTGTAAAAAAAAAAAAACAAAAACAACAAAAACCACAAAATCAAACCAAGCAAACATAGAAAGCTACTGGAAATGTGGAACCCAAGAACACCAAATCAATATATACTGCAGCTGTGCTCTTAACAGCAAAGCTACTGTAGGGGATCAAGTGTTCCCCACATGCTATAAAAACACTCACTGAGAGCAAACACAGAGGGCTGGCAGGCAGTGACCCTCTGCCTTTCCACCTCCTGTTTATCGAGCTGGATGAAGTCACAGTAAGAAATATAGCAAACAATCTGACATTTGAAGCTTCACTACTACACCCCTGGATGCTGTTTCTTACGGCTTCAGCTTCCGCAAAGTTAAAGCTGCAGAGTGAACAGCAAAAAGCCCCCACAAAGAGCAGACAAAGGGTCCTCAGGAGGGCCATAAGGAAAACCAAATAGATGGAGAACCTCCACTATAGGGATAGGCTGAGACAGTTGGGGCTGTTCAGCAGAGAAGAGAAGGCTCCGGGGAGACCTCTGAGCAGCCTTCCAGCACCTGAAGCAGGAGAAGCTAGGAAGGGACTTTCTTCATGGGCTGCACCTGGGGAGGAAGAATAAACTGCAGCAGTACAGGATGGGAGGGGACTGCTGGAGAGCAGCCCCAAGGAGAGGGAGCTGAGAGTGCTGGGGGAGAACATCCATGGCACAGCAATGTGCCCTGGGGGCCAGAGGGATCCTGGGGTGTATTAGGCAGAGTGTGTCCAGCAGATCAAGGGAGGTTCTTCTCCCCCTCTACTCTGCCCTGCTGAGACCTCATCTTGAGTATTGCCTTCAGTTTTGGGCTCCCCAGTTGCAGAGGGACAGGATCTGCTGGAGAGGGTCCAGGGGAGGGCTGTGAGGATGCTGAGGGGACTGCAGCACTGCCTGGGGAGGAGAGGCTGAAGGACCTGGGGCTGCTTAGTCTGCAGAAGAGAGGGTTGAGAGGGGACTGAATCCGGGAGCTGGGGGTGAGAAGGAGGGGGACAGGCTCTGCTCACTGCTCCCTGGGATAGGCCACGGAAGGAGCAATGGATGGAAGCTGCAGCACAGGAGGTTGCAGCTCAACACAAGGGGCAATTTCTTGCCTGTGTGGGTCCCAGAGCAGTGGCACAGGCTGCCCAGAGAGGTTGTGGAGTTTCCTTCTCTGGAGCCTTTCAAGGCCTGTGTGGATGTGTTGCTGTGTGACCTAAGCTGGATTGTTTGGTCCTGCTCTGGCAGGGGGTTTGAACTTGAGCTCTTTGAGTCCCTTCCAACCCCTGACATCCTGTGAGCCTGTGACTTGTAGTGATAGGATGAGAGGAAATGGATTGAAGCTTGAGGAGGGCAGATTTTTACTGGAGATGAGGAAGAAATTTTTTCCAGTGAGGGTGGAGTAACACTGAATAGGTTGCCCAGGGAGGTTGTGGCTGCTTCCTCCCTGGAGATCACAGAATCATAGAATGGTTTAGGTTGGAAGAGACCTCAAAGCTCATCCAGTTCCAACCCCCCTGTGCCATAGGCAGGGACACCTCCCACTAGATCAGGTCGCTCATCCAGCCTGGCCTTGAACACATCCAGGGAGGGAGCAGCCACAACCTCCCTGAGCAACCTGTGCCAGTGTCTCACCACCCTCACTGTGAAGAACTTCCTCCTAACATCCTGTTTAAATCTCCCCTCTGCCAGTTTGAACCCATTACTCCTTGTCCTGTCATTACAGGATGTTCAAAGTCAGGTTGGATGTGGCCTTGAGCAATCTGATCCAGAGGAAGGTGCCTATGGCAGGGGGCTTGGAAGGAGATGATCTTCAAGGTCCTTTCCAACCTAAGCCATTGAATGAGTGTAATGGAGCAAGTTTGTCCTCAGTCTGTCATGTTCCCTTGAAGAACTTACACCTATAGCAGAGCCTTATAAAACCTGCAGATGCAAAGTTGACTTTATTGGGCAGCATTTACTACTTTCTATCCTCCTCTAAGGACCATTCTAATCAGCCACAGAGAGAGAGGCTTTTTCAGTTGAAATTTAGCCATGATTTTTTTTTTTTCTTTTTTTTTTTTTTTTTTTTTTTTTTTTTTTTTTTTTTTTTTTTTTAAATCCTTAAATATCTTATTGGTCAACAAATGTTCTCCTTTCCTTGTCAGTGATGCTGCACTTGGAGGATCTCCAAGAGACAACTTTCCCAGAAATATTGACCTTGCTTACACAACGAGCAGGAATATTAGCAAGCTGCAAGGGAAAACAGAATCCTGCTTCGTGGCAGAGGGCATCACCTAGGGCATTATCCTTACTGTGCTCCTAAAACTGAACTGCAATTCAGTATGATTTCAGTAACACAAAACTGTTAAAAATGGTTACATTTTCCACTATGACTTCAGGCAGAATTTAAATTCTTTTGTGTACTGTTTCCCTAGAGAATGGAGAGCCCAATTAATTATTTTTTTTTTTCCCCCCCAGAAGTCTATTTAAAGTTTATGGCTAATTGTTTTCTGGATGGGCAGAAAGCTACTAAAAGCTGCTCAGAGATTCAGAGATTTTTAGACCCGTTCTAAACCTTCCTTCACACACTACAGCTTTTCATGAAGTTTCTTCTGTGGAGCCATCTTACTGTTTTTCAGTAACGATTTCTGCTTGCACAAGGCTGGGGGAGAATCTTCTCTATGAAGTCACAGAGGGCAGGGATCCATCCAGAGGGACCTGCAGAGGCTGCAGAGCTGTGCCCAGCCCAACCTCAGGACATTCAACAAGGCCAAGTGTAAGGTCCTGCACCTGGGTGAGTGCAATCCCAAGCACAACTGCAGGCTGGGTGGGGAATGGCTGAGAGCAGCCCTGAGGAACAGGACCTGGGGGTCTGGGCTGGTGCAAAGCTGAAGATGAGGCTGCAGTGTGAGTGCAGCCCAGACAGCAACTGTGTGCTGGGCTGCAGCAAGAGCAGCTGTGGGCAGCAGGGCAAGGGAGGGGATTGTGCCCCTTGGCTCTGCTCTCCTCACACCCCACCTGCAGCACTGTCTGCAGCTCTGCAGCCCCCAGCACAAG
>VWZI01022229.1:14795-32490 GCA_013396835.1 Psilopogon haemacephalus
TAAATGTGACTCTGTCAGTGATTTTTAAACCCCCTGAGGAAACTGAGATGAGCTGTAGCTTTTGGGATAATTATTCTAACATTACGTTCAACGCCTCCTAATTGTTAATATTGGGACTGAATAAAAGTCAGCAAGCTGTTTTCAACTACTAACAGACTAAAGTGTATATAAATATATATATAGATAGATAGTATATGTGTGTGTGTGTACATATAGATATATATATATACACATACATAAATAAAACCATTGACTTTTCCCTGCAGTTGATGCCCTTCAGCACAACCACTCCCCCCAGTTATGGCATCAGTTTTGAAGTATTATATCCAGGCTGGATGGGGCCTTGAGGGACCTGTTCTAGGGGGAGGTGTCCCTGCCTATGGCATGGAGTTGGAACTGGATGAGCTCTGAGGTCTCTTCCAACCTAAACCATTCTATGATTCTATATTCTTACACTTAGCAATGTGACAAATCAAGAATTAGGAGCTGTGTACCAGCTGTGACTCTGTCAGTGATTTTCAACCCCCTGACTGATTCCATGAAGCCAGTTAAGATGAGAGACTTCTAGTGTGACTTTTAGGCTACTCTGGAAATCCTCTTTCCATGACAATAAGAATCATTCCCAGGTGTTATAGGCTACTACAGAAGTCAATATAACCTTGCTAAGACAGCTAAGCTAAGGGCAGTCACTACAACCTTGTGCTTGTTCAGCTAAAGAGTAATTTGATAAGATGATGTGGTGCAGCAGCCAGGCTGGAGGGCAGGGATGGCATCCAAAGGGACCTGGACAGGTTGCAGAGGTGGGCACAAGCCAACCTCAGGAGGTTCAACAAGGCCAAGTGCAAGGTCCTGCAGCTGGGTTGAGGCAATCTCAGGCACAAATCCATGCTGGGCAGGGAGTGGCTGGAGAGCAGCCCTGAGAAGATGGACTTAGGGGTGCTGGTGGAGGAGAAGCTGAAGATGAGGCAGCAGTGTGCACTTGCAGCCCAGAAAGGCAAGCAGAGGCTGGGCTGCAGCAGGAGAATTTTGGCCAGTAGGGTCAGGGAGGTGATTTCTCTCCCTCTACTCTGCACTGCTGGGACTCCATCTGGAGTAGTGCATCCAGTGCTGGAGCCCCTGGGACAAGAGGGATGTGGAGATGCTGGAGGTGTGCAGAGAAGGGCCCCGAGGATGCTGAGAGGGCTGCAGCACCTCTGCTGTGAGCACAGCCTGAAAGAGTTGGGGCTGTGTAAGGTGGAGAAGAGGACGCTCCCATGTGACCTTCTGGTGGCCTTCCAGGATCTGAAGGAGGCTACAAAAAAGCTGGGGAAGAACTTTTTTGGCTTTCAGGCAGTGCCAGGACTCGGAGGAATGGAGCAAAGCTGGAGGTGGGGAGATTCAGGCTGGAAGTGAGGAGGAAGTTGTTGAGCATGAGAGTGGTGAGAGGCTGGAATGGGTTGCCCCTGCAGGGAGGTGTCTGGGGCTACTTCCCTGGAGGTGTTTTTGGCCAGGCTGGCAGAGGCTGTGGGCAGCCTGCTCTAGGGTAGGGTGTCCCTGGGCATGGCAGGGGGTTGGAACTGGCTGATCCTTGTGGTCCCTTCCAGCCCTGACTGCTTCTATGATGTGCCCCAAAGCCTCATTTCTCCCTCTCACTCGCAGTGTCCAGGCACTGAATATTGCATTACCCTTCCTTGAGACAGGCAACCACTTGCAAATTCTCAAATGGAGGGCCACCAAAATGCCCTTAGCTGAGCTAAGGAACAGAAATGAGTGTTTTTAATCAAGCCTGTTCACCAGGAAGCATATTGTGCACACATCTCGTTACCAGCAAGGCCACAAGTGCCAGACTTTCCCTCTCCTCAGATCTAAGGCATGTATTTAAATGAACACTTGTGCTTCAGCTATATTCTCTATATTCTCTATAGTCTGTCTGTTGTGCTCATGCTCTTCAGAGAGCTTTCCCCAAACCTCCCCTCGACAGGAAAAGAAAGAGGAGATGAAAAGCAGCAGAGCAAAGAAAGCAACTGACTTGAGCCAGAAAGGAGGAGTTTTTAAAATGTCCTAACAACTAATGAGGGCTAAACTCTGGGGCCTAAAATAGGGCAGTTGGTGTATCAAAGCCATGTGCTCCAAAATGACTCCACGTGCAGATATGCAGAAGAGCAATTCCCACTGCAGCAGTCCTTCTGCTGAACAGTCAATGTGCTTCAGCTGCAAGTTAAGCAGGAGTTTACTTCACAGGAACCTTTAAGGTCTCCCATTTATTGTTCTCATGCAACTGAAACACAGGTGAAACTGCCACACGCTGCCAGAGAGTTGAGACAAACATCTTCCTGAAGGCAGAGAGATTCATGGAATGGCTTAGGTTGGAAGGGACCTTCAAGATCATTTAGTTCTATGCCCCCTGTCAAGGGCAGGGACACCCTTCCACTAGCCCAGCTTGCTCAAAGCCTCATCCAGCCTGGCCTTGAACACCTCCAGGGAGGTTGTGGAGTACAGCATCACCCAATGTGATCTTTGCTCACACAAATATTAGCAAGCTGCAAGGAAAAGAGAATCCTGTGTTCTGAGTTATGGCAAAGAGTTATCACCTAGGGCCTTACTCTTGCTTTGCTCCTAAAGCTGATCTGGAATTCAATATGATTTCAGTAATAAAAACTATCAAAAATGGTTACATTTTCCATCATGACTAGGGGTAGAATCCCAATTCCTTTGTGCACTGTCATCTTTGATCACATTGGGTGATTCTGCGCTCCACAACCTCCCTGGGCAACCTGTGCCAGTCTCTCACCACCCTCACTGCAAAGAATTTCTTCCTAATCTCCAGTCTCAATCTGCCTTCCTCAAGCTTCAATCCATTCCCTCTCATCCTAGCACTACAAGCCCTTGCAAGAAGTCCCTTCCTGCCTTTCTTACCCTTCAGGCTCCTCTAAGATCTTCTCAGAGCCTTCTTTTCTGCACAACTCTCACAACCTGTCCCTATAGGGAAGATTCTCCAGCCCCCTGATCATCTTGGTAGCCTCCTCTGGACCTTTTCTGGTAGCATCATGTCCCTCTTATGCTGGGGGCACCAGAACTAGAGGCAGGACCAAGCAGAGCAGATTGGAGGGGCAGAACATCCCCCCTGTGCTGCTGCTCTCCCTGCTCTGGCTGCAGCCAGCACACAGCTGCCTCTGGGCTGCAGCAACCACAGCTGACTCCTGGTGATTTTTTCATTCAGTGACACCCCCAAGTCCTTCTTCTCCACACTGCTCCCCTGAATTTGTACTTAGGATTGCCCTGACCTAGGTCTAGGACCTTGCACTTGGCCTTGTTGAACTTCATGAACAGGCTGGAGAGGTGGGACCAAGGCAGCCTCAAGCCCCTGAGGATGGATCCCTTCCCTCCAGCACATCAGCTGGATGAGGCAGCTTGATGTCAGCCTCTTGTTTTAAAAAGGCTCTAATCTTGAACCTCATTGTCTTTTCTGAGCATTTCATCAGTCTATCAGAAAGAAAAAAAAACAAACAACAACACAGCAAACTTCCACAAGTGAGCTGCTTTGGACAGTTTGGTTTTCCTCTTCAACCCTCCACTGCTTTCAGCTCAACTTTCTCAAGTGAGCTCATTTGTGCAGTTTGGTTTTTCTCTTCAACCCTCCACTGCTTTCAGCTCAACTTTCTCAAGCGAGCTCATTTGTGCAGTTTGGTTTTTCTCTTCAATCAACTTTCTCAAGTGAGCTGCTTTGTACAGTTTGGTTTTTCTCTTCAATCCTCCACTGCTTTCAGGTCAACTGTCTCAAGTGAGCTGCTTTGTACAGTTTGGTTTTTCTCTTCAGTCCCCCACTGCTTTCAGCTCAACTGTCTCAAGCAAGCTGATTTGTGCAGTTTGGTTTTCCTCCTTAATCCTCCACTGCTTTCAGTTCAACTCCAGCAATGCTTTCCAAACTCTTCCTGGAACTGGGAACAAACTGGAGCAATCAGCATGTGTGCAATGTGGCCCTGTCTGAGCCAGAGCAGAGGGTGAGCAAGACCTTTTCAAGCAGCTCTACTCAAGCAATGATTATGCTGCAGGAATCACTGGATGGCAGAACCAGTTTTTCCTCAGAGCAGCCTGGGCCATGTAAGGTAAAGAAGAACATGACTCTATGATTGATGGCCTGCTGGTATATAATCCCATTAAATGGAAAGCAGCTGTGTGTTCAGGCAGCCTAAGAAGCCTTCTGCCTTTCTTAGGAGTTCAAATGCAAATCCAAAAGGTCTCTACGCTGGAAGTGGCAGTGTGGAGTGAGGAGGTCAGCAGCATGCTTAAGAGGTGAGCAAAGGCAGCGTGTTCTGCTCTGCTGGGCGTATTCTCCCTCCAGGATGGAGCTGGAGCCAAGGGCATGTCTGTGACACAACAGAGTGGGACCAGATATGATCATCTGATACATGCAGAATGAGAGAAGGCTGAGTCCTGTGTGCAGTTCTGGAGCCCAAGAAGTTCCATGCACAAGAAGGACATGGAAGTGGTGGAGCCAGCGCAGAGGAGGCCACCAAGATGCAGCTGAGAGGGCTGCAGCAGCTCTGCTGTGAGGACAGGATGAGAGAGTTGGGGCTCTGCAGCCTGGAGAAGAGAAGGCTACCAGGAGACCTTGGAGTGGCCTTCCAAGATCTGAAGGGAGCTACAGAAGGCTGGGGAGAGACTATTGACAAGGGCTTGGAATGAGAAGAGAAGGCTGCCAGGGGACCTTACAGTAGCCTTCCAGTACCTGAAAAGGGCCTTCAGGAAGACTGTGGAGGGACTACTGACAAGGTCTTGTAGTGACAGGATGAGGAGTAATGGATTTGAACTGTCTAGAGGGGAGATTGAAAGTGGATGCTAGGAGGAAGTTGTTTGCAGGGAGGGTGGTGAGACACTGGCACAGGTTGACCAGGGAGGTTGTGGCTGTTCACTCCCTGGAGGTGTTGAAGGCCACACTGGATGAGACCTTGGATGAGGAGGAATGGGTTTAAACTGGCAGAGGGGTGATTTACACTAGAAGAAGTTCTTTCCAGTGAGGGTGGTGAGACACTGGCACAGGCTGCCCAGGGAGGTTGTGGAGCACAGAATCACCCAATGTGATCTTTGATCACATTGGGTGATTCTGTGCTCCACAACCTCCCTGGAGGCGTTGAAGGCCAGGCTGGATGAGGCCTTGAGCAACCTGTTCTAGTAGGAGATGTCTCTGCCCATGGCACAGGGGTATTGGGACTGGCTGAGCTTTGAGGTTCCTTACAACCTAAACCATTTTATGATACTATGAATAAGTCTTCCACATCTGTATATAGGTCTAATTTAATACTAAGACTCCAGACCTTAATTATTCTTCAGCTGCACTACCGTGCCCACACACACATCGTGGGACACTCAGCAAGCACAGTGGATCACAGGCCTGGTAATTTCCACTACCCAGACTCCACAAGAGCATATTTCAGATGATGAAATTAGAGAACTATAGGAAAACTAACAAAAAAGGTCCACAGAAAGCTTCTACTGACACCTGAAGACATCAGCAGACAGGAGAGAGCTGATACACTCAGATTCCACTTCCTACTCTATTTTCATAGAATCCTAGAATCAGTCAGGGTTGGAAGGGACCACAAGGATCAGCCAGTTTCAAACCCCCCTGCCATGCCCAGGTCCACCCTACCCTAGAGCAGGCTGCCCACAGCCTCTGCCAGCCTGGCCCCAACCACCTCCCTGGGCAACCCATTCCAGGCTCTCACCACTCTCATGCTCAACAACTTCCTCCTCACCTCCAGGCTCAATCTCCCCACCTCCAGCTTTGCTCCATTCCCCCTAGTCCTGGCACTCCCTGAGAGCCTAAAAAGTCCCTCCCCAGCTTTTCTGTAGGCCCCCTTAAGATCCTGGAAGGCCACAATAAGGTCCCCTGGGAGCCTCCTCTTCTCCAGACTGAACAGCCTCAACTCTCTTCCAGTGGAAAGAGTCATGTTCAGTTCACTACTAATTTGATTCCCAAACACTTTTAAGCCAGCTGCCACATTGCACTAATATGGGAGAAATCAATACTTAAAGCTGGGTCCCAGCAGTTTTCCTGATGGTACATGGACAGCAACACAAAAGATTTTCCTACAGGTCCCCCAATTAAGCACAAAGCAGATAAACCTCAGGGAATGTGCATCAGGCAGCTGCTAAATCAATGCTCCCCATATGAACTAGCAGAAGAACCTCTGACATGGAAGTCAATCAACGACCTAACAGGAAATCCACCACCAGTATTTCCAGTCGTCAAAAATCACAGCTTCAACAAGGACAAGTGCAGCATCCTGCACCTGGGGAGGAAGAATAAACTGCAGCAGTACAGGATGGGAGGGGACTTCTGGAGAGCAGCCCCAAGGAGAGGGAGCTGAGAGTGCTGGGGGAGAACATCCATGGCACAGCAATGTGCCCTGGGGGCCAGAGGGATCCTGGGGTGTATTAGGCAGAGTGTGTCCAGCAGATCAAGGGAGGTTCTTCTCCCCCTCTACTCTGCCCTGCTGAGACCTCATCTTGAGTACTGCCTTCAATTTTGGGATCCCCAGTTGAAGAGGGACAGGAATCTGCTGGAGAGGGTCACAAAGATGCTGAGGGGACTGCAGCACTGCCTGGGGAGGAGAGGCTGAGGGACCTGGGGCTGCTTAATCTACAGAAGACTGGGAGGGGATTTAATCAATGTTCAATCTGTGAGGGCTGGGGGTGAGGAGTGGGGGCACAGGCTCTGCTCACTGCTCCTTGGGATAGGCCAAGGAGCAGTGGACGGAAGCTGCAGCACAGGAGGTTGCAGCTCAACACAAGAGACAACTTCTTGCCTGTGTGGATCCCAGAGCAGTGGCACAGGCTGCCCAGAGAGGTTGTGGAGTCTCCTTCTCTGAAGCCTTTCCAGACCCTGTCTGGATGTGTTGCTGTGTGCCCTGAACTAGATTGTCTGCTCCTGTTCTGGCAGGGGGGTTGAACTTGCGAGAATCATAGAATGGTTTAGGTTGGTTATCTCCTTGGGTTCCTTCCAACCCCTGACATCCTGTAAGCCTGTGTGCCCACTGACCTCTTAACATATAATCCACTACTCAAGCTGGATGATCCTTGGGGTCCCTTCCAACGCTGACAATTTACGATTTTCCTGGGAAAAAGGCAATTTAAACAAAGTGGATTTGCTTTGATTGGGTTTTTGGTTTGGTTGGTTTTGTTGTATGCTGGGGGTTTTTTGGGTGGGGGGGGTTGGTTTGTTTTGTTGCTTGGTGGTTTGGTGTTTTTGCTGGGTTTTGGGGTTTTTTGTGTGTGTGGTTGGGGGCTTCATTTTTTGTGTGGGATTTTTTTTTTTTGCTTGTTGTTTGCTTTGTTTTTAGTATTTTGGTGTTGTTTGAAGCTCTTGGAGTTCTTTTTCCTAATCCTGCTTATTTCACTTCTGGGCCACTAACCCCTGCTCATAAATCACTACACTGGAAGAAAGCAAAAGGTAGCAGCTAGTGGCATACATTAGGGTATCAGCACTGAGAAAATTTACAAAGGATTTAGCAGAAGAGTACAAGAAATGCAGCCCACATCCCACCCACAAGCAGTTAACCACTTTTTGTGCAGCAGGGAATATGCTGCACTCTCCACACTGCAGCTACAGAGTTCAGAGAGACTGAAGGAGCTGGGGCTGTGCACTCTGGAGAATTACAGAATCACACAATCATAGCATCCTACAATCAGTCAGGGTTGGAAGGGATCACCAGGATCACCTAGTCCCAACCCTCCTGCTGTGGGCAGGGACACCCTACCCTAGATCAGGCTTCCACAGTCTTCACGTTACTTGCAAATCATAATTTTACAATTATTAGTTCAAACATTTGCTGCCAGAGATCCAAAAATTCTACTATCTTGGGCACCTACATAATAAACCTAATGCTACCCCTACCTATTCTTCTGATTAGCACTGCACCCATGAGGAGTAGCTCAGGAATAGTCTTGAGGAGAGGGACTTGGGGGTGTCAGCTGATGAAAGACTCAACATAGAATCGTAGAATGGTTTAGGTTGGAAGAGACCTCAAAGCTCAGCCAGTTCCAGCCCTCCTGTGCCATAGGCAGGGACATCTCCCACTAGAACAGGTCAATCAAGGACTCATCCAACCTGACCTTCAACACCTCCAGGGAGGTTGTGGAGCAGAGAAGCACCCAATGTGATCTTTGATCACATTGGGTGCTTCTCTGCTCCCCAACCTCCCTGGGCCACCTGTGCCAGTGTCTCACCACCCTCACTGCAAACAACTTCCTCCTAACATCCAGTTCAAATCTCCCCTCTGATACTTCAAACCCATTCCCCCTCGTCCTGTCATTACAAGGCCTTGTGAACAGTCCCTCCCCAACGTGAGCTGGAAATGTGCACTTGCAGCCCAGAAGACAACCATGTCCAGGGCTGCATCCAAACAAGTGAGAGCAGTAAGACAGGGAGGGGATTCTGCCCCTCTACTCTGCTCTTGTGTGCACCAATTCGGAGTACTGCATCCAGTTCTGGTGCCCCCAGCATAAAAGGGAGATGGAGCTGCTGGAATAGGTCCAGAGGAAGGCAACAAAGATTAAGGCCAGGCTGGATGAGGCTGTGGCCAGCCTGATCTAGGGTAGGATGTCCCTGCCCATGGCATGGAGGTTGGAACTAGACGACCCTTGTGGTCCCTTCCAACCCTGACTGATTCTATGATCAGAGGGCTGAAGGATGCAGTGACAGGTTGCAAGAGTTGAGGGTGTTCAACATGGAGAAAAGAAGGCTCCAGAGAGACGTTAGAGCAGCCTTCCAGTGCCTGAAGTGGGCTGCAAGAAAGACAGGAAGGGACTTTTGAAAAGGGCTGGGAATGACAAATGAGAGGGAATGGATTGAAGCTGAGCAGGGGAGATTTAGCCTGGAGATCAGGGGGAAATTCTTTCCAGTGAGGGTGGTGAGACACTGGAATAGGCTGCCCAGGGAGGCCATGAATGCTCCCTCTCTGAAGGTGTTCAAGGCCAGGCTGGATGAGGCCTTGGGTGACCTGATCTAGTGGGAGGTGTCCCTGCCTATGGCACAGGGGGGTTGGAACTGGCTGAGCTTTGAGGTCCCTTCCAACCTAAACCATTCGGGGATTCTATGATTCTATAAATAGTCTGCCCAGGGAGAGGAAGGTGGCCTAGAGGAAGGTGTTCCTGCCTAAGGCAGGGGCCTTGGAACTAGATGATCTTTAGGGTCTCTTCCAACCTAAACCATCCTATGAATCTGTTATTTAAATGCATCACCTAACACCCATAACAGCTATTTGATTGTACCAACTTGGTGCAGAACATCTTCCTGTAATAATAATGTACCCACTCACCACTAACTTCACAGAGCTTTTTTTTTTTTTAACAAGTATCTAAACCATATAACTTGAAAGCTTAAGTGGACAAATCATTATGTTGTCTGTATTCTATGTATGCTGTGAGGACAGGCTGAGAGAGTTGGGGCTGTGCAGCCTGGAGAAGAGAAGGCTGCCAGGAGACCTTGGAGTGGCCTTCCAGGATCTGAAGGAGGCTACAGGAAGGTTAGGGAGGGACTATTGACAAGGGCTTGGAATGAGAGGAGGAGGAGGAATGGGTTTGAAGTGTCAGAGGGGAGACTGAAAGTGGATGTTAGGAGGAAGTTGTTTGCAGTGAGGGTGGTGAGACACTGGAACAGGTTGCCCAAGGAGGTTGTGGAGCACAGAATCATGCAATGTGATCTTTGAATTGGGTGCTTCTGTGCTCCACAACCTCCCTGGAGGTGTTCAAGACCAGGGGAAAGGCCACACAGGGGAAAGGCCTGGGTAACAGATGGCAAAATGAGGCTCAACACTTTAGTGACTTCATCAAACATCATTCTTGGGCTCTGCTGTTAGAGCTGGGAGATGAACTCTGTGATTCTGTGCTCCACAACCTGCCTGGAGGTGTTCAAGGCCAGGGTGGATGAGGTCTTGAGGGACCTGTTCTTGTGGGAGGTGTCCCTGCCTATGTCACAGGGGGGTTGGAACTGGATGAGCTTTGAGCTCCCTTCCAACCTAGCCCATTCTATAATTCTTATTTTCTCCTCTCTGTCTCCTGATTAGTTTGAGCACTATTACAAATAGGACACACTTGAAGTTTTTAGATGGAGTTTAGTGTCCTCACTCTCACATTCTGTTTGCAAATCAAAGTTCTGCCCTATTTGGACTTAATCTTCCTGAACTTTATGTTCATTCCTACAGCTTCCCAGACTGTATTTTATTTTTTTCCCCAGAAGGACATCATTTTGTCCCCATAGCTTCTTCAGCATTAGATACCACCAAATATCTTCTTTCACCACCAAACCATCTCTGCTTTGCGTTTGGAGCACTGGTAGAGTATTTTGGCATATTTCTAACCTTTTTATGTGACTCTGTCAGTGATTTTAAACCCCCTTAGGAAACTGGGCTGTAGCTTTTGGGATAATTTTTTTACCACGAAGTTCAACATCTCCTTATTATTAACATTGGGACTGAATAAAAGTCAGCAAGCTGTCTTCATACTATTAAGAGAGTAGAGTATATTATATAACCATTGACTTTTCCTTGAATTGGTGCCCTTCAGCACAACCACTCCCCCCAATTAAGGTATTATTTTTAAAGTGTTACATTCTTACACTTAGCAATTGGCCAAATCCAGAATTAGGAACTGTATATCAGGGTAGGATGATGTTTTGAGTACCCCAAAGGAGCAGGTGAGATAAGATGTTAAAACCACAGCATTTAAAAATAAGAGAATGGTTTAGGTTGGAGGAGATCTTAAAGCTCATCCAATTGCAACCCCCCTGTGCCATAGGCAGGGACACCTCCCACTAGATCAGGTCATAGAAACATAGAATGGTTTAGGTTGGAAGGGACCTCAAAGATCATCCAGTTCCAACCCCCCTGTGCCACAGGCAGGGACACCTCCCACTAGATCAGGTCGCTCAAGACCTCATCTAACCTGGCCTTGAACCCCTCCAGGGAGGGAGCAGCCACAACCTCCCTGGGCAACCTGTGCCAGTGTCTCACCACCCTCACTGGGAAGAACTTCCTCCTGACATCCCGTTCAAATCTCCCCTCTGCCAGTTTGAACCCATTCCCCCTCATCCTGTCACTACAAGACCTTGTGAACAGTCCCTCCCCAGCCTTCGTGTAGCCTCCTTCAGATATTGGAAGGTTGCTATAAGGTCTCCTGGAAGCCTTCTCTTTTCCAGGCTGAAAAGCCCCAACTCCCTCAGCCTGTCCTCACAGCAGAGCTGCTGCAGCCCTCTGATCATCTTTGTGGCCCTCCTCTGGACTCTCTCCAGCAGTTCCATGTCCTTCTTGTGCTGGGGGCTGCAGAACTGCACACAGTACACCAGGTGGGAGTCATCAGGTGGATGATTTAACATGTCAGTAACACAGGTGAGGATTTAACCCTGCTTTGGAATTCTAATTTAAATAAATTACCAGAATGAGGCTGAAGTTTCTCCCAGGTAATTCTTAGTTTTCAGCTACCAATACTTCCAGACCTACCCAACAACTTTTAAACTGTGATAGAATTTAATAAAACCTTTTTTTTTATACCTCCTGAAAGAAAGCTCAGGATACCCAACACAAGCATTTTAAAACACACAAAAGCTTTCTTTTCTGAGGGCTGGGGGTCAGGAGGGGGAGGGACAAGATCTGCTCACTGCTCCCTGCCATAGGCCAAGGAGCAATGGATGGAAGCTGCAGCACAGGAGGTTGCAGCTCAACACAAGAGGCAACTTCTTGCCTGTGTGGGTCCCAGAGCAGTGGCACAGGCTGCCCAGAGAGGTTGTGGAGTCTCCTTCTCTGGAGCCTTTCAAGGCCTGTGTGGATGTGTTGCTGTGTGCCCTGAGCTAGATGGCCTGGCCCTGCTCTGGCAGGGGGGGTTGGACTCGATGAGCTGTTTGGGTCCCTTCCAATTGCTGACGTTCTGTGAGCCTGTAAAACATTGGCTCTACACAGAGCCATTTACATTGCTGCTGTCCAGGGACTCTCAACCAAGAGATAAAGCTCAAGAGCTCCATGGTCTTTGACCTAAATAAACCTGTAAGAATACTTCTGACTTGTTTCAAAGTGGATTCCCACTGAAACCTCTGTAACTAATTTGCTGTTAGCAACAGGAGGCAGTGCCAGGAAGTATATTCAGTACAAGCCTTTTAAAGTGTACACACTCAAACTTACTATTCTAAGCAGCAGTGAGCTACCCTGAGAAAAAATGCATAGGTTGGCACAAAAATAGTTGAAAATAGACTGAAAGGGCCTTGAGAGGTCATCCAGTATATATCTCAGTGCACCAAGGCATGATCAGCTACTGCTACACTGCTGCTCACAAGATCACAGAATGGTTTAGGTTGGAAGGGACCTCAGAGCTAAGCCAGTTCCAACCCCCCTGTGCCATAGGCAGGGACACCTCCTACTAGAACAGGTCACTCAAGGCCTCATCCAACCTGACCTTCAACACTTCCAGGGAGGGAGCAGCCACAACCTTCATGGGCAACCTGTGCCAGTGTCTCACCACTCTCACTGCAAACAACTTCCTCCTAACATCCACTTTCAATCTCCCCTCTGCCACTTTACACCCATTCCTCCTCCTCCTGTCATTCCAAGCCCTTGTCAATAGTCACTCCACAGCCCTCCTGGAGCCCACTTCAGATCCTGTAAGGCCACTCCAAGGTCTCCTGGAAGCCTTCTCCAGGCTGCACAGCCCCAACTCTCTCAGCCTGTCCTTACAGCAGAGCTGCTGCAGCCCTCTCAGCTGCATCTTGGTGGCCTCCTCTGCACTGGCTCCACCACTTGCATGTGCTGCTTGTGCTGGGGGCTGCAGAGCTGCAGACAGTGCTGCAGGTGGGGTGTGAGGAGAGCAGAGCAAAGGGACACAATCCCCTCCCTTGCCCTGCTGCCCACAGCTGCTCTTGCTGCAGCCCAGCACACAGTTGCTGTCTGGGCTGTGTGTGCACACTGTTGGCTCATGTTGAGCTTCTCACCCATCCAGACCCCCAGGTCCTGTTCCTCAGGGCTGCTCTCAGCCATTCCCCACCCAGTCTGGAGCTGTGCTTGGGATTGCACCTACCCAGGTGCAGGACCTTACACTTGGCCTTGTTGGATGCCCTGAGGTTGGGCTGGGCACAGCTCTGCAGCCTGTGCAGATCCCTCTGGATGGATCCCTGCCCTCGGGATGTTTATATCTAACCCCTACTTAAATCTCCAGTAACTTAATTTTCACAATCTATTCCAGTGCTTAACAAAAATAAAAGGCTTTAATAGGATCTGAATTACTGACTTGTGCTCTGAAGGCACAGGGATCCAAAGCACTCACCTAAAGCCTGACCTGATTACAACTTATTACATGCAAGCAGCAGAACTTGAGCTATCATCTTAGCCTTTTCTAGCTGCTCTCTCACAGGTACATTCAATACACATTGCATACATATTATGTTAAAAATTATACACCAAGCATTAAAAACTCATTTTCTGGAGGGGAAGGGGGGAAAAACAACATACAAAGAGCTAAACAGACAAGTCTGTATTTTAAGGAAACAAATTTACTGCAAGTGTTCCTTTTGTGTAAATTTTTGTTCCAGTAATTCCCCCTAATTTAGTCTACACTTTATTGACTAAGGGAACTGACTTCCTCCTTTGCTGAGCCTTAAAGGAAACAGCAGGACATGGAAATTTTCTTCTCTGTAGACAATCTCAGATAGCAGCCATTAAAATGCAGATCATTTAGGGGCAAAGCCAAACTTCCTTAAGTTAATAGATTCAGGTAACTTTAACTATGTGAGTCCTCCAGCTCTGAAGCCCTCAACACAGGAGGGACATGGACCTGACGGAGTGGGTCCAGAGGAAGGGGCACAGCGATTCTGACACTTTATTCTCCTCTGGTGAGACCTCACCTGGAGTGCCTCATCCAGCTCTGGGGCCCTCAACACAGGAAGGACATGGAGCTGGTGGAGGGAGTCTAGAGAAGAGGCATGAAGATGATCAGGGGGCTGGAATACCTCTGCTATAAGGACAGGTTGATGGAGCCGGGGGTGTTCAACCTGGAGAAAAGACAATTCTGGAAAGGCCTAAGAGCAGCCTGCCAGGATCTGAAGGTGGCTACAGGAAAGCTGCAGAGGGACTCTTTGCAAAGGCTTGCAGTGATAGGGTGAGGGCAATGGTTTGAAATGAGAGCAGAGCAGACTGAGATTGGATGTCAGGAAGAAGTTCTGCACCATGAAGGTGCTGGAACACTGCAACAACTTGCCCAGGACAGTAGCTGAGGCCTCATCCTTGGAGGTCTTCAAGATCAGGCTCGATGAGGCTCTGAGCAACCTGATCTCGTGGAGGATGTCCCTGCTTAATACAGGGAGGTTAGACTAGATGAACTTTGGCAGTCCCTTCCAACCCAAACCAGGCTGAACACCCTGAGCTTCCTTAACCTGCCCTTGTAGCAGAGGTGCCCCAGCTCCCTGATCGTTTTCATGGCCCTCTTCTGGACCGGCTCCATCAGGTCTGTGTCCTTTCTGTGTTGATGACTCCAGGTGAGGTCTTACCAGAGCAGAGGGCAGGCACACTTCACCTTCCCTGCCTCCTGCAATTCCAGGCCCACCAAACTGCTGTGTGCCTGTCAGGGCTCCTTCCAAAGGAGGATCAGGATACCAACAAATGAATAATATGCCAGGTCCTTCCCCCACTAGTCAGGGGGCAGCCAAGATGCACAGGAAGGATGAGTGCTGCAGCTCCTTACAATGCACACAGAGCTTACCAGACAGGAGTCGGTTTCTCAGAGTCTCTTTGCATGATCAAGGACAAAGGCTGAAATTTAATGCTGAAGTCACTTAAAGCATTTCCCATCTATGCTCAGTTTGTCATCCAGCTATTGCAATAGATTCTGCTAAGAAGAGGGGCTAAGATAGGGAGCAGCTTCAACCTCAGGAATTCCAAGGTGATTATACAACAAATGTCAACTGCTGGAAGACAAAGACTCCCTGTCAAAAGGGAAAAAAAAAAAAGAAAAAGGAAAAAAAAAAAAAAAAAAAAATTATTTAAAAGTCAAATANTGAGTGCTGCAGCTCCTTACAATGCACACAGAGCTTACCAGACAGGAGTCGGTTTCTCAGAGTCTCTTTGCATGATCAAGGACAAAGGCTGAAATTTAATGCTGAAGTCACTTAAAGCATTTCCCATCTATGCTCAGTTTGTCATCCAGCTATTGCAATAGATTCTGCTAAGAAGAGGGGCTAAGATAGGGAGCAGCTTCAACCTCAGGAATTCCAAGGTGATTATACAAAAAATGTCAACTGCTGGAAGACAAAGACCCCCTGTAAAAAGGAAAAAAAAAAAAGAAAAAGGAAAAAAAAAAAAAAAAGATAATTATTTGACATGCAAGTCAAAGTTCTAAGAGTAACTAATTTTGGCAACCAAGGAGTAATACGAACAATATTCAGCATGGTCTGACTACATCCTGAAACCATTTTTTGAACCTGCAGGACAAAGGAGATTTTCTCTTTTCCAAGCTATGTTTTGCTGGACATTTAAAACCCAAATAAAATACTATTTCTTCCCATCTTTTGTATATACTTAAGTGTGTATGCTTGAGACAGCTGAGACAGGCTAAGGAAGTTGGGGTTGTTCAGTTTGGAGAAGGGTCCAAGGAGACCTTCTTGTGGCCTTCCAGTGTCTGAAGGGGGCTACAAGAAGAGGAGAAGAGGAGGCTCCCAGGTGACCTTATTGTGGTCTTCCAGGATCTGAAGTGGGCTACAGAAAAGCTGGGGAAGTGTGGCCAGCGCTGTCAGGTAGCAATAGGACTGGGGGGAATGGATCCAAGCTAGAGGAGGGGAGAGTTAGATTAGACATGGATGAGAAGCTTAATGTTAACCACCAGTGTGGACTTGCAGCCCAGAGAGCCAACTGTATCCTGGGCTGCATCAAGAGAAGTGTGGCCAGCAGGTCCAGGGAGGTGATTCTGCCCCTCTACATAGCTCTCATGACACCCCACTTTGGAGTACTGTGTCCAGTTCTGGAGCCCCTGTTATAGGAAAGACCTGGAGGTGCTGGAACATGTCCAGAGAAGGGCCACAAGGATGCTCAGAGGGCTGGAGCTGCGTTGGGGCTGTGAAGTCTGGAAAAGAGAAGGCTGCTGAGACCTTATTGTGGCCTTCCAGTATCAGAAGGGGGCTACAAGAAAGCTGGGGAGGGACTTTTAGGCTGTTAGGGGGTGACAGGACTGGAGGGAATGGAACAAAGCTGGAGGAGTGGAGATTTAGATTAGATGTTAGGAAGAAGTTCTTCACCATGAGGGTGGTGAGATCAGGGCAATGGTTTGAAATGAGAGCAGAGCAGATTGAGATTGGATGCAAGAGACCAGTTCTGGACCATGAGGATGCTCAAACACTGCAACAGGTTGCCCAGGGAGGTGGTGGAAGCCTCATCCCTGGAGCGTTCAAGGCCAAGCTGGACGTGACTGTGGCCAACCTGATCTAGTGTGAGGTGTCCCTGCCTCTGTCAGGGGGGTTGGAACTGGCTGATCCTTGAGGTCCCTTCCAGCCCTGACAATTCTGCAATTCCAAAATTAAATGTTCAAAGGTACTTTAATTAATTAAATGGAACCTTACAAACTGTGTCAGAAAAGAGACCCAAGCAGTAAAGATGCGTTTAGAAGACACATCCTATTTTTTACACAGTTGAATTGCTTCACTTAAAAAATAAAGAGGGGGGGAAAAAAAAGAAAAAGAAAAAAAAAAAAGAAAAAAAAAAGAAAGCATGCAGTACATTTCCTCCAAAATGAGTTAAGTGGAGCATTAAGGATACCACAGGGGGTTCCTCGCATCAAAGGGGACATATGGTAACTGTTACCGATAAGAACCAGCCAGCAGTAACTTTGTGGTTGGGCCACTGGAGTAGGTCCCTGAAAAAAAAAAAATCAGAGCTCATCTCCCAGCCCTAACAGCAGAGATGTTAGATGAAGTCACTGAAATGTTGAGCCTCCTTTTGCCATCTGTTACACAGGCCTTCACCCATGTCCCCCCCTCCCCTGTTTCCAATGTGTGAGACATTCAATCTTATTTCCCAGAATAAGAATAGAACAGAACCAGATAGGTTGGAAGAGAGCTCCAAGCTCATCCAGCCCAACCTATCCCCTAACCCTAGCCAATGGCACTCAGTGCCCNGACACAGCACTCAAGGTGTGGCCTGACCAGTGCTGAGTACAGAGGCAGAAGGACTGCCCTGCTCCTGCTGGCCACACTGTTCCTGCTCCAGCCCAGGATGCCATTGGCCCAACATTGATCCCTGGGGCACAGCACTGGTGACTGGCAGCCAGCTGGATGTGGCACCATTCACCAACACTCTCTGGGCCCAGCCCTCCAGCCAGTTCTTGACCCATTTCACACCATGTTATGGTGTGGTCTGGTTCTCCAGGTGTTACTCTGCCAAGCAAACCCTGTCCTCCAACAGATCCACACCTGCTCCTAACTTGGTGTCACAAGGAGAGACTAAGTAGCTGAGTATCACTCTTGCAAGCATACAGCAACAATACTTCAGCTGCTCTAAACTTAAAAACTCCCTGAAGAGATTCCAACTTATTCAGCTTTACTGACTGAATTATTCCACTCTTGAAAGTCATAAAATCATAGAATAGTTTAGGTTGGAAGAGACCTCAAAGCTCATCCAGTTCCAACCTCCCTGTGCCATAGGCAGAGACACCTCCCACTAGATCAGGACGCTCAAGGCCTCATCCAGCC
>VWZI01022229.1:32931-44000 GCA_013396835.1 Psilopogon haemacephalus
AAAAAAAAAGTGTCTTGAATGACTTCTCTACAATTCCCAGGCCTGCCAAGATCGATCAGCTCCCCAAGCTAACATTTTTGATGTGCAGGAACTAATTAAACACCCACCTCAGTCAATGTATCACTGACAAGCTAAGTCGGGAGCTCCAAGTGCCAAACAACTCCAGTTAGTGTGACAGACCATAACCAACTCAAAGGCTACAGACCTGCCTCTCAACTTGGCAGCCTGCTGCACCTACTCTCTGCTGAAGTGTCCCAGCAGTGGTGAGAAATTAACCAACCCTGTAAGGAACACAACAATCACAGAATGGGTTAGGTTGGAAGGGACCTCAAAGCTCAGCCAGTTCCAACCTCCCTGTGCCACAGGCAGGGACACCTCCCACTAGATCAGGTCACTCAAGGCCTCATCCAAGCTGGCCTTGAACACATCCAGGGAGGTTGTGGAGCACAGAATCACAGAGTTCATCTCCCAGCTCTAACAGCAGAGCCCAAGAATGATGTTTGATGAAGTCACTAAAGTGTTGAGCCTCATTTTGCCATCTGTTACCCAGGCCTTTCCCCTGTGTGGGGAGGAAGAGTTTGGTTTATTTTATTCTGTGCTCCACAACCTCCCTGAGCAACCTGTGCCAGTGTCTCACCACTCTCACTGCAAACAACTTCCTCCTAACATCCACTTTCAGTCTCCTCTCTGACACTTCAAACCCATTCCTCCTCCTCCTGTCATTCCAAGCCCTTGTCAATAGTCCCTCCACAGCCCTCCTGTAGCCCCCTTTAGATCCTGGAAGGCCACTCTAAGGTCTCCTAGAAGCCTTCTCTTCTCCAGCCGGCGCAGCTCCAACTCTCTCAGCCTGTCCTCACAGCAGAGCTGCTCCATTGGGCAAGGGATGGATGGAAGTGCAATACCATAGCAGTTTATCTGCTCAAGTTGTGGAGAGAACTAGTTTAGATAATGAGTGGAGTTGCCTTCTCATACAATGGTTATGTTGGAAGAGACCTTGAAGATCATCCTGTTCCAACCCCCCTGCCATAGGCAGGGACACCTCCCACTAGCCCAGATTGCTCAAGACCTCATCCAGCCTGGCCTTCCTAGGAAGGGGGCATCCACAACCTTCCTTGGCAGCCTGTGCCAGTGTCTCACCACCCTCACTGCAAACAACTTCCTCCTAACATCCACTTTCAATCTCCCCTCTAGACAGTTCAAATCCACTATTCCTCATCCTGTCATTCCAAGCCCTTGTCAATAGTTCCCAGCCTTCCTATAGGCCTCGTTCAGATCCTGCAAGGCCACTCCCAAGGTCTCCTGGCAGCCTTCTCTTCTCCAGCCTGCACAGCCCCAACTCTCTCAGCCTGTCCTCACAGCAGAGCTGCTGCAGCCCTCTCAGCTGCATCTTGGTGGCCTCCTCTGCACTGCCTCCAACACTTGCATGTGCTGCTTGTGCTGGGGGCTGCAGAGCTGCAGACAGTGCTGCAGGTGAGGTGTGAGGAGAGCAGAGCCAAGGGGCACAATCCCCTCCCTTGCCCTGCTGCCCACAGCTGCTCTTGCTGCAGCCCAGCACACAGTTGCTGTCTGGGCTGCACTCACACTGCAGCCTCATCTTCAGCTTTTCATCAGCCCAGACCCCCAGGGCCTGTTCCTCAGGGCTGCTTTCAGCCATTCCCCACCCAGCCTGGACTGGCTCCAACACTTCCATGTCCTTCTTGTGAGGAAATCAAGAGCTGCAGAGCACATCCAATGCAGTACGGAGGTAGTGAATTCAGCAGAGCAAAGCTGCTGCCCTCTCCTATCCCACTCACTTGACAGCAGCCCAATCTGTACTGTGTCACATTGTAGGACTGAGTTAACTAAAAAAAACCAAACCCACAAAACATAGCAGGTAAAAGTGTACCACTAAGGATCTGAAAAACCTGAAGGGGGAAAAAAAAGGACATGAGCCACACCTAAATACTTCTCACACAGATGATATCTTCCTCTAGATACTATTTAAATGTACATAATACCTTTCTATCTCAGCAGTTTGTGGGCTATATGGCTTATTTAGATGAGAATTAAACTGACACTTGCCACTTTTCACCCAGTGTAAGAAAATGGCATGCCACAAATGTGTGAAAAGCCCAGGCTGAGAATGCACTCTGCTGACAGCAGGTATGTATGAGAAGTGATAGCCAAGTGCTGCAGAGAATTCTGCCTTGGGAGGAAGGAGAGAGAGAGGATGGATAGTTCTCAAAAGCCACATTAAACCCTTTAGGTGATTCTCTTTCGTCTTTGAAATGTTTTCCTGTGGTGGCTACACAAGAGATTAGTCTAAATGCAGCATTTGTTCCTGTCCAACTTAAGTACAACACTGAGTAAAGAGGCTGGGACAGAATGTAAAGAGACATCCCAACCACAGCAGCCTCACGGCTTGAGGTGGCAAAGCATCTGATACATTTCAGATCCCCTGCCAGAAGCATCCTCTGACACAGAATGTCACACTGACATCAGAAGGCAAGTACAAAGCAAAAATTAGATTATAGAATAGCTGGGTTGGAAAGGACCTCCAAGGTCATCCAGTCCAACCTCCCTGCAGTCAGCAGGGACAACCTCCCCTAGATCAGCCTGCTCACAGCCTTGGCCAGCCTGATCTTGAATACCTCAACTCCCTCCCTGGACAACTTGTTGCAGTGTTCCAGCATCCTCATGGTCCAATCTCAATCTGCTCTGCTCTCATCTCAAACCATTGCTCTCCTCCTGTCCCTGCAGAACTTTGCAAACAGTCTCTCTGCAGCTTGCTTGGAGCCCCCTTCAGGTCCTGGCAGATTGCTCTAAGTTCTCCCTGGAGCCTTCTCATCTCCAGCTCCCTCAGCCTGTCCTTATAGCAGAGGTGTTCCAACCCCTGACTATTCTTGTGGTACTCCTCTGGACGTGCTCCATCAGGTCCATGTCCTTCCTGTGTTGAGGAATCCAAAGCCAGACACAGTACTCCAGGTGAGGTCTTCCCAGAGCAAAGTGGCAGAATCACATCAGCACAACACGTTAAATGCTGGCAACCCTTGCCTTGTGCAAGGCTCAAATAATTCTGGTTACAGAAGACAAACCAAGGAATTTTGCAAAAGGGGATGCATATTTAGACACATAAATAGATGGTGAGAGATCCTGTCAAGAGCAGAAAATAAAAAGAACTTTCTCCACAGCCAATTTAGAGCACCTAAAACTCCTAAAGATAGATGGAATAAATACTTCCCAGAAAGGTCTAGCAAACAGCATCTCCTTTTAGCTCTTTCCACATCCTGGTGTCCAAATTCTGTCTGCCACAACTGTAATCCTTCTCCTCCTGTCAACGTTAACATGCATAGATGGGAGCACAGATCAAAGGGCCAGGCTAGCGACTCAGGCATTCAAATGCAAACTCAGATCATCAATACTTAATTGACTTGGCTGGCTTGAAATAAAAGGCACATTTTCACCGTGAAAAATGAGCCCCTGCTTGCTACAAAGCTTGAGGAGACCTCGAGTCAATAAAAAGCAGCAGCCTTCTACAGGCTTTAAAGGTTACTCTAAAACCCCAAAGAAAACAAACCCACACATTATGCTATAAAGAGAAATTAGTTTGTAAAGGGTGCAACGACTTTACACGTGGAAAAAGCTGTGAAGAGATGCACTGTGGATTCTTCACCTGTTTGGACCTGTAGAAGCAGAAGTCCTACAACTGATGCGTGAAAACTATAAATTCATATTTTATCTGAAAAAGAAAACCAACTCCCCATTACTTCCTACTAAAGACCACGTTCTACAGTTCTGCTCTTCTGTACACTGGCAGTGTGCACTTGCAGCCCAGAAAGCCAAGCAGAGGCTGAGCTGCAGCAGGAGCAGTGTGGGCAGCAGGGCCAGGGAGGTGATTCTCTTCCTCAGCTCTGCTGAGAGCCCACCTGGAGTAGTGCATCCAGTGCTGGAGCCCCTGGGACAAGAGGGATGTGGAGATGCTGGAGGTGTGCAGAGAAGGGCCATGAGGATGCTCAGAGGGCTGCAACACCTCTGCTGTGAGCACAGCCTGAAAGAGTTGGGGCTGTGCAGGCTGGAAAAGAGGAGGCTCCCAGGTGACCTTCTTGTGGCCTTCCAGGACCTGAAGGGAGCTACAAAAAAGCTGGGGAGAAGTCGTTCAGAAGCTGTGGCCTTGGGTGCTGTGTGGTCTCTGGAGTGTGCCCCATCAGTCACAACCCACTCTGCTGGGGAGGGACTTTTTAGGCTCAGGGAGTGCCAGGACTAGGGGGAATGGAGCCAAGCTGGAAGTGGGGAGATTCAGCCTGGAGGTGAGGAGGAAGTTGTTGAGCATGAGAGTGGTGAGAGCCTGGAATGGGTTGCCCCTGCAGGGAGGTGTTTGGGGCCAGATCCCTGGAGGTGTTTTTGGCCAGGCTGGCAGAGGCTGTGGGCAGCCTGCTCTAGGGTAGGGTGTCCCTGGGCATGGCAGTGGGGTTGGAACTGGCTGATTCTTGTGGTCCCTTCCAGCCCTGACTGATTGATTCTGTGATTCTACACCTAACCCTGAACAGCTCCCATAGCTTAAAGGAGAAAAGGAGAAAAGGAAAAAAGGAGAAAAGGAAAAAAGGAGAAAAGGAAAAAAGGAGAAAAGGAAAAAAGGAGAAAAGGAAAAAAGGAGAAAAGGAAAAAAGGAGAAAAGGAAAAAAGGAGAAAAGGAAAAAAGGAGAAAAGGAAAAAAGGAGAAAAGGAAAAAAGGAGAAAAGGAAAAAAGGAGAAAAGGAAAAAAGGAGAAAAGGAAAAAAGGAGAAAAGGAAAAAAGGAGAAAAGGAAAAAAGGAGAAAAGGAAAAAAGGAGAAAAGGAAAAAAGGAGAAAAGGAAAAAAGGAGAAAAGGAAAAAAGGAGAAAAGGAAAAAAGGAGAAAAGGAAAAAAGGAGAAAAGGAAAAAAGGAGAAAAGGAAAAAAGGAGAAAAGGAAAAAAGGAGAAAAGGAAAAAAGGAGAAAAGGAAAAAAGGAGAAAAGGAAAAAAGGAGAAAAGGAAAAAAGGAGAAAAGGAAAAAAGGAGAAAAGGAAAAAAGGAGAAAAGGAAAAAAGGAGAAAAGGAAAAAAGGAGAAAAGGAAAAAAGGAGAAAAGGAAAAAAGGAGAAAAGGAAAAAAGGAGAAAAGGAAAAAAGGAGAAAAGGAAAAAAGGAGAAAAGGAAAAAAGGAGAAAAGGAAAAAAGGAGAAAAGGAAAAAAGGAGAAAAGGAAAAAAGGAGAAAAGGAAAAAAGGAGAAAAGGAAAAAAGGAGAAAAGGAAAAAAGGAGAAAAGGAAAAAAGGAGAAAAGGAAAAAAGGAGAAAAGGAAAAAAGGAGAAAAGGAAAAAAGGAGAAAAGGAAAAAAGGAGAAAAGGAAAAAAGGAGAAAAGGAAAAAAGGAGAAAAGGAAAAAAGGAGAAAAGGAAAAAAGGAGAAAAGGAAAAAAGGAGAAAGAAGACCTACAGTAATTCTCATTAGAGGTATTCTACTCCTCCTATTAAATTTTCTCTCAGATCACAACAAATCACCCCTCAGTGGCACCGCTATAAAACCAAACACAGGACTGCACTGGGAAGCAAGCTAATTAAAAAAACCCAATCCAATTAAAACCCCAGCGAGCTGTTAAGCCCAGGAAAGTGCCCGAGATAAGTTTTGAAGTGCAATGATTTGCCATTGCCGCAAATTGCTGTGCAGACAACAGAGCACTGCAAGAACTGAGGCAGTCAATCCGAGAGCTTAGCAGAAACTCTTTACCTCGATCAGGGTTACAGCTGAAGACACTGCTGCTATCAAACGGTGACTGAAGCCACCATGACTTTCCAGGTGGACGAGCAAATAGTTTTGCCCAAGGATACCCTTGCAGGATAGGGTCTGTAATTAGGGTAGTGCCATGCTAGGTATAAACACAGCTCATGCAAAGTGAAAATGTGAGTTATGCATTTAGGTCGCTTGTTGATGTGTTTGACTTCAATATTTTAACTGAAATAGTTTGGATTCTTTTTAAGATTCATTTCAGGTAAGCAAGCTTTTTTTTTTTTTTCTCCCCCCTCTCTTTGAGGGGTCACCTTAGAAGCTGTTAGAGGTGCAGCCTGGCATTGTCAAGAACTGAGGATTTAATCTAGGCTAGAGCCTCAGAGCAGAAACCTGCCAGTCCTGTGCTGTTTCATGTGTTGAGAGTGGTCCTTGAAATGTATTTTTTTTGGTGATAAACTGCTGTAGACTCATGCCAGTGTAAGTCCAGGAAAAGGGAAAATACAAATCATGCCTGAAACACACTAGAGCAAGTAACAAAGTGCAATTACTTATGCACATCCACGGGTTTCAAAGAAATTACTTTGACTACCTTTCCAGCTGATGTATCATTACTGAAGTTACACAGGCTACGTTCAGGGTAGGTGGAGAACTGAAGTAACAGTTAGAATCTTCTCTCTAAATCACCAGTTTCAAGTGGTCTTGCAGAAACACCTGCCCCAGGACCTTCTCCTTCACGCTGCTATTACAGTTCACTAAGATCATCACTTCAGAAGCCAGTGAATAACTGGCAAAAACTTAAATTAAAGGACAGGTCTGCCTGTCAAATCATAACTGCAGATTCTTCTGAATTCCAGAGATTCAGGGCTATGAGGATGCTGAGGGGACTGCAGCACTGCCTGGGGAGGAGAGGCTGAGGGACTTGGGGATGCTTAGTCTGCAGAGGAGAAGACTGAGAGGGGACTGAATCAGTGTTTAACAATCTCAGAGGTGGGGGGTCAGGAGTGGGGGGACAGGCTCTGCTCACTTGCTCCCTGGGATAGGATAAGGAGCAATGGGTGTAACTTGCAGCACAGGAGATTCCACCTCAACACAAAGGGGAACTTCTTCACTGTAAGGGTCCCAGAGCACTGGCACGGGTTGCTCAGAGAGGTTGTGAAGCCTCCTTCTCTGGAGCCTTTCAAGGCCTGTCTGGATGTGTTGCTGTGTGAGCTGAGCTAGATTGTCTGGTCCTGCTCTGGCAGGGAGGTTGGACTGGATGAGTTCTTTGGGTCCCTCCCAACCCCTAACATCCTGTGTGAATCCAGTCACGTTAAACAAATGAAGACAAGACAAACATCAAAAGGGCAGATACGAATTTCACACTGCTCCCTCTCTCTTTGCTCCACTCCACGTTAGGATGAAGTTGTAACCTTTACGTCTGAAGGGAGCCTACAAAAAAACTGGGGAGGGACTTTTTAGGCTATCAGGGAGTAACAAGTCTAGGGGGAATGGAGCAAAGCTGGAGGTGGGGAGATTCAGACTGGAGGTGAGGAGGAAGTTGTTGAGCATGAGAGTGGTGAGAGGCTGGAATGGGTTGCCCCTGCAGGGAGGTGTTTGGAGCCAGATCCCTGGAGGTGTTTTTGGCCAGGCTGGCAGAGGCTGTGGGCAGCCTGACCTAGGGTAGGGTGTCCCTGGGCATGGCAGGGGGGCTGGGACTGGCTGATCCTTGCGGTGCCTTCCAGCCCTGACTGATTCTATGACTCTACGATTGTATTCTATGTCTGATCGTTGAGAGCTGGCCTGAGCCGGTACTTTTCAAGATCAGCATCACCTGAAGCAGCCTGGCTGCAGATTCAGGCAGGAGCTGCCCTGTCAGGGGGAAGCTGTCCCTATTTCAGACGGCAGTCTAGTCGCAAACTAGCAGAGGCACCGTGGGCTACCCGAGAGAATCACCAAGCGAGCACAACCGCCTGTGTAGGAGTCGTGTTTACACGGATCCCAACCAACACAGTAGTACGCTGGAAGGAAAAAAAAAAAACAAAACAAAACAAAACGAAAATATCCCAAGGCATCTATGGCCTGGGCGGTTCCAGCTCCCACGAGTCCTGCCGAACAACCCCAAGTCCCCACGGCGCCGAGCCACACCGCGCCGCACCTCAGCCACCTTCCCGTGGACGCCGCCGAGCACAAAGCTTGGCCCGTGCGAAACGTCCCTGCGGTTACCCAAAGGCTTGCGAAACCGCGGAGAGAAGCCCCATCCTGCTTCGATAAAAGGGGCCCGTGGCAGCCGGGCGGGGACGGCTCCCGGGCGCCGCGGCAAGGGGAGGGCAGGCCCCGGCCCTCACGGGCCCCCGCCCAGGTCGCGCCTGTGGAGGCGGCGGGGCCGGCCCGGGAAAAGGGAAACTGGCGGTGACAGTAACCAGACACCGCGCTGGGCTGGAACAAAAGCGCCCGAGCCGGCAGCCACCGTCCCAGCAGGTTACTCCCTGCCCAGGAAGGGGCGGAAGGGGAGGGGACGAGCCGGGAGCAGCCCGGTCCCGTGAAACACGCCCCAGGCTCCGGCGCGGGGGAGTCCCGGCCGGGTCCGGGCCATGAGTCAGTGCCTCGGAGAGGAAGCGGCGCCCAGGGGACCGCCGGGCGACAGGCGCCAACCCTCCTCCTCCGCTGCCCGACCGAGCCGCTCGGTGCCCCGAAGCGCCTCGCCCGCCGCCGGGCCGCTGCCCTCCGTCCCTCTCCTCCCGCCCCCCCCACCGCACCCCGTAGCGGCGGAGGCTCAAGGAAGCTCTGCCCGTCCCTTGCGCGGCGCAGTTACTGGGAGCTCAGCTCCTGTCCCCTCCTCGCAACTTTTCCCTACACCACCACCCAACCGCTCGTCCGCCCGCCCCGTCCCTCAGTGCTGCTCTCGGCTGTGCTCTCTACAGCCATCTTCTGCCACGGGTCCGCCAGCTGCGCCAGGGGCATCTTTCCCCGCTCGGCTCCCACAGCCTCTGCGCTCCGCTTTCCCGCACCCCGACGGCGAGGCGGGGGCGGCCAGGCAGGCAACGCGCACCTCCGGGAGGGCGCAGGACACCCCGACCGGCTCTAGCGGCGGCTCCCGCGGCGACTGCTGCCCGCTGCCGCCGTCCGTCCGTCCGTCCGCCCGTCCCTCCCCTAACCCCCTCCCCGCTGCCAGGCGGAGCTGCGCTTCCGCCCTCNGCACCGCCCGCGGGTGCCGACCTCCGCCGGGCGCATCCAGAGCGCTGCCAGCCCGCACCGCCCGCGGGTGCCGACCTCCGCCGGGCGCATCCAGAGCGCTGCCAGCCCACACCGCCCGCGGGTGCCGACCTCCGCCGGGCGCATCCAGCGCGCTGCCAGCCCGCACCGCCCGCGAGTGCCGATCTCCGCCGGGCGCATCCAGAGCGCTGCCAGCCCACACCGCCCGCGGGTGCCGACCTCCGCCGGGCGCATCCAGCGCGCTGCCAGCCCGCACCGCCCGCGAGTGCCGATCTCCGCCGGGCGCATCCAGAGCGCTGCCAGCCCGCACCGCCCGCGGGTGCGGAGCTGGGCGCAGGGGTCTGGTGCGCCTGGCTCTAGCGCCTTAGCGGGAGCTGGCAGCCCTCACCTCCCGCAGGTGCGGAGCTAGGCGCAGGGGTCTGGTGCGCCTGGCTCTAGCGCCTTAGCGGGAGCTGGCAGCCCTCACCTCCCGCAGGTGCGGAGCTAGGCGCAGGGGTCTGGTGCGCCTGGCTCTAGCGCCTTAGCGGGAGCTGGCAGCCCTCACCTCCCGCAGGTGCGGAGCTAGGCGCAGGGGTCTGGTGCGCCTGGCTCTGTAGCGCCTTAGTGGGAACTGGCAGCCATGCACGGCGGGGCGCGGGAGGAAGGCGGGAGCGGGTCAGTCCCGGCACGGCCGAAGGCGGGAGCGGGTCAGTCCCGGGCACGGCCGAAGGCGGGAGCGGGTCAGTCCCGGGCACAGCGAACGGCGGGAGCGGGTCAGTCCCGGGCACGGCCACGCTGCCAGCTCCAACCGGCAAGAAGAGGAAGCCTCTCGGTGCCTGTGGGCTGCAGGGGCCCGGTCTGGACTCTTTTGCCCGGTGCTGTGCAGGGCAGCGGTGCCCAGCCCTGCCGTGTGGAAGGCGGCAGCGCCTGAGGTGGCGTTGGGCCCAGGAAGCGCCTCTGTGGGGATCGCCCTCAGCGCTTGGCGCTGCGAGCTGCCCTCAGGGGAACGCCAGCCCCAGGCCTGCCAGAGGCACCCGGGGAAGGCAGGCCCCGGCCCGGAGCTCGCCGCCCCTCGGGCAGAGGAGCTGTGAGAAGTTTGATAGTGGATGGAGAAGTCGAGAGGTGAGTGTGGAAGACGGAACGTTGTGTGGAATAGAGGCATAGAATGGGTTAGGTTGGAAGGGACCTCGAAGATCAGCCACTTCTAACCCCCCTGTGCCACAGGCAGGGACACCTCCCACTAGAACAGGTCGCTCAAGGCCTCATCCGACCTGGCCTTGAACACCTCCAGGGAGGTTGTGGTGCACAGAATCAACCAATGTGATCAATTATGATCATATTGGTTGATTCTGTGCTCCACAACCCACCTGGGCAACCTTTTCCAGTATCTCACCACCTTCACTGTAAAGAATTTCGTCCAATACATATCTCAGTGCACCAAGGCATGACCAGCTATTCCTACAGTGCTGCTCACAAGATCACAGAATGCTTTGGGTTGGAAGGGACCTCAACGATAATCCCTCACCATAGGCAGGGACACCTCTCACTAGATCAGGTCACTCAAGGTCTCATCCACCCTGGCCTTGAACACCTCCAGGGAGGGAGCAGCCACAGCCTCCCTAGGCAACCTGTGCCAGTGTCTCACCACCCTCACTGCACACAACTTCCTCATAACATCCACTTTCAATCTCCCCTTTGCCAGTTTGAACCCATTCCCCCTCGTCCTCTCATTACAAGACCTTGTGAACAGTCCCTCCCCAGCCCTCCTGTAGCCCCCTTCAGATACTGCAATGTTGCTATAAGGTCTCCTGGAAGCCTTCTCCTCCAGGCTGAAAAGCCCCAACTCCCTCAGCCTGTCCTCAAAGCAGAGCTGCTGCAGCCCTCTCAGCCTCTTCGTGGCCCTCCTCTGGACTCCCTCCAACACTTCTATGTCCTACTTGTGCTGAGGGCTGCAGAGCTGCAGACAGTGCTGCAGGTGGGGTGTGAGGAGAGCAGAGCCAAGGGGCACAATCCCCTCCCTTGCCCTGCTGCCCACAGCTGCTCTTGCTGCAGCCCAGCACACAGTTGCTGTCTGGGCTGCACTCACACTGCAGCCTCATCTTCAGCTTTGCATCAGCCCAGACCCCCAGGTCCTGTTCCTCAGGACTGCTCTCAGCCATTCCCCACCCAGCCTGGAG
>VWZI01022229.1:44065-59579 GCA_013396835.1 Psilopogon haemacephalus
CCCCATCCAGTTGTTTCTTGAACACCTCCAGGGATGGGGACTCCACCAGCTCCCTGGGCAGCTCATTCCAATGCCAATCACTCTCTCTGGCAAGAACTTGTGTTGTGTTGTGCCCCCCAAAAAATAACTAAACCAAACTGGGTAGTTGCACTGTATGTAAAACATCTTCCAGTTCCAGCAGTGGTTGCTGAGCAGTAGCTGGGCTTGGTCTTGCTGTTATTTACAGGAAGGAGTTCAGAAGTGCCAGGACTAGGGGGAATGGAGCAAAGCTGGAGGTGGGCAGATTCAGCCTGGAGGTGAGGAGGAAGTTGTTGAGCATGAGAGTGGTGAGAGCCTGGAATGGGTTGCCCAGGGTTTAAGCACCTTCCTAGGCAAGATGCTGTACCAAACTATTTAGAAAGAAGTCTTTGACTGGATGTGGTTGGGGCCACATCCCTGGAGGTGTTTGCAGCCAGGCTGGCAGAGGCTGTGGTCAGCCAGGGTAGGGTGTCATGATTCTATGATTCTAAGCCCAGGTTTCTGAAGAAGCAGCATTTTTGCTGTATTAAGTTTCAGTGTAATTGATAGAAAGGCTCTCAGTGATGTAAAAATAGAAGCCCCAGCTAGCTGCTTCCATGGCAGGCTCTCATGGAACAGTCTTGTGAAGTTTAATAGCTGGCAGCTGCAGACAATAGGACTTGCAGACAGTGCTTACCCACAGCAGAAAGCTGCTTCCTCCTTGGGAACCAGCACAAGCTCCTGGCTAGCAGCAGGTTCCTGCTTGTAGGCTCTCAACCTTGGCTGGGAGCTGAACCACTCAGACAGCTGCTGGGAGGGCAGCACAGCATCTGCCAAGGACACTCGAGACCTCCTTGGGCAACCTGTGCCAGTCTCTCACCACCCTCACTGCAAACAACTTCTAACACCCAGTTTCAGTCTTCCCTTTGCCACTTTAAATCCGTTCCTTCTCGTCCTCTCATTCCAAGCCCTTGTCAATAGTCTCTCCCCAGCCTTCTGTAGCCCCCTTCAGATCTTGGAAGGCCACTCCAAGGTCTCCTGGCAGCCTTCTCTTCTCCAGGCTGCAGAGCCCCAACTCTTTCAGCCTGTCCTCAGAGTAGAGCTGCTCTGTGGGGGCAAAGAGGGAAAGGAGTTAAGATGTAGGGATTTAGGTTTATGGGATACCATTTTACGTAGTGGTTGGATTGTATGAGCAATAGTTGCCTCAAAGTGGGAAAGTCACACTTCTGCAGGCCAGGAGGCATGAAAGTGAAGCTGGCAATAAAACTCCCAAGCTCTGAAATCAGCCCTGGTTCTGCTGTTTTTTCTCCTTTTTTTCCCTTTTGTTCTCATGTGTACTAGCTGCCAGCTAGAACACAAACAGCTAACTTCAACCTATACTGAAATCCACCAACCAATGCAGTCTTACATGGTTCTCTTAAGACACCATAACAAGCACCCACCCTTTTGCCCTGTCAGATGGCTTGGCTGATGCCAAAGAATCCATGAAGCAGCAACTGAAGAGGAGTACCAGTATGGGACGGTCTTGCTGTCCAAGCCAAATGTTTCAGAACTGTGTCTGAGAGGCTACTTTAATAGCTCCCTGCCCCTCATTCCACCCCCCTGTAAGCACATCTAGGTTCTGACAGGTCGTGTGCTTTGGTCCCCTCTTGATAAAAGTTTGCACACCTTAAATATTTGGAGATTTTTTTGGGGGGTGTGTGAGGAAAGGCAAGAGTGCTGGCAATTAAAAATGCACCCTTGTGTACCTACACACACATGGGCTAATTTGTCTCTGCTCGGTGGCAGTTTTGATCCTGCTTTATTTTCATGTAAGCAGAAATCCCTCTCTACAAAGAGGTACAAAGGAGTGGACAGAGTGAATCAGGCTTCAGCTGGTGCTCCAGAGACTTCCATATCTGGAGTAAAAGGTCATGACTGAATGATCACTTGAAGCCATCGCCGGTGTCCAGAGGAGCAGCTGTGCCCTCCCCTTCCATGCTGCTACTCGGTCTGGCCCTTACATCAGGGTCACTTTTGACGTGGTGCAATTGCTTGTGCTGGCAGGTGGTGAGTTAGGCTGGGGAATAGATCTGCCTCAAAGCTAACCCTACTCTTTTCATCTTCTGCTGCCCTCAAAAAGGGGAAAAAACCAAACCAAAACAAAACAAAAAGAGGAAAAAAAATAACCCCAAACAACCCTGTCAAAGAGTTAAAGAGTGAAGAGAGGTTGAAACTGCTTTCTTCAAAACAGGGGTCAATTTGCAAAACTGACTAAGAGTATGAAGTTTGGGACAAAGTGATAGAAAACAATTCAGTAGGACTTGTCAGCCTTTATGCTTATTAAAGTTGATAGTAAGGAATTGGGTTTTTAACTTTTATGCTTATTAGATTAAAGTTGATAGCAAGGAATTGGGGTTTTAACTTTTATGCTTATTAGAGTGAAGTTGATAGTAAGGAATTGGGGTTTTTAGCCTTTATGCTTATTAGATTAAAGTTGATAGCAAGGAATTGGGGTTTTAATTTTTATGCTTATTAGATTAAAATTGATAGCAAGGAATTGGGGTTTTTAGCCTTTATGCTTATTAGACTGAAGTTGATAGTAAGGAATTGGGGTTATTTTTGTTTTTTGCTTTATCAGCACAGTGCCCCTTCAGTCTCAAACTGGCTGCTGGAAGGTTGAGAAGAAAGCTCATGTTCACAGCAGGCAGTTGTACATTGTCAGCTTGACACATAAATCAGGACATTAAAAAAAAACAAAACCCAAACAATCATTGAGTTCACATAAAAATTCATGGTGAATTCTTTTTCCCCCTTCCATTCCCCTAGAATTTTCACTTTCTGTTCCCTGACATGGATAATTCACTTTCCATTATCAAAGCTCTTTCATTTATACCTGCAAAAACAACAACAGAGTCAGGTACCTGCATGCAAAGTTCAACTGAAACCTTCTGTGCTCTAGTGTGCACCTGTTGCCCCCGTCTGAGATGTGCCCTCATGGAGAACCTGAGCAGCTGAAAGGTGGCAACCACATCAGGAAAAACAAAAAAGAAGTCTAAATCCCAGCTTGGATTTAGCATGGTCCAAGCAATCCTTTTTTCAGAGGACTTCACCTAAATCCCAGCTTGGATTTAGCATGGTTCAAGCAGTCCTTTTTTTCAGAGGACTTCACCTAAATCCAAGCTTGGATTTAACATGCTTCAAGCAGTCCTTTTTTTCAGAGGACTTCACCTAAATCCAAGCTTGGATTTAGCATGGTTCAAGCAATCCTTTTTTCAGAGGACTTCACCTAAATCCAAGCTTGGATTTAGCATGGTTCAAGCAGTCCTTTTTTCGGAGGACTTCACCTAAATCCCAGCTTGGATTTAGCATGGTTCAAGCAATTCTTTTTTTCAGAGGACTTCACCTAAATCCCAGCTTGGATTTAGCATGGTTCAAGCAATCCTTTTTTTTCAGAGGACTTCCTATAAATAAAAAAAATATATAATCTCCTCTTTCATTGTTCAGGGGGCTGAGTATTATTACATCACACATTTTTACAATGGAGCAATCTGCATCAGAATTTTCACAGGAGCTATTGCACAAGAGCACACTTCAGGGCAAGAAAATTGCCTGAAAGTTGTCACCATGGGGAAGAGGAACATCTCAGTTAATCTCTGGGAAATACCAGGATTGCTGACTTTCAGGTCCTGCTATACTCAGAGTTGGATCATCCTCCCAGGCTGCAGCTATTTTGCCTCAAGACAGCAGCTCCTATTTTTCGTTCTTTTGTCTGAGGCTAAAGCAAGATCATGTTTTCACCTGTGGCAGCAGAGCTGTCTTTTGCCTTCTTTCCCTCTGGGCACAGCCATCACTACTCGACTGTAGTCACCATTAATAACTATCTGTCACCAGACTTAGTTGTGAGGGTTGGTTTCATGGAAAGACTTGGTTGTGAGGGTTGGTTTTGTAGATTCGTGGTGTAGCTTGGAAGGGACCTTCAAGGTCATCTGGTTCCACCCCCCCTGCTATGGAGAGGGACACCTTCCACTCAGCCAGCTTGCTCAAGGCTCAACCTGGCCTTGCACACCTCCAGGAGAGGGACACTCATGACCTTGCTGGACAACCTGTTCCAGTGTCTCACCAGCCACACTGTAAAGAATTCCTTCCTAATCTCCAGTCTAAATCTACCCTCCTGAAGCTTCATTCCCTCTCATCCTAAAACTACAAGCACTTGTAAAAAGTCCCTTTCCAGCTTTCTTGTAGCCCCCTTCAGGTACTGGAAGGCTGCTCTAAGGTCTCTCCAGAGCCTTCTCTTCTCCATGTTGAACAACCCCCAACTCTCTCAGCATGTCCCCATTCCCTCTCACCCTGCCACTACAAGCACTTGTAAAAAGTCCCTTTCCAGCTTTCATGTAGCCCTTTCAGGTACTGGAAGGCTGCTCTAAGGTCTCTCCAGAGCCTTCTGTTCCACAAGCTGAACAAGCCCAACTCTCTCATGTCGCCATTCTCTCTCACCCTGCCACTACAAGTCCCTGTCAAAAGTCCCTTTCCAGCTTTCTTGTAACCCACTTCAGGTACTGGAAGGCTGCTCTAAGGTCTCTCCAGAGCCTTCTGTTCCCCAGGCTGAACAGCCCCAATTGTCTCAGCCTGTCCTATAGGGGAGGTTCTCCACCCCTCTGATCATGTTTCATGGCCCCCTGGACCTCTTCCAGCAGCTCCATGTCCCTCTCATGCTGAGGACATCAGAACTGGACACAGTGCTGCAGGTCGTTGCAGTCATACTGCATCCACACCCACGTTTTGCATGCCTTAGGTTGTGCTCCTTATGAAGAGGGTAGCACAGGGCACTGAAATGACAGTGCTGTAGAAGATTTTGTTAATCTGTTGTGATGAGCTGGGCTTCACAGGCTGCACCCTCTTTGTTTTGTCTAGCTAATCTCACTGTCACCCTGTTGAAAGGGAGATATCAGCTTAATAGGGCTCACCTCTCTTTCCCCACAGAAAGCATCTCAATGAGTGAGTAGCAGAAGCTGGGGAAGTAAATTTGTTTGTTGGTGGTGGTACCAATTATTAGCTGATTTTAAAACCCTCTGGAGAAAAAAAAAGTCTTAGAAATCTTAGTGAGGGCTGCACACCTCATTTCCCATGCACTGGGTTTAAATTTTGTACCCTCTGTGCCTGATTTGTCGTTTTCTTTAACTGCTGTTGTTTTCTTTAATTGATTATGTTTGCCTTAATTGCTGATGTTTAATTGATGTTGCTTTCTTTAATTGATGATGTTGCATGACACTTTGTTCTTTTGGCTCATTTGATATCCTGATGGAGGTTGGTTGCTTAGCTATGACCTCTCCAGAGGATGGTGTTATTAAGATCTTGGTGTTAAAGAGTGCCATGGTCTAGTTGATTGGACAGGGCTGGGTGATAGGTTGGACTGGATAAGCTTGGAGGTCTCTTCCAACCTGGCTGATTCTAATGCTTTGCCTGCCTTTGCAGTAGTACCTACTTACTCTTTGCAATGGAGACAGAATTCATGGCAGAGGTAGTAAATCAACACTGTCTTCTTTGTTAATGTTACTATCAAAATAGCATTTGGGAGTGAGAATTTGAATTTTTAGACTGCAAATAAGTCTAAAGAGTGCCAGGGTCTAGTTGATTGGACAGGGCTGGGTGATAGGTTGGACTGGATGATCTTGGAGGTCTCTTCCAACTTGTCTGACTGTTCTAATGCTTTGCCTGCCTTTGCAGTAGTACCTACTTACTCTTTGCAATGGAGGCAGAATTCATGGCAGAGGTAGTAAATCAATGCTGTCATCTTTGCTAATGTTACTACCAAAATAGCATTTGGGAGTTGGAATTTGAATTTTTAGACTGCAAATGAGTCTAAGGAGTGCCATGGTGCAAAACAGTGCCATGGTCTAGTTGATTGGACAGGACTGGGTGATAGGTTGGACTGGGTGAGCTTGGAGGTCTCTTCCAACTTGTCTGACTCTTCTAATGCTTTGCCTGCCTTTGCAGTAGTACCTACTTACTCTTTGCAATGGAGGCAGAATTCATGGCAGAGGTAGTAAATCAATGCTGTCATCTTTGCTAATGTTACTACCAAAATAGCATTTGGGAGTTGGAATTTGAATTTTTAGACTGCAAATGAGTCTAAGGAGTGCCATGGTGCAAGAGTGCCAGGGTCTACTTGATTGGACAGGGCTGGGTGATAGGTTGGACTGGATGATCTTGGAGGTCTCTTCCAACCTGGCTGATTCTAATGCTTTGCCTGCCTTTGCAGTAGTACCTACTTACTCTTTGCAATGGAGGCAGAATTCGTGGCAGAGGTAGTAAATCAATGTTGTCATCGTTGCTAATGTTACTATCAAAATAGCATTTGGGAGTGGGAACTTGAATTTTCAGACTGCAAATGAAAGGAGAGGAAAAGCAGCAAGCCATGACAGCAAACCTCACAATCCAACACTCATCTACAAGGTGTAGTGGTGTAGTACATGGACTTATAATGCAGTATCTACTGGATTAAAGTGACTGGGATGTGGAAAAGCAAATCCAGATCCAAAAGTGTGAAATCCTTTTTCAAGTACTACAACCGTATGACCCAGGTATATCATTTGAATTTAATGCACAGGGAAAGAGACAAAATTTGCTGTCCAAATTAACATGGGAAAAATACCCTCCAAGGAGTTGAGTCTCCAAGCCCTGAGGAAAGGGACTTGGGGGTGCTGGTGGAGGAGAAGCTGAAGATGAGGCAGCAGTGTGCACTTGCAGCCCAGACAGCCAAGCAGAGGCTGGGCTGCAGCAGGAGAAACGTGGCCATCAGGTCGAGGGAGGTGATTTTTCCCCTTTACTCAGTTCTGCTGAGAGCCCACCTGGAGTACTGCATCCAGTGCTGGAGCCCCTGGGACAAGAGGGATGTGGAGATGCATGAAGGTGTTCAGACAAGGGCCCCGAGGATGCTCAGAGGGCTGCAGCAGCTCTGCTGTGAGCACAGACTGAAAGAGTTGGGGCTGTGCAGGCTGCAGAAGAGGAGGCTCCCAGGGGACCTTCTTGTGGCCTTCCAGGATCTGAAGGGGACCTTCAGAAAAGCTGGAGAGGGACTTTTTAGGGTATCAGGGAGTGCCAGGACTAGGGGGAATGGAGCAAAGCTGGAGGTGGGGAGATTCAGACTGGAGGTGAGGAAGTTGTTGAGCATGAGAGTGGTGAGAGCCTGGAATGGGTTGCAGTCCCATCCCTGAAGGTGTTTGTGGCCAGGCTGGCAGAGGCTGTGGGCAGCCTGCTCTAGGGTAGGGTGTCCCTGGGCATGGCAGGGGGGTTGGAACTGGCTGATCCTTGTGGTCCCTTCCAACCCTGAGTGACTCTATGATGCTAAAAATAAACCAATGCAATTTATTTGCACAGCTACTGGATGCAGAGAGTTTCTGCCTCTCAGCACACCTGGATTTAATTCCTAGCCGATCACAAAGGACAATTGTGTCATTTAGGAAGTCAATTAATATAGAAGAGATTCAGCTAAAAGAGACTTAGTCTTAATGATGTTTTCAAAAGTGTGAAGAGGCCTTGATTGGAGAAGTGTAAATACATCCTGGCAGAACAGACTGAGGAAGCCTTAGTGCTAATTAGAACTCCTTGCTCCAGGCTTTAGCTGCAAATCCAAAGAGCATCCCCTTAGCCTGGTGGAGAAATTGAAAGGATGATGTTTGGAAAGCTGACAAAGGCCGAGGGAGAGAGACAAAGAGCTGCAAGAAGTTCCTAGCTCGTGTGAGTTGTCACAGCAGAGGCACCAGGAGGGTTGGCTGGATGAAGCAGGGTTAGAGAGGCTTACAGTCAGTAATTAAAAAGGGAAGAAGCGAAACCAACTTCCATTGTACTTTAGGACTTAACCTGACCTTGCAAACGACATCTGCTGAAGGCTGCTTTCACCATTCCAGGCCCCTGGATGATGGAATCGTACAGGAATGCAAACATTTCCTACAATTTCCTCTGGCAGCCTCTCCTTTGAAGTTCTGATCCCATAAGCGTAGTAGAAGACACAGTAATGACAATAAGAGCACTTCTAAATCCTACCTATATGAGGGCTAGGGGTGCCTGACTCAGGGCTTGAAACTCGAGCTGGGCAGGCTGGAAGTATGTTTACACAAAAGAGCAGCGAAAGAGTAACACCAGTAAGGGCCCGGGCTCGATAGTGTTACTGCTCCGAGTTGTATCTGTGGTCAGCCTAGCAGCAGGAAATACTCTGCCTGTGGTTTCTGCATCCTGAGAGAAAAGCCTGGAGTCCAATCAAATCGGGCTTCATTGCAGCATACCTGTCTCTAGCATATGCTACCACTTGGGGTTTTCTGTGCATGCTGAGAGCTTCCATTTATCTTCTGAGTGACAAAGCTTATCCTGTTCACCGCAGAGTGGGAGAAACCTTTTGCTGAGCTTTGAAATCTCGAGGTGGAAACCTGCTAGCAGATACTGAGGGCAAGTTGTCACCCTGTTAGGGGGGAAGATGGAGAAGCAGATCAGAATTGCATACTGTGAGGAGCGTGGCCAGCAGGTCAAGAGAGGGGATTCTTCCCCTTTATACTGCTCTTTTGAGCCCCCCACTTCCAATGCAGTGTCCAGCTCTGTTGTCCTCAGCATAAAGAGGACACAGAGCTGTTGGAGCAAGTGCAGAGGAGGGCCACAAAGATCATAGAATGGTTTAGGTTGGAAGGGAGCTCAAAGCTCAGCCAGTTCCAACCCCCCTGTGCCATAGGCTGGGACACCTCCCACTAGAACAAGTCACTCAAGGCCTCATCCAACCTGGCCCTGAACACCTCCAGGGAGGTTGTGGAGCACAGAATCACAGGAACACCGAATGTAATTGTTGATATTTGATGTGATCTTTGACCACTTTGGGTGATTCTGTGCCCCACAACCTCCCTGGGCAACCTGTGCCAGTGTCTCACCACCCTCACTGCAAACAACTTCTTCCTAACATCCAGTTTCAATCTCCCCTCTGCCAGTTTAAACCCATTACCCCTCATCCTGTTATTACAAGACTTTGGGAATAGTCCCTTCCCAGCCTTCCTGTAGGATCATAGGATCCTAGAATGGTTTAGATTGGAAGGGACCTCAAATATTATCTAGTTCCAACCCTCTGCCATGAGCAGGGACACCTCTCACTGGGTCCAAGGGCTGGAGCACCTCTCCTATGAGGATAGGCAAAGGGAGCTGGGATTGTTCAGCCTGGAGAAAACTCCAGGGGAGCACCTTAGAGCTGCCTTCCAATTGCCAAAAGGATCCTACAGAAAGGTTGGAGAGAGACTTCTCATAGGGGTGTCTGGAGACAGGACAAAGGGGAACAGTTTGAAGCTGAGGGAGAGCAGGGAGCTAAGGAAGAAGCTGTTGAGTGTGAGGGTGCTGAGACTCTGGCCCAGGCTGCCCAGGGAGGCTGTGGCTGCCTCCTGCCTAGGGTGTGTTGAAGGCCAGGTTGGATGAGACCTTGAGCAGCTGAGCCTAGCTGAGAGGTGTCCCTGCTTGTTCACAAAAAAAAACCAAACCCAAAACCAAAAAACTCCAAACCATACAAAAGTGATAGATGTAGAATAAAATATATCATATTATACATGGTAGTATGGAAATCACAAACTTGTCAGCTTCACAAGTAAAACTCCACCAGGCCTAGAGGTGGCCACAGTTTTATATGTCCCTTACCTGTCTCCTCCTCCAGACTTAGCAGTTGCAGGGTCACCTTCCTGTCAGAGGTAGCAGATTAGACCTGGTTTATAGAAGGAATTGATAAGCAAAGCCCAGATTACCCAGCTTATTTTTTTTTTTTCCTTGAAATCTAACCTTACTCCTCTATTTCCTGACTTTATGCTCTCTCAATTAAGTAGCTTTAAGATCCCCACGACTCTTTGGTCTCTTTGAGTGCTACTTACCAAACCACAGGCTCTAACAACCTTCCTCCTCACTTCCTTTTATAGATTCTCCAATGCCTCTTAGCCAAGAATCTTTTTTTTTTTTTTTTTTTTTATCTCCAAAGCTTTACTTTCTGTTTCTTGACAGTGACACCCTACAGGAGTCTGCTGCCTGAGCTAACAGCTGGCTTTTATTCTGCTTTGTCACCTGATCCTCATTCCCAGCAGCCTGCTGATCTTTCCTGGAATACCTTCTGGTGAGGTGATCAGACCTAAAGATACAGTTTACTACCCTTGCTGGCTTTGTGTTCTCTCCAAGCAGCTCACTTCCTCTTCCAGCAGTATCTCACATTTGTGCCTTGCCTCTTTGCCTGCAGAATAGAATGGAATGGTTTGGGATGGAGGGGACCTTTCAGGATCATCTAGCCCAACCATACTGCACTGGCCATAGACATCTTCAACTCAGTCAGGTTGTTCAGAGTCCCACCCAACCTGACCTGGAGTATTTCCAGGGGTGGGGACTCCACGACCACCATTCTGGGCAACTTGGGCCAGTGTTTCACTAGCCTCAGCATAACAAATGCCCTCCTTAGAGCAGGTCCAAATCTTCCTCTTTTAGTTTCAAACCATCACCCTTCATCCTGGGTGAACAGCAGGCCCTGCTAAAACCTCTGCCCTCAGCCTGCCCCCAGCATTCTTGTCAACCCCCTTTAAACACCAAAACACCACCAGAATCATAGAATCATAGAATCATAGAATGGTTTAGGTTGGAAGAGAGCTTAAAGATCATCCAGTTCCAACCCCCCTGTGCCATAGGCAGGGACACCTCCCACTAGATCAGGTCGCTCAAGTCCTCATCCAGCCTGGCCTTGAACACATCCAGGGAAGGAGCAGCCACAACCTCCCTGGGCAACCTGTGCCAGTGTCTCACCACCCTCACTGTGAAGAACTTCCTCCTAACATCCTGTTTAAATCTCCCCTCCACCAGTTTGAACCCATTCCCCCTCATCCTGTCATTACAAGACCTTGTGAACAGTCCCTCCCCAGCCTTCCTGTAGGCCCCCTTCAGATACTGGAAGGTTGCTCTAAGGTCTCCTGGAAGCCTTCTCTTCTCCAGGCTGAAAAGCCCCAACTCCCTTAGCCTGTCCTCATAGCTGAGGTGCTGCAGCCCTCTGATCATCTTCATGGCCCTCTTCTGGACTCTCTCCAGCAGTTCCATGTCATTCTTGTGCTGGAGGCTCCAGAACTGCACACAGTACTCCAGGTCGGATTCTCCCTGGAGCTTTCTCTTCTCTGTAGAGAACCAAATGGTGTCACTCAGAGGGGGACTCAGATTTGTGTCCAGCCACCATGCCCATACACTTTCTCCCACCTGTCACATCATCATCATCAGATGCAAATCACAAGGGCTCAGAGTCGTGCACGGCATGCAGCAGGCAGTGTGGGGCTGAAATTCAACAAGGCCAAGTGTAAGGTCCTGCAGCTGGGTCAGTGCAATCCCAAGCACAACTGCAGGCTGGGTGGTGAGTGGCTGGAGAGCAGCCCTGAGAAAAAGGACCTGGGGGTCTGGGTGGATGAGAAGCTCAACATGAGCCAACAGTGTGCACACACAGCCCAGACAGAAACTGTGTGCTGGGCTGCAGCAAGAGCAGCTGTGGGCAGCAGGACAAGGGAGGGGATTCTGCCCCTTTGCTCTGCTCTCCTCACACCCCACCTGCAGAGCTGTCTGCAGCTCTGCAGCCCCCAGTACAAGCAGCACATGAAAGTGTTGGAACCAGTGCAGAGGAGGGCCACAAAGATGATCAGAGGCCTGCAGCAGCTCTGCTATGAGGACAGGCTGAGGGAGTTGGGGCTTTTCAGCTTGGAGAAGAGAAGGCTTCCAGGAGACCTTAGAGTAACCTTCCAGTATCTGAAGGGAGCCTACAGAAAGGCTGGGGAGGGACTGTTCACAAGGTCTTGTAATGACAGGACAAGGGAGAATGGGTTCAAACTGGTGGAGGGGAGATTTGAATGGGATGTTAGGAAGAAATTCTTCACAGTGAGGGTGGTGAGACAGTGGCACAGGTTGCCCAGGGAGGTTGTGTCTGCTCCCTCCCTGGATGTGTTCAAGGCCAGGGTAGATGAGGTTTTGAGCGACCTGTTCTAGTGGGAGGTGTCCCTGCCTATGGCACAGGGGGGTTGGAACTGGATGATCTTTGAGTTCTCTTCCAACCTAAACCATTCTATGATTCTCTGATTCTCTCTGCATGATGGCTGCTGGGGAATTCCTGCTGCAAGCCCTGGCTTACCTCAGGGATTCACACCACTGTGTCCTCTTGATGTGTGACTTATGTGAAAAAAGGAACTTTGCTGACACTTGACTTGCACTGAAGTGTTTCTCACCACTCTGCATGAGCTGAGAGTGGGCAAGCTTCAAAGCATGCTGCCACCCTCCCTTGTGTCCCATGGATGATTTACTGCTGACAAGGTTTCTGTTCCTGAGGTTTTAGTTCCTCTGGCTAGTGGTGCACTGGGGAGAAACAGTTGGGTTTCAAACATGATAAAATGGAACATATGGTGAAGGCCACGTCTGGAGCATTGTGCTGGGCTCCCCTGTTCAAGAGGGACGTGGGAGTACTGCACAGAGTCCAGTGAAGGGCCATGAGGGCAATTAGGGGTCTGGACCATCTCTCTTACCAGGAGAGGCTGAGAGAAGTCTGGAAAAGAGAAGACTGAGAGGGGATGTTATAAGTGCATATAAATATGTAGAGTGTGGAGGCCATGAGGATGGGGCAGGGCTCTCCTCAGTGGTGCCCAATGATAGGAGAAGGGACAGCAGATACAAACAACACAGGAGACCTCACTTGAACTTAGGGAGAAACTTTAGTTTGAGGGTGACAGAGCACTGGAACAGGCTGCCCAGAGAGGTTGTGGAGTCTCCTTCTCTGGAGACATTCAAAACCCATCTGGACATTGTGTTTCTATGTAGCCTGATCTAGGTGTACCTGCATTAGTTGAGGGGTTGGACTAGAACCATAGAATCATAGAATCAGTCAGGGTTGGAAGGCACCACAAGGATCATCTAGTTCCAACCCTTCTTCCATGGGCAGGGACACCCTACCCTAGATCAGGCTGCCCACAACCTCATCCAGCCTGGCTGCAAACACCTCCAGGCATGTGGCCCCAACCACCTCCCTGGGCAACTCATTCCAGGCTCTCACCACTCTCATGGTGATAAAATTAGAATCATAGAATCAGTCAGAGTTGGAAGGGACCACAAGGATCAGCCAAGTTCCTCCTCACATCCAATCTGAATCTCCCCACCTCTAGCTTTGCTCCATTCCCCCCAGTCCTGTCACTCCCTACTAGCCTCAAAAGTCCCTCCCCAGCTTTTCTGTAGGTCCCCTTCAGATCCTGGAAGGCCACAAGAAGGTCCCCTGGGAGCCTCCTCTCCTCCAGCCTGCACAGCCCCAACTCCTTCAGGCTGTGCTCACAGCAGAGGTGCTGCAGCCCTCTGAGCATCCTCGGGGCCCTTCTCTGCACACCTCCAGCATCTCCACATCCCTCTTGTCCCAGGGGCTCCAGCACTGGATGCACTACTCCAGGTGGGCTCTCAGCAGAGCAGAGCAGAGGGGCACAATCACCTCCCTGGCCCTGCTGCCCACACTGCTCCTGCTGCAGCCCAGCCTCTGCTTGCCTTTCTGGGCTGCAAGTGCACACTGCTGCCTCATCTTCAGCTTCTCCTCCACCCTCCACCAGCACCCCCAAGTCCCTCTCCTCAGGTCTGCTCTCCAGCCACTCCCTGCCCAGCTTGGATTTGTGCTTGGCATTGCCTCGACCCATCTGCAGGACCTTGCACTTTTTTGGTAGGCCCCCTTCAGATACTGGAAGGCCACAGTAAGGTCACCTTTATGCAGATTTTTGTGCCAGTAGGGAACCCCAGGAAAGTGGAGAGGCTGATGTGTTAGGAGGTAAGCTGTAGAGATGCTCGAAGCAGTTGCAGAAATCTGCCAATATTTTCATTTTCAGAGTCACTTGATACAAGATTCCTGGAGCAACCATGCAGGGGCTCATTAAATCCATTGCAACCAGATAACATTTCCAATGGCTTCATTTGCAGGCCTGCAAGTTAAAGGAGTCTTTGGTATTACATCACTCCTAGAAAGGATTAAAGAAGTTGTCAGGATTGTCTCCCTTTTTTGCTGATGCACTTTTCAGCAAGAGTGGAACTCTGACTTCAAAGAAGCTGCTTTGAAAATCACAATTTTCAGGAAGCAATGGTGTTATGTTGCCTGCTTCACCAGGAGGAAATTTCCTCTGCTGCACAGAAATGAGCTGCTTGCCCTAGATGAGCAAAAGCTACGAGGAGGGCTTTGATCAGTGCTGACAGTGTTCCTGCACTATGGCAGTGGCTCCTTCCTTTGTGCTTTCTAGAACCAGCACTAATGACATTGGTTAAGAGAGGGTGGAAACTGCAATAAGATGGCTATGGCCAGAGATTGCTGAATTGCTCTGTTGCAGGCATTCTTTAGTATGACTTTCATTGCTACATATTATTATTATTGTTGTTGTTGTTGTTGTTATATTGGTATTGTATTTTTATTATTATTACTATTTAAAACTCTTTCAGGGCATAGAATCATAGAATGATCTGGGTTGGAAGGGACTCCCAAAGGTCATGCAGCCCAATCCCCTCTGCAGTCAGCAGGGGCAACCTCAACTAGATCAGGTTGCCCAGAGCCTTGTTGAGCCTCACCTTGAATATCTTCACGAATGGGGCCCCCTCCACCTCCCTGTTCCAGTGTTCCACTGCCCTCATGGTAAAGAACCTGTTCCTAACATAGAATAGAATTAATGGTTTAGGTTGGAAGTGACCTCAAAGATCATCCAGTTCCAACCCCCCTGTGCCATAGGCAGGGACACCTCCCACTAGACCAGGACGCTCAAGGCCTCATCCAGCCTCCAGGGAGGGAGCAGCAACAACCTCCTTGGGCAACCTGTTCCAGTGTCTCACCACCCTCACTGGGAAGAACTGTCTCCTAACATCCCATTTAAATCTCCCCTCTGCCAGTTTGAACCCATTCCCCCTCATCCTGTCACTACAAGACCTTGTGAACAGTTCCTCCCCAGCCCTCCTGTGGCCCCCTTCAGATACTGGAAGGCTGCTCTAAGGTCTCCTTGAAGCCTTCTCTTATCCAGGCTGAAAAGTTCCAACTCCTTCAGCCTGTCCTCATAGCAGAGCTGCTCCAGCCTTCTGATCATCTTCATGGCCCTCCTCTGGACAACATCCAAATCCTTTATGAATTCCTTAAAACATCACTCCTCTTTATGGTAGAATTTGCTCACTGCACTCCAGAGAAACCCCTTTTACACTGCTGACACACTGATGCTGACATTTATAGGGTTGCATTCCACACTGGGTTTATTTTTCCCTAAACACAAGCAGGAAATCTGTCAGTAATTTCCTTCCAGCCAGTTCTGACTGCCTTCTCTGAATCCTGCTAATCCTCTCTACCTTTATTCTCCATTTCATCTTCTGAAGACAGGCCTGGTTCTCTTAATTTAGTTCTTGTGTTTCTTTCAAGAATAGAGCAGAATAGAATAGAATAGAATAGAATAGAATAGAATAGAATAGAATAGAATAGAATAGAATAGAATAGAATAGAATAGAATAGAATAGAATAGAATAG
>VWZI01022229.1:76523-87444 GCA_013396835.1 Psilopogon haemacephalus
CCCCATCCAGTTGTTTCTTGAACACCTCCAGGGATGGGGACTCCACCAGCTCCCTGGGCAGCTCATTCCAATGCCAATCACTCTCTCTGGCAAGAACTTGTGTTGTGTTGTGCCCCCCAAAAAATAACTAAACCAAACTGGGTAGTTGCACTGTATGTAAAACATCTTCCAGTTCCAGCAGTGGTTGCTGAGCAGTAGCTGGGCTTGGTCTTGCTGTTATTTACAGGAAGGAGTTCAGAAGTGCCAGGACTAGGGGGAATGGAGCAAAGCTGGAGGTGGGCAGATTCAGCCTGGAGGTGAGGAGGAAGTTGTTGAGCATGAGAGTGGTGAGAGCCTGGAATGGGTTGCCCAGGGTTTAAGCACCTTCCTAGGCAAGATGCTGTACCAAACTATTTAGAAAGAAGTCTTTGACTGGATGTGGTTGGGGCCACATCCCTGGAGGTGTTTGCAGCCAGGCTGGCAGAGGCTGTGGTCAGCCAGGGTAGGGTGTCATGATTCTATGATTCTAAGCCCAGGTTTCTGAAGAAGCAGCATTTTTGCTGTATTAAGTTTCAGTGTAATTGATAGAAAGGCTCTCAGTGATGTAAAAATAGAAGCCCCAGCTAGCTGCTTCCATGGCAGGCTCTCATGGAACAGTCTTGTGAAGTTTAATAGCTGGCAGCTGCAGACAATAGGACTTGCAGACAGTGCTTACCCACAGCAGAAAGCTGCTTCCTCCTTGGGAACCAGCACAAGCTCCTGGCTAGCAGCAGGTTCCTGCTTGTAGGCTCTCAACCTTGGCTGGGAGCTGAACCACTCAGACAGCTGCTGGGAGGGCAGCACAGCATCTGCCAAGGACACTCGAGACCTCCTGGTCTGCATAGGTGCTGAGTCCTCAGGGAAATGCCAGAGGGACTGAATGAGGGAAATTATTGACTGACAGGCAGAGAAGAGCTGTTGGCAGCTCTGGCTGCAGCAGTCAAGAGGTGCTGGAGGTTAGGGTCCAGAGGGAGGTGAGCAGAGGAAGGACTTTGAAGGAGCTTGCTCAGGGATTGCCTGTCAAGAGCCCCTGGGGAACTGCTGTGAGGGGATGCCCAGGAAAGCTGGCTGGTTTCTAAAGGCAGCTTACTGAAATTTCAGGAGTAAAGCATCTCCTCAGGGTGGGAAGACTGGGAATCTCAGGAGAAAGCCAGCATGGCAAGGTGGGCACACAAAAAGGGAGTGGAGGAGAGGTGGAAACAAGGAGAGGCAGCATAAAGCTGTGTGAGGTATCAAAATCCAGAAAGCCAAAGATCAGCTGGGGCTGAGTCTGCCAAGAGGCACAGATGGGAACAAGACAGACTCTGTGGGAATGCTGATTTCAAAGAAGTCCAGGAAAAGCAAGGGCTCATCAGTGGCTGAAGAAATCCTAGCTGCAAGGGAGCAAGGAAGGCTTCATTGTTCAGTGACTTTTTTCACCTTGGTTTTCCCGAGCAAAGGGCTGCACTGGTACTGGCATGGCTTGGGATGGAGACAATCATAGAATGGTTTTGGTTGGAAGGGACCTCAAAGCTCAGCCAGTTCCAACCCCCTTCTGCCATAGGCAGGGACACCTCCCACTAGGCCTCATCCAGCCTGGCCTTCAACACCTTCAGGGAGGTTGTGGAGCACCGAATCACCCAAAGTGATCTTTGATTACATTGAGTGATTCTGTGCTCAACAACCTTTCTGGGCAACCTGTGCCACTGTCTCACCACCCTCACTGCCAAGAACTTCCTCGTAACATCCACTTTCAATCTCCCCTCTGACACTTTAAACCCATTCCTCCTCCTCCTCCTGTCCATTACAAGCCCTTGTCAATAGTCTCTCCCCAGCCTTCCTGTAGGCCCCTTTCAGATCTTGGAAGGCCACTCCAGGGTCTTCTGAAAGCCTTCTCTTCTCCAGGTTGCACAGCCCCAACTCTCTCAGCCTGTCCTCACAGCAGAGCTGCTGCAGCCCTCTCAGCTGCATCTTGGTGGCCTCCTCTGCACTGGCTCCAACCCTTGCATGTGCTGCTTGTGCTGGGGTCTGCAGAGCTGCAGACAGTGCTGCAGGTGGGGTGTGAGGAGAGCAGAGCCAAGGGGCACAATCCCCTCCCTTGCTCTGCTGCCCACAGCTGCTCTTGCTGCAGCCCAGGACAGGGACAGCTCTTGCTCAGTGGCAAGGGATCAAACAAGTCAGAGAGTGGAAAGAAGCTGGATGCACCGAAAGCCAAGGACTGTGGGCTCAGAGCATGGGGAAAGCATTTTTTCATTCAGCTTTTTTTTGAAGAGCAGAGCTGCTGTGAAGAAGAAAATGAGCACGCATGGGAACAATTTGAACTGGAGCCCAGCTCTGTTAGCTGCACTGACAGAAATTCCCACATCTGAGTGGACCATGGGATTTGATTTCCATATTTCTTGCCCTACTTTTCTGTTTCTAAGACGCTGCACACAGCAGCCTTCGTTTTGAAGAGCTGGGGTTTGGTGTACCAGTTTGGTGTCTCGTGTTTCTGAAACAAGAACTGCTGAATTCCTCACTGAAAGCAAGGGGAAGAATCCAACACCAGCTGCAGAGGTACCTTTAGAAGCTCGACCTGACACCACCTTTCACTGCTGCCCTGTCCCTCTGCAACTGGGGAGCCCAAAACTGAAGGCAGTGCTCAAAATGAGGTCTCAGCAGGGAGGAGAAATGGAAGATTTAGGCAGAGGGTTCAAAAGTGAAGGTGGGGATGAAGGCATTGTGGTCAGATAAGTGCCAGCTCATTCTTAAACCAAACTATCTAAGGAAGAAGAGAAAAAAGGAAGTTAAGGCTGGCAGTGACAGACACAACCCATTCTCCTTGTTCCTTTCATTTGAACCCCTGAGAATTCTGCTAATTGCTTTCAATAGGAACTGAACTCACCCCTGATTCAGCCACCTGTATTTCAAAGAAACACATTTAATTCAGGAGGTGAATAGGGAAGAAGAGAAATTCAACAAGGCCAAGTCTAAGGTCCTGCCCCTGGGTGGGTGCAATCCCAAGCACAGCTCCAGGCTGGGTGGGGAATGGCTGAGAGCAGCCCTGAGGAACAGGACCTGGGGGTCTGGGCTGATGCAAAGCTGAAGATGAGGCTGCAGTGTGAGTGCAGCCCAGACAGCAACTGTGTGCTGGGCTGCAGCAAGAGCAGCTGTGGGCAGCAGGGCAAGGGAGGGGATTCTGCCCCTTGGCTCTGCTCTCCTCACACCCCACCTGCAGCACTGTCTGCAGCTCTGCAGTCCCCAGCACAAGCAGCACATGCAAGTGTCGGAGCCAGTGCAGAGGAGGCCACCAAGATGCAGCTGAGAGGGCTGCAGCAGCTCTGCTGTGAGGACAGGCTGAGAGAGTTGGGGCTGTGCAGCCTGGAGAAGAGAAGGCTGCCAGGAGACCTTGGAGTGGCCTTCCAGGATCTGAAAGAGGCCTACAGGAAGGCTGGGGAGAGACTATTGACAAGGGCTTGGAATGACAGGAGGAGGCGGAATGGGTTTAAAGTGTCAGAGGGGAGATTGAAAGTGGATGTTAGGAGGAATTTGTTTGCAGTGAGGGTGGTGAGACACTGGCACAGGTTGTCCAGGGAGGTTGTGGCTGCTCCCTCCCTGGAGGTGTTGAAGGCCAGGTTGGATAAGGTCTTGAGCAACCTGTTCTAGTGGGAGGTGTCCCTGCCTATGGTGGCAGGTTGGAGCTTGGCTGAGCTTTGAGGTCCCTTCCAACCTAAACTGTTCTATGAATCTAAGAGAAAAAGAGCAGATATTATAGACAAAGAAATTATGCTTGGGGAATTTTTTGTGTGTGTGTTTTGTTGTTTGGTTGTTTTTTTTTAAATCTCTTTTTGACATTAGGATTTGAGATCTATTAAGGCACTTACAACTTCTCAGAGCAGCAATCATAGGAAAAAATGAGTGGTTTGGGGGCTAGATGGGCATACAAAATAAACATGTTGCTAAACTGGAGGAAAAAGAGAGAGATGTTGTGTTGCCAGTTATGAAACAGTGAAAGGGACTCATTTAAGCCTGAGACTCATTTAAGCCTGAATATGTAAGTTCAAGATTACTGTTGGGAGCTGGAGCAACTCTGCTACAAGGACTGGAGTTGTTCAGTCTGGAGAAGACTCCAAGCAGACCTAAGAGCAACCTGCCAGGACCTGAAGGAGCCTGGAAGAAGGCTGCAGAGGGACTGTTTGCAAAGGCCTGCAGGGTCAGGACTAGGGACAATGGCTTGAAATTGATGAAGGGAAGATTGAGGTCAGGTGTTAGAAATAAATTCTGTACCATGAGCCCCTAATACAAGAGGGATGTGGACATGCTGGATTCTGTCCAGAGAAAGGACATGAGGATGCTCAGAGGGCTGCAGCACCTCTGCTGTGAGCACAGACTGAAAGAGTTGGGGCTGTGCAGGCTGGACAAGAGGAGGCTCCCAGGGCAACTTCTTGTGGCCTACAAGAAAACTGGGGAGGGATATTTTAAGCTATCAGGTAGTGACAGGGCTTGAGGAAAAGGAGCAAAGCTGGAGGTGGGGAGATTTAGATTGGATGTGAGGAGGAAGTTGCTGAGCATGAGAGTGGTGAGAGCCTGGAATGGGTTGCCCCTGCAGGGAGGTGTTTGGGGCCAGATCCCTGGAGGTGTTTTTGGCCAGGCTGGCAGAGGCTGTGGGCAGCCTGCTCTAGGGTAGGGTGTCCCTGGGCATGGCAGGGGGGTTGGAACTGTCTGATCCTTGTGGTCCCATCCAACCCTGACTGATTCTAGGATTCTATGAGAGTGCTGCAACACTGCAGCAGGTTGCCTTGGGTAGTGGTTGCGGCTCCATCCCTGGAGATATTCAAGATTAGGCTGGATGAGTTGCCTGGTCTCGTGGAGAATGTCCCTGCTGACTGCAGAAGGGGTTGGACCAGATCTTCTTTGGGGGCTCCTTCCAACCTAAACCATTCTATGATTCTACTTTGGGTCTCTCTTTGCTCAGACAGTTCCCCTGTGCTTTAACTCTGTGCTTTTCATGACCATAGAGGTGACAGAGTGCCAGGCTGGCACCAGGTAACTCTCACCCAGATTACCAGCTGTGCATTCTCAGTGCCCATCATGGAATGCAGTTATTTGGTCTCCACAGTTGTATTTTTTTTTTTTTTAAAGGCTAAAATGACATCAGGGCAAAGGAGGTGATTCTCCCCCTTTACTCTGCTCTCCTCACACCCCACCTGGAGTACTGTTTGCAGTTCTGCAGCCCCCAGCACAGGAAGGACATGGAACTGCTGGAGAGAGTCCAGAGGAGGGCCACAAAGATGATCAGAGGGCTGCAGCAGCTCTGCTGTGAGGACAGGCTGAGAGAGTTGGGGCTTTGCAGCCTGGAGAAGAGAAGGCTGCCAGAAGACCTTAGAGTAACTTCCAGTATCTGAAAGGGCCTACAGGAGGGCTGGGGAGGGACTGTTCACAAGGGCTTGGAATGACAGGACGAAGGGGAATGGGTTCAAACTGGCAGAGGGGAGATTTGAACAGGATGTTAGGAAGAAGTTCTTCACAGTGAGGGTGGTGAGACACTGGCACAGGTTGCCCAGGGAGGTTGTGGCTGCTCCCTCCCTGGATGTGTTCAAGGCCAGGCTGGATGAGGTCTTGAGTGACCTGATCTAGTGGGAGGGGTCCCTGCCTATGGCACAGGGGGGTTGGAACTGGCTGAGCTTTGAGTTCTCTTCCAACCTAGACCATTCTATGATTCTATGATCTTTTCTAGTGACATCATCCACCTTAGAAAGCCTTCAACCTGCTTCCTTCAGATTCAGCCCAGGATGAGAACTTGCTCTGTTGTTTGCCCACACAGTTCCATAATGGTTGAGCAGTGGTGTTAATAGGCCTTGTGGGCTTCTCTGGGCAGGAGATGAGCTAAAGCAGCAGTGAAAGCTTTCATTTGGGCAAGTGCTTCAGTTGGATGCTTAGAGGTAGGTGAATTCTGCATGGCAAATGTCCCTTCTGTAAGTCCTGGCTTGGGGTGCTGTGATTCACCACACAGTCAGGCACAGAGGAGAAAAAGCAACGAGGGAAGGGGAGAAGCTTCCTAGGATCCTGCAAACGACAACCTCCAGATGTTTGGAGGGGAACCAGGCAGGAACTGACTCTGCAGCTGAATTCCTCGAGGAGCCAGGGAACACACAGGCTCGTTAAGTAAGAATCCGTGGAAATTCTCTGCTGCTTCAGGGTTATTGTTCTGAAATTTGCAGGCTGTCATTTGCAGCCTTCCACTATCTGAAAGGGACCTACAGGAGGGCTGGGGAGGGACTATTGACAAGGGCTTGGGATGAGAGGAGGAGGAGGAATGGGTTTAAAGTGGCAGAGGGGAGATTGAAAGTGGATGTTAAGAGGAAGTTGCTTGCAGTGAGGTGGTGAAGACACTGGCACAGGTTGCCCAGGGAGGTTGTGGAGCACAGAAGCACCCAATGTGATTGAAGATCACATTGGGTGCTTCTGTGCTCCACGACCTCCCTGGAGGTGTTGAAGACCAGGTTGGATGAGTCCTTGAGCAACCTGTTCTAGTGGGAGGTGTCCCTGCCTATGGCACAGGGGGGTTGGAACTGGCTGAGCTTTGAGGTCTCTTCCAACCTAAACCATTCTATGATTTAAGAAAAAGTCATCAGAGCAGGCATCCTCTGACAGAAGAGTATCTGCTGCCTGAAAACTTTCTTTGCTCCTGCTTCTTTCCTTCCTCTCTTCTTCTCCAGATGGATCTCCTGTGTCACAGGCTCACAGGATGTCAGGGGTTGGAAGGGACCCAAAGTGACCCCCCTGCCAGAGCAGGACCAGAAAATCTATTTCAGGTCACACAGGAACACATTCAGACAGGGCTGGAAAGAGAAGGAGACTCCACAACCTCTCTGGGCAGCCTGTGCCACTGCTCTGGGACCCACACAGGCAAGAAGTTGTCCCTTGTGTTGAGCTGCAACCTCCTGTGCTGCAGCTTCCATCCATTGCTCCTTGGCCTGTCCCAGGGAGCAGTGAGCAGAGCCTGTCGCCCCACTTCCTGACCCCCAGCCCTCAGATATTGATAAGCATTGATTCAATCCCCTCTCAGTCTTCTCTTCTGCAGACTAAGCAGCCCCAGTCACACACTGCCTGAGCAAATGGTCTCTTCTTGTCATGCTAATGGCACTCTGATACCGTAGCTCTTCTACAATAGGCAATATCCTTACTGATATTCTTTAGTTAAGCCTTTTTCTTCTTATGGAGAATCAGAATCACAGAATGGTTTAGGTTGGAAGGGACCTCAAAGCTCATCCAGTTCCAACCCCCCTGCCATAGGCAGGGACATCTCCCACTAGAACGGGTCACTCAAAGCCTCATCCAACCTGGTCCTGAACACCTCCAGGGAGGTTGTGGAGCACAGAATCACCCAATGGGATCCCCTCTCAGTCTTCCGCAGACTAAGCAGCCCCAGATCCCTCAGCCTCTCCTCCCCAGGCAGTGCTCCAGTCCCTTCATCATCCTAGGAACCCTCTCCAGCAGATCCCTGTCCCTCTTCTACTGGGGAGCCCAAAACCGAAGGCAGTGCTCAAGATGAGGTCTCAGCAGGGCAGAGTAGAGGGGGAGGAGAACCTCCCTTGCTCTGCTGGACACACTCTGCCTAATACAGCCCAGGACCCCATTGTCCCTCTTGGCCACCAGGGCACATTGCTGTCCCATGGTGTCATTCTCTTCAGCTGTCTTTCTCAGAGCCTCAGCACCTTCTCATCACGTAATTTATTGCTTAGTTGTCACCTGAGGTATTCAGAGCTGCAAACAGGTTTTCCCTGGGACAAGAGCCAAGGTTATCCAAGAGTGACACATGAAAGTGATCTGACAGGTTGCATCGTTCCTGTGCACCCTGTGTTCAGCACAGGAGCTGATCCTGACTCCTCCCATAGGTTCTGGGTCAACTGGGAGCTGCCAAACACAGCAGAGAGGGCAAAAGAGACCCACGCTCAATACAGGGAGGGCATAGACCTGATGAATCAAGTTCAGAGGAGAGCCATGAAGATGATCAGGGGCTTGGAACACCTCTGCTATGAGGACAGGCTGAGGCAGCTGGGGGTGTGCAGCCTGGAGGAGAGAAGGCTTTAGGAAAACCTGAGAGCAGCCTGCCAGGACCTGAAGGGGCTGCAAGAAGGCTGCAGAGAAACTGTTTGTAAAGGCCTGCAGGGACAGGATAAGGGACAATGGCTTCAAACTAGAGAAGAGTAGATCTAGATTGGATGTTAGGAACAAGTTCTGCACAGGAACACAGGAACAGGTTGCCCAGGAAGGTGGTTGAGGCCCCATCTCTGGAGATAGTCAAAGTGAGGCTCCACAGGGCTCTGAGCAACCTGTTCTAGTGGAGGATGTCCCTGCTGAGTGCAGGACTGGATGAGCTTTGGAGGTCCCTTTCAACCCAGACTATTCTATGCATCTATGACTCAAAATGTTGCCTTCAGCCTGACCTCTCAATGCTGAGTCTGATGAGATTCTCCAGCCAGGCAGAGAGACTTTTCCCAGAGGTCTGCAGCAGTCAAGGCTGCTCCTTGGGCTGCCACACACCACCCAACTTTCAGTCCCAGGTACTGAGCTGTCAAACTGACTGCAGCCTGCTGTGATCTGTGGGGGGAAAAATGTTCTTCATGGGCTGAATAACTACACCCAGCAGAACTTCAGGAGCTGAGAAGAGCTGCTCTTAGTTAGGTGGGAAGAGCACAGCCAGGATCTGAAAGGGAACTGTTCAAATGCCACTTTCCCTTCTGATTTATCATTTCCAGCTTGGGGGTGTAATCAGTGTTTTGAAAGGAGTAAATCTCAGAGCAGGAGGAGTGACTAACACTATTATTCTCCTTTTAGATTGCTTGCACAGAGTTTCTCTTCCTGATTAGCAAGAGCTGTCTGCCCAAAAGGCCCATCTTCTGCATTCATAATCAAGGATGACTTTCATTTAAGACATTCCTTGGGTAAGTTTCCAGATCTACTCAACAGTTTCCTTTCTTTTTTCTTTTTTTCATCTCCCATTTCTGCCCTTATTATCCTCTGGCTGGCACTTCACAGAGTGCTCTCCATAAAGGAGAGTGGTGGCTACAATCTTGATTCCCTGCAATAGTGTTGAAAGTTTGAGTGTGGAGGCAGTGAGCCTCAAAATTACCCTTTTTGTGTGTTCCAGCTCCATTTCCCTTCTCTAAAGAAGGAGAGACCCTCTATTAAAGAAGCTGTCAGTCGACTCCACAGCCTAGAACTGAGCAATCCAAAGGTAAGTAAGAAAATCTAAACTCTTGTGCTGCTCAGGAGTTGTGCATTGCCTGGAATGTCACAGGCTCACAGGATGCCAGGGGTTGGAAGGGAACCCCACAGGGGTTGGAAGGGACTCATCAAGTCCAACTCGATCATCTCCTTGGGTCCCTTCCAACCCCTGACATCCTGTGAGCCTGTGTGATCCTGGGTGGTCCTGTGAGTCCAACCCCCCCGCCAGAACTCAATGATCTCCTTGGGTCCCTTCCAAGCCCTGACATCCTTTGATCCTGTATGATCCTGTGAGTCCAACCCCCCTGCCACAGCAGGAGCAGACAATCTAGCTCAGGGCACACAGCAACACATCCAGGCAGGGTCTGGAAAGGCTCCAGACAAGGAGACTACACAACCTCTCCGGGCAGCCTGTGCCACTGCTCTGGGACCCACACAGGCAAGAAGTTTCCCCTTCTTGACTGAAGCTGCAACCTCCTGTGCTGCAACTTACACACATTATTCCTTGTCCTATTCCAGGAAGCAAGTGAGCAGAGCCTGTCCCCCACCTCCTAGCCCCCAGCCCTCAGATATTGATAAACATTGCTTCAGTCCCCTCTCAGTCTTCTCTTCTGCAAACTAAGCAGCCCCAAGTCCCTCAGCCTCTCCTCCCCAGGCAGTGCTGCAGTCCCCTCAGCATCCTCACAGCCCTCCCCTGGACCCTCTCCAGCAGATCCCTGTCCCTCTGAAACTGGGGAGCCCCAAACTGAAGGCAGTGCTCAAGATGAGGTCTCAGCAGGGCAGAGAAATGGCAGATTTAGGCAGAGGGTCCAAAAGTGAAGGTGGGGATGAAGGCATTGTGGCCAGATAAGTGCCAGCTCATTCTTAAATCAAGCTAAACGTACAGAGAATCTAAGGAAGAAGAGAAAAAAGGAAACTAAGGCTGGCAGTGACAGATACAACCCAGTCTCCTTGTCCCTTTCATTTGCATCACTGGGAATTCTGCTAATTGCTTTCAATAGCCTCTTCTCATCAGGAGTGCTCTCCAGTCCCCTCCTAGCACTGCTCTCCAGTCCATCCTCCTAGCCCTGCCAGTTAGCTTCCAAAGTGAGCACAGGCAGAGGCCATATCCACACCTCCCAATCCAGCCTGTCCTTCAGCAAAGAGAAGGCTCCTTCTCCTTCTCCTTCTCCTTCTCCTTCTCCTTCTCCTTCTCCTTCTCCTTCTCCTTCTCCTTCTCCTTCTCCTTCTCCTTCTCCTTCTCCTTCTCCTTCTCCTTCTCCTTCTCCTTCCCCTTCCCCTTCCCCTTCCCCTTCCCCTTCACTTTCTCCTTCTCCTTCTCCTTCTCCTTCTCCTTCTCCTTCTCCTTCTCCTTCTCCTTCTCCTTCTCCTTCTCCTTCTCCTTCTCCTTCTCCTTCTCATTCTCCTTCTCCTTCTCCTTCTCCTTCTTTTTCTCCTTCTTTCTCCTTCTCCTTCCCCTTCTCCTTCCCCTTCTCCTTCTCCTTCTCCTTCCCCTTCCTTCTCCTTCTCCTTTTCTCCTTCTCCTTCCCCTTCTCCTCTTTCTCTTTCTCCTTCTTCTTGTTCTCCTCCTGCTTCTGCCCAAGACTGATGTCTCTAATTGTCAGCTTTCTGGTAAGCTCCCTGTTTAGTGCAGGGCAGTGCAGTTACCAACCTCTCAGGCTTCAGCATCCTGCTGCTGCTTTTTTTTTTTTTTTTTTTTTTTTTTTTTTTTTTC
>VWZI01022229.1:87453-109228 GCA_013396835.1 Psilopogon haemacephalus
TTTGCTGCTTCCCAGTCTGAGAAGAGATCACCACGGTGGGTTTGAACTTCTCCTCCAGCAGATGGTTGTCTCAGTTTCCCAGTAAGCTACCCCCGTCCTTGTCAGGCCTGGCAACACTTTCTCTTCCTGAAGGCACTTACACAGAAAGCCTTTCTGGTTCCTTTCTGGGACTGTCACAGCCTGTCAGGGGGAGGCAGAGTGTCTGGGAGTGCAAGGGAAGAAAGCTTGTCTGTAGAAATGCATCTTGACCCAGCTACAGGCTTCCTTGGTCCTGATGAGCCCCTCATGGAACAAAGCATTCAATCAAGACCTGCACATTGCAATGGCTGTGAGCTTAATCTTCATTTGTCCCTTATCCATTTCACATGTTGAATTTGCTGGGATGTTACAGAGGTTTGGCACAGAACAGGAGGCAGCTACAGGAGTCTTTTTTTCTCACGGATTTCAAAGAGCTCTTTATTATTTGACAGTCCTGGTTCAGTAGGAGGTAGACATTTCTGGCTGACAAATGGGTAACATTATTTTGTTTTTCTTTCATAAGTAACACTTAAGCAGTGTTTCTAATAATATTTCAGCTACAGAGGGTCTAAATATGCCAAAGTGCTGAAAACACACAAGGGACTTTGTATAATTGAATGAAACCTTCACTTCTTATGCCTAACACTTGAACCCATCCATTGGAAGCCAGGAGGTTTCTTGCTCTTTCAACTGCACTTACCTCATCAAGGAGCTTGTGAAAACAGAGGGGAGACTAAATGAGAAAGGAATCTTCAAGCATCTAAGTACTGGGAGGGCTCAGATAAACTGGAGCTCACCTTCAAAGCAGCTGCTGTGCTAACAGGCTGCAACCCCCAACACAGGCCTGAAGCTGAATCATTTGTTGGACTGAAGCAGTGTTTGGTTATGGGGTGGTCTGCTTCTCCATAGAATTGAAGAATGGTTTAAGTTGGAAGGGAGCTCAAAGCTCATCCAGGTCTAACCCCTCTGTGTCATAGGCAGGGACACCTCTCACTAGAAGAGGTCACTCAAAGACTCATCCTGGAGGTGTTTGCAGCCAGGCTGGATGAGGCTCTGTCCAGCCTAATCTAGGGCAGGGTGTCCCTGGGCATAGCAAGGGGGTTGGATGATCCTTGTGGTCCCTTCCAAACCTGACTGATTCTATGATAGGATGAGAGGCAATTGTTTGAAATGAGAGCAGAGAAGATTTATGTAGGATGTTGTGATTCTATGATTCTATTCTATTCTACGATTCATCCAACCTGGCCTTGAACACCTCCAGGGAGGTTGTGGAGCACAGAATCATAGAATCACAGAATGGTTTAGGTTGGAAGGAACCTCAAAGCTCAGCCAGTTCCAACCCCCCTGTGCCATAGGCAGGGACACCTCCCACTAGATCAGGAAGCTCAAGGCCTCATCCAGCCTGGCCTTGAACACCTCCAGGGAGGGAGCAGCCACAACCTCCCTGGGCAACCTGTGCCAGTGTCTCACCACTCTCACTGGGAAGAACTTTCTCCTAACATCCCATTCAAATCTCCCCTCTGCCAGTTTGAACCCATTCCCCCTCGTCCTGTCATTACAAGACCTTGTGAACAGTCCCTCCCCAGCCTTCCTGTAGCCCCCTTCAGATACTGGAAGGCTACTCTAAGGTCTCCTGGAAGCCTTCTCTTCTCCAGGCTGAAAAGCCCCAACTCCCTCAGCCTGTCCTCATAGCAGAGGTACTCCAGCCCTCTCAGCATCTTTGTGGCCCTCCTTTGGGCTCTAATGTGATCACCCAATGTGATCAAAGATCCCATAACTGGTAACACAACATTTCTCTCTATTTCTTCCAGTTTATCAAAACATACATTTTATATCCTCACCTAGCCCCCAAACCAGTCATTTTCCCTATGATTGCTCCTCTGAGGAGTTATTAGTGCCTTAGCAGATCTTTAGCAGCTGAAGCCAAGCTAATTTCCACTTGGCCTTTTGCCTCCCCAGGGCCTCTGTTGTCCAGCCTCCAAAACAAGCCAAAGTCTGCCTGCCAGAAGTCCAAGGTGGCAGAATGCTGCAATTAATTGTGAGTTAGACCCGGGTTTGCGTTTTGTGTCTTGCACTCAGCTCTACTATTGCCTGCCTTGGCAGGGAGGTTGGACTTGATGATCTTTGTAAGTCCCTTCCAAGCTCTAAGGCTCTGTGATTTTGTGGTTAAGATGAATGAGAAAAAAAAAATAATTTTTTACTGTGGATATCTTCCAGATGAATGCAAGTTTCTCCATGATGAGGCCTTGAGCCACCAGTAACATGTTCAGACTGCACAGCCCCAGATCCCTCAGTCTCTCATCACAGAAGGGCAGCTCCAGACCTCTGAGCATCATAAAATCAGTCAGGGTTGGAAGGGACCACAGGGATCAGCCAGTCCCAACCCCCCTGCCATGCCCAGGGACACCCTACCCTAGATCAGGCTGCCCACAGCCTCTGCCAGCCTGGCCAAAAACACCTCCAGGGATGTGGCCCCAAACACCTCCCTGGGCAACCCATTCCAGCCTCTCACCACTCTCATGCTCAAAAACTTCCTCCTCACTTTCAGTCTGCATCTCCCCACCTCCAGCTTTGCTCTATTCCCTCTAGTCCTGTCACTTTCTGATAGCCTAAAAGTCCCTCCCCAACTTTTTTGTAGCCCCCTTCAGATCCTGGAAGGCCACAACGAGGTCACCTGGGAGCCTCCTCTTCTCCAGCCTGCACAGCCCCAGCTCTTTCAGTCTGTGCTCACAGCAGAGGTGCTGCAGCCCTCTGAGCATCCTCGGGGCCCTTCTCTGCACATGCTCCAGCATCTCCACTTGTTCTAGTGGGAGGTGTCACTGCCTATGGTGGGGGGTTGGAATTGGATGAGCTTTGAGATGCCCTCCAACCTAAACCATTCAGTGATTCTATGAGGCTGCTGTGACTTTTCAGCCTCTGTGAGATGCTCACAAAGGAGAAATTTGAGAATAGGAAGCTCAGAGCATCCAACAAATTCATCCTTCTTGTCTGAGTTGGAGAGAATTAATGTCTTTACCTGGCAGTTCTATCATTAGCTGCCTTCTGTGAAAACTCAGAACGTTCCCTTTCCACCCCAGCATATGCTCCAAAGCTTCCCCAAGGGCAGAGATGATGCTAAGCAGGTTGACACTTCCCTGCTCTGGCACAGCACTGAGAGGGTAAGAGCAGGCTTACAGCAGCACAAATGCAAAGCACAGGAGCACGTTCGCTCTACAATTACTCTGTTTGTGCAGCCTCTTGCAGTAATTGGATAATTGGGTCCACAACTGCTTAACTGCATCCATAACTACTCATTACTAAATTATATGTGAGCAACAGAGGGGAAAAAAAAAAAAAAAAAAAAAGAGCCTCTGCCTAAAAGCCTTTGTTGTAGGAACTTTTATTTCCTGGAGGCTCATCCTACACAAAAAAGCCATGCCTGAGCACCAGGCTGTTCTGCTTCTTCCTTTTTTGAGTCAGGAGAGTGTAGAAAGAGACAGAAACCCAAGGGAGTGGGAAAAGAGGCTGCTGGTAAAACAGGTTCTTCCTTTTCTCATAGAATAGAATAGAATAGAATAGAATAGAATAGAATAGAATAGAATAGAATAGAATAGAATAGAATAGGAATAGGAATAGGAATAGGAATAGGAATAGGAAAAAGAATAGGAATAAATAAAAATAGGAANAATAGGAATAGGAATAGGAATAGGAATAGGAATAGGAATAGGAATAGGAATAGAATAGAATAGGAATTAAATGGAGTAGGAGTAGGAATAGAATGGAATGGAATAGAATAGAAAGGAAGGAAATGGAATAGGAATAGAATAGAATAGAACAGAATAGGAATGAAATGGAATAAGAATAGGAATAGACTAGAAAAGAATAGGAATGAAAGAGAATAGGAATAGAATAGAATAGAATAGAATAGAATAGAATAGAATAGAATAGAATAGGAAGGAAATTGGATAGGAATAGGAATAGGAATAATAGGAATAGAATAGAATGGGAATGAAAGGGAATAGGAATAGAATAGAATAGAATAGGAATAGACTAGAATAGAATAGGAATGAAAGGGAATAGGAATAGAATAGAACAGAACAGAATAGGAATGAAATGGAATTGGAATAGGAATAGGAATAGACTAGAACAGAATAGAAATGAAATGGAATAGGAATAGGAATAGAATAGAATAGAATAGAATAGAATAGAATAGAATAGAATAGAATAGAATAGAATAGAATAGAATAGAATAGAATAGAAATGAAATGGAATGGAATGGAATGGGGTAGAATAAGCCAGGTAGGAAAAGACCTCCAAGATCACCTAGTCCAACCTCTCACCCAACTCTCTCAGCCTGTCCTCACAGCAGAGCTGCTGCAGCCCTCTCAGCTGCATCTTGGTGGCCTCCTCTGCACTGGCTCTAACACTTGCATGTGCTGCTTGTGCTGGGGGCTGCAGAGCTGCAGACAGTGCTGCAGGTGGGGCGTGAGGAGGGCAGAGCAAAAGGGAAGAATATATATATATGTGTGTGTGTATATATGTACATACACACACAAATACATATATACATACATAGATACATACATATATACACATATATATATAAACATATATATACACACACACATATATATATACACATATACTTTTTTTTTTAAATATATATCTACATGTATATATAGAAAAAACAGAATTTTATTCACAGGCTCACAGGATGTCAGGGTTGGAAGGGACCCAAAGAAATCATTGTGTCCAACCTCCCTGCCAGAGCAGGACCAGACAATCTAGCTCAGGGCACACAGCAACACACCCAGACAGACATTGAAAGGCTCCAGACAAAGAGACTCCACAACCTCTCTGGGCAGCCTGTGCCANAGACTCCACACCCTCTCTGGGCAGCCTGTGCCACTGCTCTGGGAGCCTTATAGTAAAGAAGTTCCCTCTTGTGTTGAGCTGCAACCTCCTGTGCTGCAGCTTCCATCCATTGCTCCTTGGCCTATTCCAGACAGCAGTGAGCAGAGCCTGTCCCCCCCACTCCTGACCCCCAGCCCTTAGAGATTTAGAAACATTTATTAGACGCCCTCTCAATCTTCTGCAACCTAAGCAGCCCCAAGTCCCTCAGCCTCTCCTCATCAGGCAGTGCTGCAGTCCCCTCAGCATCCTCATAGCTCTCCCCTGGACCCTCTCCAGCAGATCCCTGTCCCTCTGCAACTGGGGAGCCCCAAACTGAAGGCAGTACTCAAGATGAGGTCCACCAGGGCAGAGTAGAGGGGGAGGAGAACCTCCCTTGATCTGCTAGGCACACTCTGCCTACTACACCCCAGATGTCAGACCTGTGTCTCTCATGGCTCTCATCTCCTGATCTCTGAAGCAGTCAGCATGGCACCATAGTGTCCTGCAGTTGGGTGGGGTGGAGTGGAAGCTGCTTGGACTAGAAGGCCTTTTACAGTGTCCCTCACCTACAATATCTATGCCTAGTTCCAGTGAAAAGCCTCTGTTGACACACAGCTGGTAAGTAAATAGTAGGGGCAGCTTTATGGCTGTTGTAACAAGAGGGAAGTGCTGTGAGTAGCTGAGCTAACACCTCGGCCCAAGATAAGCCAGGAGTGCTTCACCTGCAGCTCAACAGGTCTCTAGGAGCTTATCAGGACAAGCATGAGGAATTTCTCCTCTGGATTAGGGAAGTGGTAGAGTGAGCCAGCAGCTCAGAACAGGTCGATGTCAGTGTTAAAGGCAACCATTTCCAGGCAGAGACTGAGCAGAGCCTGGAGTGCACTGAGGAAGGAAGAAGGAAGGAGCTGCATTGATAAAGCCAGGAGTGGTTGGCAGTCAGCTCCTGCTGTGATGCTGGAGCAGCTGATGCTGCACTTTTACAGACCAGGGGCTGACTTATGCATTGTAGATGAAGAACAAGCAAAGAGCAATCTCTTGGTGAGCAGGACCTTTCCCTTGCTGTTCACATGCAGGGCTCAGAAAGCACAAAACAGGAGAATTACAGAATCATAGAAAGGTTTGAGTTGGACCTCCAAAGATTATCTAATGATTGGATGATCTTGAAGGTTTTTTCCAATCTAAGAAATTCTGTGACTCTGTGATCATCCAGTCCAACCCCCCTGCACTCAGCAGGGACATCCTCCACCAGAGCAGCTTGCTCACAGCCTTGTCCAGCCTCACCTTGAGTACTGGCAGGGTGGAGTACCTTAACTACCTCCCTGGACAACCTGTTGTGGTGTTCCACCAACCTCATGGCAACAAATTTGTTCCAATCTCAATCTGCTCTGCTCTTATTTTAAACCATTGCCCTCATCCTGTTCCTTCAAGCTTTTGCAAACAGTGCATCTGCAATCTTCTTGTAGCCTCCTTCAGGAGCATCTCTCCTGTGAGGACAGACTGAAAGAGTAGGGCCTGTGCAGGCTGGAGAAGAGGAGGCTCCCAGGTGAGCTTCTTGTGGCCTTCCAGTAGCTGAAGTGGGCTACAAAAAAGCTGAGGAGGGACTTTTTAGGCTCTCAGGGAGTGACAGGACTAGGGGGAATGGAGCAAAGCTGGAGGTGGAGAGATTCAAATTGGATATGAGGAGGAAGTTGTTGAGCATGAGAGTGGTGAGAGGCTGGAATGGGTTGCCCCTGCAGGGAGGTGTTTGCAGCCAGGCTGGCAGAGGCTGTGGGCAGCCTGCTCTAGGGTAGGGTGTCCCTGGGCATGGCAGGGGGGTTGGGACTGGCTGATCCTTGTGGTGCTTTCCAACCCTGACTGATTCTATGATTCTACTGGAAGGTGTCAATTAGGTCTTCCTGGAGCTTTCTCTTCCCCAGGCTGAACACTCCCAGATGTCTCAGCCTGTCCTTGTAGCAGAGGATCTTCTACATGTTACTCCTCTGGTGAGTGTGGTGAGACACTGGCACAGGTTGCCCAGGGAGGTTGTGGCTGCTCCCTCCCTGGAAGTGTTCAAGGCCAGGCTGGATGAGGCCTTGAGTGACCTGTTCTAGTGGGAGGTGTCCCTGCCTATGGCACAGGGGGGTTGGAACTGGATGAGCTTTGAGGTCTCTTCCAACCTAAACCATTCTACAATTCTATGATTCTCCATCAGCTCCATGTCCTTCTTTGGTGGAGGGCTCCAGAGCTGGAAGTCCAGCTTCATGGCCCTCTTCTGGAGCTTCTCCATCAGCTCCATATCCTTCCTTGGTTGAGGGCTCCAGGTGAAGTCTCACCAGCCCTGGCTCTGCTGGCCACGCATGGCATGGTCACAAAATAATTAGCTGAATATTACTTTAAACTATTGGTATTTAATGGTTTTAATTTTTTTTTTTTTCCCCCATGTTAAGGATCATTTTGATTAGTTAGCTGTAAAGCAGCCAAGCAGTTTGGCTTTTTACTGGCATCTGTCTGCCTCTTTCTACAAATAGCAACAGCCCCAATCAATAACTTAAGGATGAAAATGCAGCCTGCCCCTTGGGTTATATCCTGTCAGTGATGTTATAGTTTCATACTTTACACCACTCTGAATGCTTAATGGATTTGCTCAGTGAAGGCAGCTCACTGCTGTAGTGTTGTTTTCTTTCTTTTTCTTTTCTTATCATAGGTGAGCTTCTTTAGCCCTTCCTGAAATAAATAAAGCTAAGTGCAGCCAATTAATGCTCAGCACAGCTCAGGCAGCTCAGCTGCAATGGTTTGCCAAAGGAAAAACCCTTTGTTGTTGCCTCCAGATGTACTGGTCCTGAGTGCTGCAGCCTAGTGGAGGGCTTGTCCCCACCATGGAAAAATGATGTTTCATAGGTGTGAAGGATCACGTGCTGAAATCCTTAGGGATTTCTTGGCCTCTTGGTGCCACTGGCAAAAATTTAATGAGGGAGGATTCTGCCCCTTCTGCACTGGAAGAAATCTTAGTGGAGTGGTTGTTAGAATCATAGAATAGGATCAGGCAGGGTTAGAAGGGACCACAAGGGTCATAGAATCATATAATAATAAAATCAGTCAGGGTTGGAAGGGACCACAAGGATCAGCCAGTTCCAACCCCCCTGCCATGACCAGGGACACCCTACCCTAGAGCAGGCTGCCCACAGCCTCTGCCAGCCTGGCTGAAAACACCTCCAGGGATGTGGCCCCAAACACCCCCCTGCAGGGGCAACCCATTCCAGCCTNCTCATAGATTATCCAGTTCCAACCCCCCTGTGCCATAGGCAGAGACACCTCCCACTAGATCAGGACGCTCAAGGCCTCATCCAGCCTGGCCTTGAACACCTCCAGGGACGGAGCAGCCACAACCTCCCTGGGCAACCTGTGCCAGTGTCTCACCACCCTCATTGCAAACAACTCCCTCCTAACATCCAGTTTCAATTTCCCCTCTGCCGCTTTTTGTAGCCCCCTTCAGATCCTGGAAGGCCACCAGAAGGTCCCCTGGAAGCCTCCTCTTCTCCAGCCTGCACAGCCCCAACTCTTTCAGTCTGTGCTCACAGCAGAGGTGCTGCAGCCCTCTGAGCATCCTCGGGGCCCTTCTCTGGATACTCTCCAGCATGTCCACATCCCTCTTGTTCTAGGGGCTCCAGAACTGGATGCAGCCACTCCTGGGTTAACATGAGAGTGTTCTTTCCACTGTTTAGATTACAGCACAAATTAGCAGCTGCCCAGTGAGGCTGTGGCTGCCCAGAGAGGCTGTGGCTGCCCAGAAAGGCTGTGGCTTCCCAGAGAGGTTGTGGAGTCTCCTTCTCTGGAGACATTCAAGACCTCCCCCCCTAGGGTGCATTCCTGTGCAGACTTCCCTGGGTGATCCTGCTTGGCGGGGGGGGTTGGACTGGATGATCTCTGGAGGTCCCTTCCAACCCTTACCATTCTGTGATTCTCTGTTAAAATGCTTCAGTTCTGCCCTAGTACAGAAATGGCCTTAGCTGGAACCCCTCAGTGTTAGTTTCCTGCTTTGCAAGTTGAGGCAGGCTTGGCCAGGCCAGCAGAGGAACTGCTGAAGCTGAGGAGCAATAAAATGCTGAGTGTTTCGTAAGCCAAGAAGACCACACACACACTCCTCCTCCTCAGCAGAGGAGTGGCACTTTTGCTAGCCCCCCCAGTGAAGCCTCCTGGCTGCAGGGTGTGCAGGGCTGCAGAGCCTCCTGCACAAGGCTGGTGTGAGCCTTCCCTCAAGCCCTGGGGGGGTGTACCCTGGTCCCCTGCCCTTGGCAGAGCTGCCCTGCTGCCAGCAGCGCTGGAGGAAGGGATGCTTTAGCTTCTTACTGAGCTGATTTCTGCTGCCACTCGTGTGTCTGCCTTTCCAGACCCGGAGGAGAGCTCCTGTTCAGGCGTGGCAAGTTTGGCAAGTGAGCTGAACTGAGCTTCCTGCCGTTGACAGCTCTCAGGTCCTGCTTCACCCTCCCCAGCGTGGCCGATGGTGGAGCCAACGAACTGCAGCTGGGGCTGGGGACCACCAAGCTCACTGCAAAGTCACAGCAGTGCCATGAAGAGCCTCCCTCTCTTCCCCTAAATCTGGATTTGGTTAATTAAGGCCTCAAAGAGGGCACAGAAAGAGTTTGTTTGAGCTCTACCAGTTGCCTTGTGCAAGAACCCTGCGTAAGGAGCTTTTCAGGAGGACAGGTATTTTTCCTCTAGTTTTATTGTGATGACAAAGGCTGAAAGAGGGAGAAATTTCACTGCTGCTTCTATTTGCCTTCCCTGTGTTAGTGCAGAAATGCCTCTGCCACCTTCTGATGGTCTGTGATGATTTACTCAGTTGTTGGTTTTTTAATTTCACTGGTGCAGGAGTTTTGGAAGGGCAACAAATGCACAACTGCCCAGGGAGGTGGTTGAGGCCCCATCCCTGGAGGTGTTTAAGGCCAGGCAGGATGAGGCTCTGGCCAGAATGATCTAGGGTAGGTTGTCCCTGCCCATGGCAGGGGGGTTGGAACTGGATGATCCTTGTGGTTCCATCCAGCCCTGACTGATTCTATGATTCTATGAACTACTTCTGTCAGGTCTCCTCATGCCACCAGAGGTCTCCTCCAAGGCTCCTCTTCACCAGAGAAGGTCTCCCAGGGCTTCTTATGTGGATGTCACCACATTACCAATGGTGGCTGGAGCAGCTCTGCTCTGAGGACAGGTTGAGAGAGTTGGAGCTCTGCAGGCTGGAGAAGAGAAAGCTTCCAGAAGACCTTGGAGTGGCCTTCCAGGATCTTAAGTGTGCCAAAGGAGGGCTGGGGAGGGACTATTCACAAGGGCTTGGGATGAGAGGAGGAATGGGTTTAAAGTGGCAGAGGGGAGATTGAAAGTGGATGTTAGGAGGAAGTTGTTGGCAGTGAGGGTGGTGAGACATTGGTACAGGTTGCCCAGGGAGGTTGTGGAGCACAGAAGCACCCAATCTGATCAATCTGTGGTTCTGTGCTCCAGAACCTCCCTGGAGGTGTTCAAGGCCAGGTTGGGTTGAGGCCTTGAGCAACCTGTTCTAGTAGGAGGTCTCCCTGCCTATGATGGGGGATTGGAACTGGCTGAGCTTTGAGGTCCCTTCCAACCTAAACCATTCTCTGATTGTATGTGAGAATCCTGCAGAAAAGCCTCTTTACACCTGTGGGGCTGTGCTTGCTCCCTCCCTCCTCCCCAGAGGAGTTTCATTCTTTCCTTTCCCTCCCAGTCTCTATCTGCTGGTGGGGGTGGAAGCAGAGCTCACCTGCGACTACATCCTACACCTCTGGGGCTCGGATCAAACTCCCATGAGATACCCACACCCAGATGGTCTGCAGAGTGAGCCAGGATGCAGGCTCCTGCAAAGTACCACACAGGCTGCCCTCGGGACACCCTGGTCAGGGCTCTGCTCTGCTCCTTTGGCTCTGTGCTTCGCTCACCCTTGCAGCTGCCTTTAGCTTCTTCAGATGCCTTTAGCTCCTACGGGCAGCCAGAGTGAGGGTGAAGGACACGTTAGAAGCGCAGCCAAGGACGCTGTGAGCATCCCAGCTATGCCCACTGCCTCCCCTTCCTGCAGCCTCTGTCTCAGCACACAATGTACTTGTTAGTGTGCAAGGGGCATGTTGTTGTCTTCTCCTTACGTAAGCTGCATTCCTCCTGCCGTCAGAGCAGAAGCGCTTGGACGGAGCAGACGCAGCCAACGCCTGCTCTCTGTCCTCTTTTATCAGAGGAGTCAGAGCAAGGAGAGGCTTTGGCTCAGGCTGAGCTCTCCGTTGGGTCCTGTTCCCCTCATGCACGGATGTTGCTGCAGCGTTGGAGGAGCAATAGGCTTGCTGCAAGCAGTAGCAGGGCAGGGTTTGCTAAAGCATCGGCAGGGGGAGCTGCCCAGGGGCGGCCACAGCTGCCCAGGGTTGCGCTTGAGAATGCCAGAGAAAGGCTCCATGGTTTGGCTGCTCGGGGACAGACCTTGGACCTGAGTTACCTCTCAGCAGCAGGTCCCTCACTGTCTGCCAGAACATCTCCAGGTCGTTTCATTCATTAGCCTTCCAGTGTCTGAAGGGGGCCTACAGGAGGGCTGGGGAGGGACTGTTCACAAGGTCTTGTAGTGACAGGACGAGGGGGAATGGGTTCAAACTGGCAGAGGGGAGACAGAGTGGATGTTAGGAGGAAGTTGTTTGCAGTGAAGGTGGTGAGACACTGGCACAGGTTGCCCAGGGAGGCTGTGGCTGCTCCCTCCCTGGAGGTGTTCAAGGTCAGGTTGGATGAGGCCATGAGTGACCTGTTCTAGTAGGAGGTGTCCCTGCCTATGGCACAGGGGGGTTGGAACTGGATGAGCTTTGAGGTCCCTTCCAACTTAGACCATTCTATGATTCATCTTCTTATTCTTCTCCTTCTCCCTTTCTCCTCCTTCTCCTGAGAGAGTTGGGGCTGTGCAGCCTGGAGAAGAGAAGGCTTCCAGGAGACCTTGGAGTGGCCTTCCAGTATCTGAAGGGGCCTATAGAAGGGCTGTTGAGGGACTATTGACAAAGGCTTTTAGTGACAGGACGAGGAGGAATGGGTTTGAAGTGGCTTCTCTTGAACTGGGGAGCCCAAAACTGAGCTCAGTATTGGAGGTGCAGCCTCATCAGGGGCAGAGCAGAGGGGAAAGAAGAATGCCCTCAGACCTGCACCTGCAGCAGTTTGCTGGTTGAAGGCAGGGCTGTTCTGAGGGCTCTTGCTGCCTGTGACCAGGCACAGAGGAATGCCCATTCCGTGAGTCACTTTGGCTGGCAGTGACTCAGGCACCCAATTTGCAAGAGGGAGGGAAATGGGAAATGGTAATAACAGTTTGTGCTACCCCTGGCAGATTGCAAAGTGCTTCCCAAGCAGTTTTCCTTATCAGGGTTGTTCAGCTAGATGACAATCATGCAACTGAGATTTGGTGGCCACTACTATTATGCTTTCAAATTGCTTGCTGCTGTCTTTTCTTTTTTCTTGCTGCTGAACCCACAGCACTTCTGAGACCCTCCTGACTCCTCCCTTTCCCCAGCTATCATCAATCATCATTTCCACTTTGCAAAAGAATACATTAACTTGCCCTGGGGCAAAAGCCAACTGGAGGCATAAAACACCCATCTGGGTTTGTGGTTTTGGGGTTGTTGGGGTTTTTTTTGATGCAACCTGCCACATTTCTAAACATGAGCTGCTGCAATGACTGCAGAATAATCAGCTGCCAGGGATGCCAGAGGAGCCAACTCCACCTATTTTGAAGCCCTTGGGACTGCTCAGGTACACCTCAGACAGAAAATGAGGCAGCTCAAGGACACAGATGCTGCTGGAGTCTGCTGTTTTATTAATATTAATGTGAAGACATCTCCAGTCAAGTTTTTTTCCTTTTGGCCTCTTCAACTGTGCTCCCCAATGCCTTGTGGATGGCAAGAACAGGAGAGCCTAATTGAGAGGTTACACTGATCCTAGACAGTTGATTGAATGGGGAGACATAATGGAGCAAACTAAAGCTGCTTGGCTGAATTGGCTGATGAAAAGCTCAACATGAGCCAGCAATGGCACTGGGCAGTGCTCCAGTCCCCTCAGCATCCTCAGAGCCCTCCTAGCAGATCCCTGTCCCTCTTCAACTGGGGAGCCTTTAACTGAAGGCAGTACTCAAGATGAGGTCTCCTTAGGGCAGAGTCATGACAGATTTTGGCAGAGGGTTCAAAAGTCAAGGTGGAGGTGAAGTCATTGTGGTCAGGTAAGTGCCAGCTCATTCTTAAACCAAGCTAAACATACAGAGAATCTAAAAAGGCTTTCAGTGACAGATTCAAACCAGGCTCATTGCCCCTCTCATTTGCATCACAGGCAATTCTGCTAATTGCTTTCAATAGGAACTGAACTCACCCCTAATTAGGAGCAGGATCAGGATGATCTTTGAGGTCTCTTCCAACCTAAAGCATTCTATGATTCTAATTCAGCCACCTGTATTCCAAAGAAACACATTTAATTCAGGAGGTGAATAGGGAAGAAGATAAATTCAACAAGGCCAAGTGTAAGGTCCTGCACCTGGATGGGTGCAATCCCAAGCACAGCTGCAGGCTGGGTGGGGAATGGCTGAGAGCAGCCCTGAGGAACAGGACCTGGGGATCTGGGCAGATGCAAAGCTGAAGATGAGGCTGCAGTGTGAGTGCAGCCCAGACAGCAACTGTGTGCTGGGCTGCAGCAAGAGCAGCTGTGGGCAGCAGGGCAAGGGAGGGGATTGTGCCCCTTGGCTCTGCTCTCCTCACACCCCACCTGCAGCACTGTCTGCAGCTCTGCAGCCCCCAGCACAAGCAGCACATGCAAGTGGTGGAGCCAGTGCAGAGGAGGCCACCAAGATGCAGCTGAGAGGGCTGCAGCAGCTCTGCTGTGAGGACAGGCTGAGAGAGTTGGGGCTGTGCAACCTGGAGAAGAGAAGGCTGCCAGGAGACCTTGGAGTGGCCTTCCACTATCGGAAAGGAGCCTACAGGAAGGCTGTGGAGGGACTATTGACAAGGGCTTGGAATGACAGAATGAGGAGGAATGGGTTTAAAGTGTCAGAGGGGAGATTGAAAGTGGATGTTAGGAGGAAGTTGTTTGCAGTGAGAGTGGTGAGACACTGGCACAGGTTGCCCAAGGAGGTTTTGGCTGCTCTCTCCCTGGAAGTGTTGAAGGCCAGGTTGGATGAGGCCCTGAGTGACCTGTTCTAGTGGGAGGTGTCCCTGTCTATGGCATAGAATCATAGAATGGTTTAGGTTGGAAAGGTCCTCAAAGCTCATCCAGTTCAACCCTCAAGTGCCATGTTGGGGGCTGTAGAGCTGCAGACAGTGCTGCAGGTGGGGTGTGAGGAGAGCAGAGCCAAGGGACACAATCCCCTCCCTTGCCTGCTGCCCACAGCTGCTCTTGCTGCAGCCCAGCACACAGTTGCTGTCTGGGCTGCACTCACACTGCAGCCTCATCTTCAGCTTTGCATCAGCCCAGATCCCCAGGTCGTGTTCCTCAGGGCTGTTCCAGCTCATGTTGAGCTTTGCACCACCCCAGATCCCCAGGTCCTGTTCCTCAGGGTTGCTCTCAGCCCTTCATGTTGTTGGCAAAGGTGGAACTGCCTGCAGATGACACAGGGCTGGGGCTGGCTAATTGATCCATTTGTCTTCTTTCTAGTCGTGCTTACACCATGATGTCAGACTTCCAGAAAATGTAAGGGATGTTAGATGCTACTCCAGGCATACATAGGAGACCTCCAGGGATTGAGTGATGAGTGATGCTGTTGGGTCATAATGTTCATGAAACTCTACTCCAAGCATTTTTTTTTTTTTTCAGGGTCATCAAAAAGTAGTTTTGAAATATATCTTTAGGACTCTTCTTGGGCAATAATTTATGAGAATGGCAAAAGTGACTGTTAAATGCTTGGCTGAGTTTAAATGTGAATATTTTTTTTTTCCATTTTAGAATTCTGGCCTTGTAAGCATGTATGTATGCTGGGGGGGATTAGAAGAGATGTGGTTAGGAAGTCCAGAAAGGTTCTCCTCCTCCTCTGCTCTGCCCTGAGGAGACCACATCTGGAATGTTGTGTCCAGTTCTGGGCCACTCAGGTCAAGAAGGAGCTCAGGGAACTGCTGGAGAGAGTCCAGCCCAGAGGCCCAGAGGTGCTGCAGGCAGGGGAAGATCTCCTGTGAGGCCAGGCTGAGGGAGCTGGGGCTGGGAGCTGGCAGCAGAGGAGCCTGAGGGCTGCCCTCAGTGCTGTGCTCAAGATGTGCAGGGCAGTGTGGGCAGGACGCAGCCAGGCTCTGCTCAGGGGTGCCCAAGGGCAGCACAAGGGGCACTGGGGGCAAGCTGGAGCAGAGGAGGTGCCACAGGAAGCTTTCAGATTAGCTCCAGCAAAGCACATTGGTGACAAATAATCAAACCAAACTCCTACTTCATAGAATCATAGAATGGTTTAGGTTGGAAGGGACCTCAAAGCTCATCCAGTTCCAACCCCCCTGTGCCATAGGCAGGGACACCTCCCACTAGATCAGGTCACTCAAGGCCTCATCCAACCTTGGCTGCAGGCAGGGCAGGTTTGAAATAAATTCACCTTTAACTTTGAAATTATACTGGCTAGGGCTGGGTGCTAGGGTGGACTGGATGAGCTTGGAGGTCTCTTCCAACCTGGCTTATTCTATTCTATTCTATTCTATTCTATTCTATTCTATTCTATTCTATTCTATTCTATTCTATTCTATTCTATTCTATTCTATTCTATTCTATTCTATTCCATTCCATTCCATTCCATTCTATTCTATTCTATACTACTCTAGTGACAATCATCTGTGTGACAGAAGAGGCCTTTAATTGGTTTTCTTTTCTCCTTTTGGAAGGTCTAAGTGGGGCACTCATGATGAAGTTCATTGTGGCTCTGCCACAGCTCCTCACTGTGATTGCAGTGCATGGGAATTGCATCTTCTTGAGTCTTGACCTTAGGGAAAGCTTTGTCTCCAGTAGCTGTTTAGTCTTTATGAGTACACATCTTGATGTGAGATCCCCAGGTGTTTCCTCCAGTCTCTCTTCTGTCTTTGGGCTGTAAAGAGCAGTCAAGACACCAAGGAACTGCAGTGTTGGCTTTTGTTAGGGAGATACTTTAAGTGTTTCACTCTCTTAAAATAGAAGAGCTGTTACAATGCCTGCCAGGATGAGAACTTGACACACTGATGTCTCACCTTTCTGTTCTGAAGCTGTGTTACTCTGTTGACAAAACCATCTCAGGATCCCAGGCTCACAGGATGTTAGGGTTGGAAGGGACCCAAGGAGATCATCCAGTCCAACCTCCCTGCCACAGCAGGACCAGACAATCTAGCTCAGAGCACACAGGAACACGTCCAGACATGGTCTGCAAAGGCTCCACACAAGGAGACTCCAGAACCTCTCTGGGCAGCCTGTGCCACTGCTCTGGGACCCACACAGGCAAGAGATTCCTCCTTGTGTTGAGCTGCAACCTCCTGTGCTGCAGCTTCCATCCATTGCTGCTTGGCCTATCCCAGGCAGCAAGTGAGCAGAGCCTGTCTCCCCCATCCTGACCCCCAGCCCTCAGATATTTATTAAATTCCCTTTCAGTCTTCTCTTCTGCAGACTAAGCAGCCCCAGGTCCCTCAGCCTCTCCTCCCCAGGCAGTGCTCCATTCCTCTCATCATCCTTGTAGCCCTCCCCTTGGTCCTTCTCCAGCAGATCTCATTCTCCTTGACCTTTTTTGAAATACAGCTGCTGCCCCAGACCCTTCTGAAATTCATATCATCACTTTGCTTCTTGCTATAAGGCTGGAGAGCCAAGACAGCAGAGGGTGTGATTAAAAACCCCAACACACATGGATATGATAAAATGAACCAAGCAATTCCAGAAATAAGGTTTGTAGCACTCATGAATGATGAAGTGATGCTGGTAGAGGTTCATAGAATCACAGAATCAGTCAGGGTTGGAAGGGACCACAAGGATCAGCCAGTTCCAACCCTCCTGCCATGGGCAGGGACACCTCACACTAGAGCAGGTTGCCCACAGCCACATCCAGCCTGGCCTTGAAAACCTCCAGGGATGAGGCTTCCACTGCCTCCCTGGGCAATCTCTTCCAATGTCTCAGCACCCTCATGCTGAAGAACTTCTTCCTCACATCGAATTTGAATCTCCCCACTTCTACTTTTGCTCCATTCCTGCCAGTCCTATCACTACCTGACATCCTAAAAGAGTCCCTCCACAGCTTTCTTGTAGCCTACTCCAGATACTGGAAGGCCACAATAAGGTCTTCTCAGAGCCCTTTCTTCTCCAGACTGCACAGCCCCAACTCTCTCAGCCTTTCCTCACAGCAGAGCAGCTCCAGCCCTCTGAGCATCCTTGTGGCCCTTCTCTGGACATGTTCCAGCACCTCCAGATCTTTCCTGTCCCAGGGGCTCCAGAACTGGACATGCTGCTACTCCACTAGAGTGGAGTAGAAAGGGACAGTCCTCTCCTTTGCCCTGCTGCCCACAGCTGCTCTTGCTGCAGCCCAGCACACAGTTGCTGTCTGGGCTGCACTCACACTGCAGCCTCATCTTCAGCTTTGCAAGAGCCCAGACCCCCAGGGCCTGTTCCTCAGGGCTGCTCTCAGCCATTCCCCACCCAGCCTGGAGCTGTGCTTGGGATTGCACCCACCCAGGTGCAGGACCTTCCACTTGGCCTTGTTGAATGTCCTGAGGTTGGCCTGGGCACATCTCTGCAGCCTGTGCAGGTCCCTCTGGATGGATCCCTGCCCTCCAGCAAGTCTCCTGTGCCACACAGCTTGGTGCCAGCTGCAGCCTTGCTGAGGCTGCACTGATTCCTCTGCCCATGTGGCTGACAAAGATGTTCAACAGCACTGGGCCCAGCACTGACCCCTGAGGGAGCCACTTGGCACTGGTCTCCAGGTGGGCATTGTGCCCTTGATCCCCACTCTGGATGCCACCATCCAGCCAATTCCTTACCCAGCAGTGCTCCACCCATCCAGTCTGTTTTTTTCCAGTTTGGTGCCCAGGATGCTATGTGAGACAGAGTCAAAGGCCTTACTCAGGTCCAGGTAGATGCCATCAGTTGCCCTTCCTTTGTCCACTGCTGCTGTGACTTCATCATAGAAAGCCACCAAATTAGTCAGGCATGATTTGCCCTTGGTGAAGCCATTGCAGGTTGGCATCAGACACCTCTGCTTTGTTTTCCATCTGCTGCAGCATTTCTTCTTCTTCTTTTTTTTTTTTAAATTTTTTTTTTTTATTTAATTTAGCTTTGGACAGAAGTAGAAAAGTCCCCCCAGCACAAGAAGGACATGGAACTGCTGGAGAGAGTCCAGAGGAGGGCCACAAAGATGATCAGAGGACTGCAGCAGCTCTGCTATGAGGACAGGCTGAGAGAGTTGGGGCTCTGCAGCCTGGAGAAGAGAAGGCTGCCAGGAGACCTTATAGCAGCTTTCCAGTATCTGAAGGGGGCTACAGGAGGGCTGGGGAGGGACTGTTCACAAGGTCTTGTAATGACAGAACAAGGGGGAATGGGTTCAAACTGGCAGAGGGGAGATTTGAACGGGATGTTAGGAAGAAATTCTTCACAGTGAGGGTGGTGAGACAGTGGCACAGGTTGCCCAGGGAGGTTGTGGCTGCTCCGTCCCTGGAGGTGTTCAAGACCAGGCTGGATGAGGTCTTGAGTGACCTGATCTAGTGGGAGGTGTCCCTGCCTATGGCACAGGGGGGTTGGAACTGGATGATCTTTGAGATCTCTTCCAACCTAAACCATTCTATGATTCTGCTGGAAACAATAACTCCACAGCTATGAGTGCTTGGCAAGCTAAGCCAGGCAGGCAGTAAGAGATATAGAAATTATCTAATTCCTCAGCTGTCTCCCATCCACACTCCAATGGGTCAGCTGAGCTGGTAGCAAGTCCTCTCCAGGCCATACTTTCACCTTTGTCTATTGACTGTTTTGCCCTGCCCTGCTCCATCATGGTCTCCTCCAGCTTTTCCTGGGGTGTTTTATGGACTTGGCTGCTCTCAAGAGAAGAGACTGGAAGAGATTTAAGTCTGCCAGAGCAGAGCTGGCAAAGGTGGCTGAAAAATCACAGAATCATTGAGGCTGGAATATACCTCTGAGATCATCAAGCCCAGCCTATAGAATCATAGAATGGTTTAAGTTGGAAGGGGCCCCAAAGCTCATCCATTATCAACCTCCTGGTTTCTGAAGAGGATGGAGGTAATGATTTTAAACTACAGAGGGCTGGATTTAGGGTGCCTGTTAGGAATAAGTTCCTCAACATTAGGGTGCTGGAACACTGCAACAGGTTGCTCAGGGAGGTGGCTGAAGCCCCATCCCTGGAGATCTTCAAGGTGAGGCTGGACAGGGCTCTGGGCAACCTGCTCTAGTGGAAGTTGTCCCTGCTGAGTGCAGAGGGAGGTTGGACTGGATGACCTTTGGAGGTCTCTTCCAACCCAGAACATTCTGTGATGCTATGTTCTGTGATTCAATGATTCCAGGAATCTATGATTCAGTGATTCTATGATTCAATGTTTCTGTGATTCTGGATGACCTTTGGAGGTCCCTTCCAACTGAAATCATTCTGTGAGCCTGTGATTCTAGCCCACAATTTCAGTCTTTAGTGTTTCTTAAACTCTCCTGAAGACAGTTGTGAATCAGTGAATGAAGCTGCCAAAGGTGGAGTTGTTTAGCCTGCAGAAGAGGAGGCTCAGGGCAGAGCTCATTGCTCTCTGCCGCTACCTGAAGGGAGGTTGCTGCCAGCTGGGGTTGGGCTTTTCTGCCAGGCACCCAGGGACAGAATGAGAGGGCACAGGCTCAAGCTGCACCAGGGCAGGTTCAGGCTGGATGTTAGGAGGAAGTTGTTGGCAGAGAGAGTGATTGGCATTGGAATGGGCTGCCCAGGGAGGTGGTGGAGTCCCCATCCCTGGAGGTGTTCAAGAGAAGGCTGCATGAGGCACTTAATGCCATGGCTTAGTTAATTAGAAGATGTTAGGTGATAGGTTGGACTGGATGATCTCAGAGGTCTTTTCCAATCTGCTCAATTCTGTGATTCTGTGTGCTGCAGTTTTTGGCAGCTGGCTAAAGAGCATCCAAAAGGGTTGATGTGGGCAGTTTGTTGCAAATGATGAGCAAAACCTCAAACCCATTTGAAATGTGTTGATGTTAACACAAAGTTTTCATGGGAGTTGTCATCATAGTTTTGATATCAGCTGATGTTTCTGAGAGGAATTGGGCACCACAAAGATGCCAGGAGTGCTACTTCACCTTATTGCTCTCTTCAACTACTTGGAGGGAGGTTGTGGCCAGCTGGGGTTGGGCTCTTCTGCCAGGTACCCAGTGACAGAAGAAGAGGACACAGCCTCAAGCTGCACCAGAGCAGGTTTAGGGTGGACATTAGGAAGAAGTTCTTCCCAGCAAGAGTGATTGGCATTGGAATGGACTGCCCGGGGAGGTAGTGGAGTCCCCATCCTTGGAGGTGTTTAAGAGGAGGCTGCATGAGGCACTTAGTGCCATGGGTTAGTTAATCAGAAGAGTTAGGTGATAGGTTTGAGTCAATGATCCTGGAGGTCTTTTCCAATCTGGTTAGTCCTGATTCTGTGATTCACCTCATTGCTCTCTGCACCTACCTGAAGGGAGGTTGTAGCCAGCTGGGGTTGGGCTCTGCTGCCAGGCACCCAGGGACAGAAGGAGAGGACACAGCCTCAAGCTGTGCCAGGGCAGGTTCAGGATGTGGATGTTACAAAGAAGTTCTTCCCAGCAAGAGTGATTGGCATTGGAGTGGGCTGCCTGGGGAGGTGGTGGAGTCCCCATCCTTGGAGGTGTTTAAGAGGAAGCTGCATGAGGCACTTAGTGCCGTGGGTTAGTGAATTAGAAGGTGTTAATTGACAGGTTGGACTCAATGATCTCAGAGGTCTTTTCCAACCTGCTTAATTCTGTGATTCAGACTGAGGCAGTCAGGATGGTACCACCTGAAAATGTGCTGTGCTGCTGAAGATATCTTCACAACCTCTAAAATGGTCGGCATGATGATGCCAGGTGTAAGGCTTGTGACTTAGGCTTGCACAGAGCCTTTGCAAGGACTAAGGGGTGGGTGACAAGGCCAGGGCATGCACACAGACCCCTGCTTTTGGCACCAGGAGTGATTGATGTTTGGGTTAGCAACAAAGGCTGTGTCTAAATAGGTGACCTGGAATCACTGCCATGCTTACAGATCAAGAAGTGTGCTGTGGCCCTCTCCAGAGGAGATACAAATTGTTGAGAGTGCTCCCAGCCTTTCCCTGCCTGCATAGAAGCACATTTAGCCCCCAGCAGTCAGATGCACAGCCATGAATAAAACATTGCACTTCTCCTGCCTGTCTACAGCCCTGACTGCTGAGTGTAGTTATCCTCAGGACCTGAAGAGTAATATGGCTCTGATGGATGTCAGTGGGAGATGATCAGCAGTAAAGATGCCCATTAGTGTTGGCAGGAGGCAGACAAAAGATCTCAGCAGTTGTGCTGCAAACCAACTTTCACCTTCTGAGGGGGACCAGAAGAAATCATAGGATCATAGAATGGTTTAGGTTGGAAGAGACTTCAAAGCTCAGCCAGTTCCAACCCCCCTGTGCCATAGGCAGGGACACCTCCCACTAGATCAGGTCACTCAAGGCCTCATCCAGCCTGGCCTTGAACACCTCCAGGGAGGGAGCAGCCACAACCTCCCTGGGCAACCTGTTCCAGTGCCTCACCACCCTCACTGTGAAGAATTTCTTCCTAACATCCCATTCAAATCTCCCCTCTGCCAGTTTGAACCCATTCCCCCTTGTTCTGTCATTACAAGACCTTGTGAACAGTCCCTCCCCAGCCCTCCTGTAGGCCCCTTCAGATACTGGTAGGCTGCTATAAGGTCTCCCCGAAGCCTTCTCTTCTCCAG
>VWZI01022229.1:109943-122805 GCA_013396835.1 Psilopogon haemacephalus
GGTTGGCATCAGACACCTCTGCTTTGTTCTCCAGTTTTGGGCTCCCCAGTTGCAGAGGGACAGGGACCTGCTGGATAGGGTCCAGTGGAGGACTGTGAGGATGCTGAGGGGACTGCAGCACTGCCTGGGGAGGAGAGGCTGAGGGACCTGGGGCTGCTTAGGCTGCAGAAGAGAAGACTGAGAGGAGATTTAATAACTGTGTATAAATATCTGAGGGCTGGGGCTCAAGAAAAGGGGGACAGGCTCTGCTCACTGCTCCCTGGGATAGGCCAAGGAGCAATGGATGGAAGCAGCAGCACAGGAAGTTGCAGCTCAACACAAGAGGCAACTTCTTGCCTGTGTGGGTCCCAGAGCAGTGGCACAGGCTGCCCAGAGAGGTTGTGGAGTCTCCTTGTCTGGAGCCTTTGCAGGCCTGTCTGGATGTGTTGCTGTGTGCCCTGAGCTAGATTGCCTGGTCCTGCTGTGGCAGGGGGGTTGGACTGGATGATCTCTTTGGGTCCCTTCCAAGCCCTGACATCCTGTGAGCCTGGGATCCTGTGACCCAGTGGCAGAAAGCAGCCAGCAGCAGAGACCAGCCAGCAGCTTTTCATGCCAAGGAAAACTCGAGGCTATTTATCCTTCTTTCCCTTCTTCCCTGTTTCACCCCAGGGAGACTGTTTGTGTTTTTTGAAGTGCTTCTCAGCAGGGTGAGGTCATTAGTGCCCAACATCCCAGAGGGTACTGTGTGGGCAGGATTGTGCCCAGCAGCCTTTCCTTGGCTTCTCTGCTTCCACCAGGCTTGGAGAAGCTGAGGCTCTGATGATGGTGCACTTCTTCTTCTCTTCTTCCTGCTGAATGAACATGACACAACCTAGCAAAAGGGAATCTTGCAGGGTGATGCCATTGCCATGCAGATGTTTTGCTGCTGGGAGAAAATCTCTTTACACCATTCCTGATGCTCTGGCAAGGGTTTGCCTCCCTCTGTTTTTTCCCCACCCACCTCCCTCCCCCCCCAATACCAATGATGTGAGATATTAAATTAAGTGGTGACAATGTATGAAGCTGTGGTTAGCATAAAATATTTACATGCCTGGAGTGCTGTAAGCACACAGTGGAGCCCTAATTAGCCATAGGTAGTCTAGAATTATCCTGTGGTAATTACCCTAATTGGAACTGGCTCATGATGGGGACTAGAATAGAATTTATTTTGTTTTTAATGCTTGGGGGGGAGGGTCTGAGGAGGGGGGGAATGGAGCTGGCAATTAACTAAAAGCAGCAGCTGCTTCATTTGACTTTAAAAAAAAGAAAGAAATTGAATTTCCCTCTCTGAGCCTGCCACAATCTCAGCAGCTTTACCAGCAGAGCCAATAAGCACATCCAGTTTCATAGCCTTGTGTCTGTGTCAGCATTGCCAATCAGTCAGGTGATTAATAGCTGGGAGGCACAGAGCTTCATCCCCAGCCATGAAGCTCCCTGGAGGTGTTCAGGCTGGATGAGGTCTTGAGTGACCTGCTCTAGTGGGAGGTGTCCCTGCCTGTTGCACAGGGAAGGTTGGAACTGAGTGCCATGGTCTGACTGATTGGCTAGGGCTGGGTGCTAGGTTGGACTGGATGATCTTGGAGATCTCTTCCAACCTGGCTGATCCTACGATGTTATGATTCTGTGATTCTAGGATTCTGTGATACTGTGAAACTGAGGGACAGCAGAATTAGACTGGATCTTAGGAAGAAGTTCTTCACTGTGAGGTTGGTGAGACTCTGGAATAGGTTGTCCAAGGTGGATCTGAATGCCCCTTTCCCTGGGGTTGCTGAAGGCCAGGCTGGATGAGGCCTTGAACAACTGTGTCTAGTTGTGACATAGAATAAAATGTAATGGAATGTAATGGAATGTAATAGAATAGAATAGAATAGAATAGAATAGAATAGAATAGAATAGAATAGAATAGAATAGAATAGAATAGAATAGAATAGAATAGAATAGAATAGAATAGAATGGAATGAATGGAATGGAATAGAATAGAATAGAATAGAATACAAGGGAATAGAATGGAATGGAATGGAATGGAATGGAATAGAATAGAATAGAATAGAATAGAATAGAATAGAATAGAATAGAATAGAATGGAATGAATGGAATGGAATAGAATAGAATAGAATAGAATACAAGGGAATAGAATGGAATGGAATGGAATGGAATGGAATAGAATAGAATAGAATAGAATAGAATAGAATAGAATAGAATAGAATGGAATGGAATGGAATAGAATAGAATAGAATAGAATAGAATAGAATAGAATAGAATAGAATGGAATGGAATGGAATAGAATAGAATAGAATAGAATAGAATAGAATAGAATAGAATAGAATGGAATGGAATGGAATAGAATAGAATAGAATAGAATAGAATAGAATAGAATAGAATAGAATGGAATGGAATGGAATAGAATAGAATAGAATAGAATAGAATAGAATAGAATAGAATAGAATGGAATGNTAGAATAGAATAGAATAGAATAGAATAGAATAGAATAGAATAGAATAGAATAGAATAGAATAGGCCAAGTTGGAAGAGATGTCTGTGCCCATGAGGTTGGAGTAGCTGAGCTCTGAGGTCCCTTCCAACCTGAGCCATTCTGTGATTCTATGACTTGCTGATCTGAGTCATGTTACCTTTGGTCATCTCTTAAACCGGAGCTGAGGAAGAAGTTCTCCAGTGCGAGGGTGGTGAGACTGGAAGAGGTTGCCCAGAGAGAGTCTGTGGCTGCCTCCTCCCTGGGAGTGTTCAAGGCCAGGCTGGATGAGACCTTGAGCAGCTGAGTCTAGTTGTGAGGTGTCCCTGGCCATGGTGGGACAAGGTTGCAGTAGACGATCTGTAAAGTCCCTTCCATTCTAAGCCCTTCTATTCTAAGTTCCCTTCCATTCTAGGTCCCTTCCATTCTAGGTCCCTTCCCAACCTAAGCCATTCTTGTGACTCTATGAACAGCTTTGCTTGGGGTTCCTACTGGCAGAAGAGGATCTGTAATAGCAGCCTGAGGACAGCACACTGACCCTGGGAGGAATCTCCTGCTTCTAATTTCATTTGCCTACCTGCTCGTAAATGTCATGAAAATTTAAGGTGGAAAAAAAAAAATAGAGAAATGCTTTTTAATTGAAATTAAAAAAGAGAGAAGTGCTGGGGAAAAAAAAAAAAGCTGATGAGAGAAGTGCTGGGTGGTATAAAGAAAAAAAAAAAGGATCTTCTAAGTCATAAATTAATGATTTCTTTTCTCCTTCTGCTTTGCCTGACAGGACCAGGAGCAGTTTGCTTTTGCTGAGCGTGGAAATGCCTCCACTGAAACCATCTTTCGGAAGCAGAAGGCTGCGAGAAGAAAACATCCAAGCAGCCTGTGGCAGCCTGCAGGCTGCTGCGGACAGAGGGGAAGTGCACTTAAAGGAAACGCAGCTCGGAGGGCAAAGGCATCTGGCAGGCTCTGACTGCTTGCTCTCTGCTACACAACATGCCCCCAGCTGGTGAGCTCTCCATAGTTCATCAAAACCTGCTGGGTTTTGACCTTCCTCCTCCCCTCCCTCCCCTTCTCTCATCTCTGTGACTCTCAGTGCCCTCAGCTCCTCAGGCCGTGCTCCTTTGTGCTCTTTCCACCCCCAGCAATTACACTGCCACATCCAAAGTACTGCTGGCTGCCAGCGAGGTCAACTGTGAAAGCAGAAAGAAGGTGGAGATATCCAAAAGCAAATGCATCAGTGCACTTTGGATGGCTTTTAGTCAGAGCCAGTCCTGTGAGTAAATCCTGTACCTCTGGGAAAGGTTTTCTGGCTACTGTAGAAACCAAAATCTACCTAAAGCATTTTTCTCTGGCTTGCAAATATCTCCAAGTTGCATGCTAGCAAAATATTTGTGGCTAGATCATAGAATGGCTTGGGTTGGAAGGGACCTCCAAAGGTCATCCAGTCCAACCTCCCTGCAGCCAGCAGGGACATCCTCCTATTAGAATCATAGAATGGTTTAGGTTGGAAGGGACCTCAAAGATCATCCAATTCACTGCATCCTGGTGAGTGCAAGGCAGGCTGTGGGTGTAGTCTACTTCCTCCTAACATCCACTTTCACTCTCCCCTCTGCCACTTTAAACCCATTTCTCCTCATCTTCTCATCCCAAGCCCTTGTCAATAGTCCCTCCCCAGCCCTCCTGTAGCCCCCTTCAGATATTGGAAGGCTACTACAAGGTCTCCTGGAAGCCTTCTCTTCTCCAGGCTGAAAAGTCCCAACTCCTTCAGCCTGTCCTCATAGCGGAGCTGTTCCAGCCCTCTGATCATCTTTGTGGCCTCTTCTGGACTCTCTCCAACAGTTCCATGTCCCTTCCGTGGTGGAGGCTCCAGAACTGCACACAGTAAACACCAACTTCATTTCCCCCTCCCCTTTCCCTTCACCTCTTTCTTTTGCAATGAATGTACCTGCTCACCAATTTCCAAGCTGACAGAGTTTGCTTCTTATTTTGAAGTATAAATGCCTGTTTCACTGCTCTGCTCTGCCTAAAAGAAAAAAAACACAACCCCCCCCCCAAACTTATGGTTTTTTATGGGCTCAGACACAATTGTTAAACCATTTCAGTTGTTACCACTGCATTCCCCTTCTGCCTGAAGTTATTAATTTGTTCCAGCACTCTTTTCTTTTGGCAGGGAACTCACTTACATAAACTGCTGGATCCAGCTCCTCACTGCTTTTGAACCCACTTCAGCAGAAAAGAAAGAGCTGAGTCATGAGAGTTTTCAGCTTAGAAATATTTCTCCTCCTTCAGGATTTTGGGTGTCCCTTAACTCCCTCCCCCGTGGGTGGAGACCTTCAGTGCTTTGCTGCTAAAGCAGAGGTATTCCTGTAGCCTTGTCCAGCTTCCAAAGAGCTGTGCTGCTGCTGCTGCTGTGTCATTCCCATCTGTCCTCTGCTTCTCCCTCTGAAGTTTGTTTTTTTTTTGTTCCAGTGAAGGCATTGGCTGGCTTGGAATGAGCTGCAGGACCTACCCCTCCCTCTGCCACAAACATCCCTCCCCATGCATGCAGTGCAGCTCACTTCTCAGAAGGCTCCTCTTGGCTTTATAGGGGCCAAGGGAAATGCTGCTCATCACCAGTGGGTGTTGGAGGTGGATGAAAGGCAACCTGATGGTTCCATGATTCTCTGATTCTACAGAGAAGGGAAGGAACCACAAGGATCAGCCAGTCCCAACCCCCCCTGCCATGCCCAGGGACACTTCACACTAGGTCAGGCTGTCCACAGCCTCATCCAGTCTGGCCTTAAACACCTTCAGGGATGAGGCTTCCACCACCTCCCTGGGCAACTCCTTCCAGGCTCTCACCACCCTCACTCTGAAGAACTTATTCCTAACATCCAGCCTAAATCTACCTATTTCCAGCTTTGTTCCATTCCCCCCAGTCCTATCACCACCTGACATCCTAAAAAGTCCCTCCCCAGCTTTCTTGTAGCCCCCTTCAGATATTGAAAGGCCACAATAAGGTCTCCTCAGAGCCTTCTCTTCTCCAGACTGAACAGCCCCAACTCCCTGAGTCTGTCCTCACAGCAGATCAGCTGCAGCCCTCTGAGCATCCTCGTGGCCCTTCTCTGGACACCTTCCAGCACCTCCACATCCCTCTTGTCCCAGGGGCTCCAGAACTGGATGCAGTACTCTAGGTGGGGTCTCAGCAGTGTGGAACAGAGTGGCAGGATCCCTTCTCTTGCCCTGCTGCCCACATTGCTCTTGCTGTAGCCCAGGCTCTGTTTACTAAATCTGAGGACTGAGCTTCTCCTCCACCAGCACCCCAAGTCCCTCTCCTCAGGGCTGCTCTCCAGCCAGTCCCTGCCCAGCCTATATTGGTGCTTGGCATTGCCTCGACTCAGCTGCAGGAAATTGCACTTGGTATAGTAGAACTTCATGAGGTTGGCTTGGGCACACCTCTGCAGCCTGTCCAGGTCTCTCTGGATGGATCCTTCCCTCCAGCTGTCAGCCACACCACACAGCCTGGTGTCAGTGGCAGACTTGCTGAGGGGGCACTCGGTGCCACTGTTCATGGTGCCCACCAAGATTCCATGGTTTAACAGGACTGAGCAATGCCTGGCAGGTGAAGTTTCTGACTCCTTTCAGTTGTGAGGTGGCACTGCTTCAGCAGCTCCTTCCTTGCTTGGGTGGCAAAGATGGGCAGGGGAATTTGTAACCACCCAGGAAAATATTTATTAAAGTTGTAATGCCACAGTAACTTAGGAATTTTTTTCCCTTGTTGGGTTTCCTTCTAAAGCAGTAGAAGGCAATGGAAAATGCAGTCCCCTGCAGTAGGTACTGCAGCACAGCAAACCTTGAACTGCTCTTGAAAGCCTTCAGTGATTCCTGTCAGGACAGGCTGAGAGGAGAAGGCTCTGAGGAGACCTTATTGTGGCCTTTCACTATCTGAAGAAGGCTACAAGAAAGCTGGGGAGGGACTTTTTAGGCTGTCAGGTACTGATGGGACTGGGGGGAATGGATCTAAGCTAGAGGAGGGGAGATTCAAATTAGATTAATGAGATTCAAATTGGATGTCAGGAAGAAGTTGTTCAGCATGAAGGTGCTGAGACCAGGGTTGCCCAGGGAGGTGGTGGAAGCTTCATCCCTGGAGGTGTTTGCAGCCAGGCTGGATGTGGCTCTGAGCAACCTGATCTAGTGTGAGGTGTCCCTGGGCATGGCAGGGGGGTTGGAACTGGCTGGTCCTTGAGGTCTCTTCCAACCCTAACAATTCTGTGCTCCTATGGAGCTTGTTAACTGTAATGATGGTGATAAGCAATATGCATTGCTCTGTCTCACTGATATCAAATTTAACTGCACAGCTCTTTCTCAGAGGCTTTGTCACACTTCTGTTCACCTCAGCAGATCCAGACACTGGATGGAAAAATTGACTGCTCTGAGAGAGCCTTTGTGAAACTCTTGTGTCCCTGTAGGCAGGCTGAGCTCTGTCTCCAGCTTCTCAGAGGACAATTGTTTCTTTCTTTCATGTTCAGGAGATATCAGTCTTAAGGTGAACTTGATTCTGGGCTTCAGATGTCCTTTAGAAGGATCCAGCCTGAACAGCAAAGGCTAAAACTGCCTGAGTGCAATCCTGTGTGACCTGTTCTGGGTGTTCCTGCTCTGGCAGGGGGGATTGGACTGGATGAGCTTTCCAGGTCCCTTCCTAGGGACCTGTACAAGGTGTTGTAATGGCAGAAGGAGAGGAATGGGTTTAAACTGGCAGATTGAAAGTGGATGTTAGGAGGAAGTTCTTTACAGTGAGGGTGGTGAGACACTGGCACAGGTTGCCCAGGGAAGTTGTGGAAAAAAGAATCACTCAATGTGATCAAAGATCACACTGGGTGATTCTGTGCTCCACAATCTCCCTGGAGGTGTCCAAGGCCAGGTTGGATGAGGCCTCAAGCAACCTGTTCTAGTGGGAGGTGTCCCTGTCTATGGCACAGGGGGGTTGGAACTGGCTGAGCTTTGAGGTCTCTTCCAACCTAAACCATTCTGTGGTTCTATGACTCCAACCTCTGACATTCTGTGATTCAGGGCACATTGCTGTGCCATGGATGTTCTCCACCAACTCTCCCAGGTGCATTTTGATCTCAGAATGCAGAGCAGGGCTAACAAATCATGCACAGAGGATGCAGAATAAGTCCCCTTTGAAAAGAGCTTTTAATTACAGCCCTGTAAAAGTCTTGGAGAACTCGATGTAAAAAGATTCCAGTCCTGGAGGAGATGTGAACTCTCTTGCTCTCTCCTTATCAACACAAAAGGGGGAAAATAGATGAGCATTAAAGAAGCAGATTTACTCTTGCAAGTGGTCACCACTGCACTTAATACCCACCCATTGATGTAGTTTAAAAGACTGGAGTGAAGCCTCTGAGCACCTTTGGGAAGGAAAGAAGAGCTCTGGGCATAAGCTTTATCACATTGCACAGGAGCTGTCTGCACTAATTGAATGTGGCCACTTTGGTGTTGCTTAAGTGACCACAGAAACCAGAGAGGGTAGGAGACCTTATTGTGGCCTTCCTGTGTCTGAAGGGGGCCTGCAGGAAAGCTGGGGAGGGACTTTTTAGGCTGTCAGGTAGTGATAGGACTGGGGAGAGTAGAGCTCAGCCCGGTCGGGGCTCAGCAGCCTGGAGAAGAGAAGGCTTCCAGGAGACCTTGGAGTGGCCTTTCAGTATCTGAAAGGGGCTACAGGAAGGCTGGGGAGGGACTATTGACAAGGGCTTGGAATGGACAGGAGGAGGAGGAATGGGTTTGAAGTGTCAGAGGGGAGATTGAAAGTGGATGTTAGGAGGAAGTTGTTTGCAGTGAGGGTGGTGAGACACTGGCACAGATTGTCCAGGGAGGTTGTGGAGCACAGAATCACCCAATGTGATCTTTGATTACATTGGGTGATTCTGTGCTCCACAACCTCCCTGGAGGTGTTCAAGGCCAGGTTGGATGAGGCCTTGAGTGACCTGTTCTAGTGGGAGGTGTCCCTGCCCATGGCACAGGGAGTTGGAACTGCCTGAGCTTTGAGCTCCTTTCCAACCTAAACCATTCTATGATTCTATGAATAGGCTGCCCAGGGAGGCTGTGGCTGCCTCCTGCCTGAGGGTGTTCAAAGCCAGGCTGGATGACACCTTGAGCAACCAAGTCCAGTTGAAAGGTGTCCCTGGGTGTGTTGGGGAGTTTGGAGTAGAGGAGCTCTGAGGTCACTTCCAACCTGAGCCATGCTGTAGTTCTGTGATTTGAGCGTCTGTAACTTGCAGGCAGAGCAGCTACAGATAGAACAGAATAGGAGTAGAGTAGAGTAGAGTAGAGTAGAGTAGAGTAGAGTAGAGTAGAGTAGAGTAGAGTAGAGTAGAGTAGAGTAGAGTAGANAGAGAAGAGAAGAGAAGAGAAGAGAAGAGAAGAGAAGAGAAGAGAAGAGAAGAGAAGAGAAGAGAAGAGAAGAGAAGAGAAGAGAAGAGAAGAGAAGAGAAGAGAAGAGAAGAGAAGAGAAGAGAAGAGAAGAGAAGAGAAGAGAAGAGAAGAGAAGAGAAGAGAAGAGAAGAGAAGAGAAGAGAAGAGAAGAGAAGAGAAGAGAAGAGAAGAGAAGAGAAGAGAAGAGAAGAGAAGAGAAGAGAAGAGAAGAGAAGAGAAGAGAAGAGAAGAGAAGAGAAGAGAAGAGAAGAGAAGAGAAGAGAAGAGAAGAGAAGAGAAGAGAAGAGAAGAGAAGAGAAGAGAAGAGAAGAGAAGAGAAGAGAAGAGAAGAGAAGAGAAGAGAAGAGAAGAGAAGAGAAGAGAAGAGAAGAGAAGAGAAGAGAAGAGAAGAGAAGAGAAGAGAAGAGAAGAGAAGAGAAGAGAAGAGAAGAGAAGAGAAGAGAAGAGAAGAGAAGAGAAGAGAAGAGAAGAGAAGAGAAGAGAAGAGAAGAGAAGAGAAGAGAAGAGAAGAGAAGAGAAGAGAAGAGAAGAGAAGAGAAGAGAAGAGAAGAGAAGAGAAGAGAAGAGAAGAGAAGAGAAGAGAATGGAATCAGCCAGGTTGGAAGAGAGCTCCAAGATGATCCAATCCAAACTATCACTCAGCCCTAACCAATGGCACTCTGTGCCCCATCCAGGCTTTGCTTCAACACCTCCAGGGATGGGGACTCCACCACCTCCCTGGGCAGCCCATTCCAATGCCAATCACTCTCTCTGCCAACAACTTCCTCCTAACATCCAGCCTCAACCTGCCCTGGCACAACTTGAGGCTGTGTCCCCTCCTTCTGTTGCTGATTGCCTGGGAGGAGAGCCCAACCCCACCTGGCTACAACCTCCCTTCAGGTAGCTGCAGAGAGCAATGAGCTCTGCCCTGAGCCTCCTCTTCTGTAGGCTGCACACCCCCAGCTCCCTCAGCCTCTCCTCTTGAGGCTATGCTCCATCCCTCTCCCCAGCCTTGCTGCCCTTCTCTGGACTCATTCCAGTAACAGCAATCCCTCAGCTGCTCCAGACAGCAGAAATCTCTGTCATTTTAAAGCTGTCAGCACATCTTGATGGTTTCAGCCCTTGCCCCTTGGGTGCCCATTTTGCTCTGGATCTGTGTCTGGGCTTGCCTTTCCCAGGCCACTCTTAGTAACTGCACTCATCCCTTTCTACTCCTTTCACATCTTCCTTCTGACTCAACTTTATTTATTTATTTTTTTTCCTCCCCCTCTGACTCACCATCTATTTCTATTTCTATACCCATGAATGCATGTGGAACATCATCCTGGGCTAATGTGAAATGGCACAGACATCAAAATGTGTTATTCATACCTATGTGAGTAATGCCCACTCGTCCTTTGGTCCATGTGTGTCGACTTGAAAGCAACTTCATTTCCTGCCTCTTTGCTATTTATTCCAGCACTTGGTCAACCTTCTTCCACGGTAATGGGGATGAGTCCTCCTTGGTACTTGTGCCAGAACAAACCCTCTGAACATCTTCAGGTCTTTAAAAATATCTAGAGGATGGTTGTGGGGGGGAAAAAAACAAATGAATTAGGAGTTCTGATAAACACAGGCTCACAGAATGTCAGGGGTTGGAAAGGACCCAAGGAGATCATCCAGTCCAACCCTCCTGCCACAGCAGGACCAGGCAATCTAGCTCAAGACACACAGGAACACATCCAGACAGGCCTGCAAAGGCTCCAGAGAAGGAGACTCCACAACCTCTCTGGGCAGCCTGTGCCACTGCTCTGGGACCCACACAGGCAAGAAGTTGCCTCTTGTGTTGAGCTGCAACCTCCTGTGCTGCAGCTTCCATCCATTGCTCCTTGGCCTATGGCAGGGAGCAGTGAGCAGAGCCTGTGCCCATTCTCCTGACAAGCCCTCAGAAATGTATAAGCATTGATCCAATCCCCTCTCAGTCTTCTCTTCTGCAGACTAAGCATCCCCAGGTCCCTCAGCCTCTCCTCCCCAGGCAGTGCTCCAATCACCTCAGCATCCTCGTAGCCCTCTGCTGGACCCTTTCCAGCACATCCCTGTCCCCAGGTCATTTAGAATGGTTTGTGTTGGAAGGGACCTCCAAAGTTCATCTAGTCCAGCTCCCCTGCAGTGAGCAGGGACATCCTGCTCCAGATCAGTTTGCTCAGAGCCTTCTTGAGTCTGACCTTGGAGGTTTTCAGGGAGGGGTCCTCAGCTAACCTCCCTGGGCTGAAAGTTTAGGAATCCCCATTCTGAGTGAATGAATCAACGAACAGATCAGGAGTGAAGGGTTGGAGGTCACCTCTGCATTGGCCTTTGCCAAATGAGGTGTGGAAGACATCAGAGCAAAAAACACCCAACCTATATGTCTGAAACTGATTGGAACTCATCCAACTTAAGTTCTAGAGCTGGTGCATCTTGAGGCATGTGTTTTAGAGACAGTGGCTGCTGCTGGGCAGTCCAGGTCAGGAGCAACGACAGGAAATGGAGCTGCTGGAGTTGGGTGGGTAAACTTCACTGCATGCAGCAGCTCAGGTTCTTACCATGGATGATATCCAAACGGGAAGACTTCACTGCATGCAGCAGCTCAGGTCATTACCATGGATGATATCCAAGTGAGAAAACTTCACTGCATGCAGCAGCTCAGATTCTTAGCATGGAACCAGCTGAGCATCAGATCTTTTTATTCATGTCAGGATTTCTTTGTTCCCACCTGGAAGTGGGAAAACTTCACTGCATGCAGAAGCTCAGGTCCTTACCATGGATGAGACTCAGGTGGGAAATAATAAATCCTGACATGAATATAAGATCTGATGCTTAGCTTGTCTTGAGAATGGTCTAACTTATCTCCCCCAATGTTCTGAGGGAGAGAGATGTGAATCTTAAAATGTATTTTCAGTTAGTCAGAATAAGAGGGGGGAACCTGCAGCTGGCTGGCATCACAAGTGTGATTATTATTACAGTACAAAAAGTGCAAGTCTGATAAGTGCAGTAATTATTTCAGTCTTTTTGCTCTCAGTTGCCAGAGACAAATTCATCTTATGTCCTGAAGGGGATTAGAATCATAGAATCATCATCACAGAATCAGGGTTGGAAGTGACCACAAGGATCAGCCAGTTCCAACCCCCCTGCCATGACCAGGGACATCCTACCCTAGAGCAGGCTGCCCACAGCCTCTGCCAGTCTGGCTGCAAACACCTCCAGGGATCTGGCCACAAACACCTCCCTGCAGGGGCAACCCATTCCAGCCTCTCACCACTCTCATGCTCAACATCTTCCTCCTCACATCCAGGCTGAATCTCCTCACCTCCAGCTTTGCTCCATCGCCTTCAGGTTTTGCTTCCCTGTGGTCACAGCAGCATTCTGCTGAGGAAAGCCTCCAGAAGCCTTGCACATAGGAGGGCAAATTTGGCCAGGCTGGGGATGATACATTTGATAAATGGGTATGATGCTTTGCTTTTCCAGATCCAAGTGAGTAGATCATAGGGTGTCACTCTTGGGTGTAGTGCTGGAGACAGGGGAAGGGAGGCCAAAAAAGAGCTTGGCTGGGCCAGGATGAAGCATCATCCCTCCACTGCAACACTAAACAACTGACAGCACAGTGCAAATATTATAGCAAGACTTAGAATCATAGAATCAGTCAGGGTTGGAAGGGACCACAAGGATCAGCCAGTTCCAACCCCCCTGCCATGCCCAGGGACACCCTACCCTAGAGCAGGCTGCCCACAGCCTCTGCCAGCCTGGCCCCAAACACCTCCCTGCAGGGGCAACCCATTCCAGCCTCTCACCACTCTCATGCTCAACAACTTCCTCCTCGCATCCAATCTGAATCTCCCCACCTCCAGCTTTGCTCCATTCCCCCTAGTCCTGTCACTCCCTGACATCCTAAAAAGTCCCTCCCCAGGTTTTTTGTAGTCCCCTTCAGATCCTGGAAGGCCACAAGAAGGTCACCTGGGAGCCTCCTCTTCT
>VWZI01022229.1:128163-141852 GCA_013396835.1 Psilopogon haemacephalus
GTGATCCCATTGGGTGATTCTGTGCTCCACAACTTCCCTGGGCAACCTGTGCCAGTGTCTCACCACCCCCACTGCAAAAAACTTCCTTCTAACATCCACTTTCAATCTCCCCTCTGCCAGTTCAAACCCATTCCTCCTCCTCCTGTCATCAAAGCCCTGTCAATAATCCCTCCCCACCCTTTCTGTAGCCCCTTTCAGATCCTGGAAGGTCACTCCAAGGTCTTCTCTTCATTACTCCAGCCGCCTCAAACTGGCAGAGGGGAGATTTAAAAAGGATGTTAGGAGGATGGTGAGACACTGGAATAGGTTGCCCAGGGAGATTGAGGCTGCTGCCTCCCTGGAGGTGTTCAAGGCCAGGCTGGATGAGGCCTTGAGCATCCTGATCTAGTGGGAGGTGTCCCTGCCTATGGCACAGGGGGTTGGAACCAGATGGTCTTTGAGGTATCTTCCAAACTAAACCATTCTATGATTCTATGATTCTCTTCTCCAGGCTGCAGAGCCCTAACTCTCTCAGCCTGTCCTCACAGCAGAGCTGCTGCAGCTCCTCCTCCTCCTCCTGTCGTTACAAGACTTTGTCAATAGTCCCTCCCCAGCCCTCCTGTATCACAGGCTCACAGGATGTCAGGGGTTGGAACGGATCATTGAGTCCAACCCCCTTCTGTAGCCCACTTCAAACATTGCAAGGCCACTCCAAGGTCTCCTGGCAGCCTTCTCTTCTCCAGGCAGCAGAGCCCCAACTCTCTCAGCCTGTCTTCAGAGCAGAGGACACTTCACTTCTCTGCTCTTCATGACATTATTCAGAAGAATAATAATGAATAATAATTAATAATAATTCCCAGCACCTTTGCCCGTGGTTTGTGGCTCTGCAGCCTCCTCTCTGTTTCTGTCTCTCACTCTCTTGTCTCTGTTGGAAGCTTTTCAATGCCTGGAAGGCTCTTTTGAATCTGCCTTCACGTTAGTTATCCTTTTTCTCCACCGATGCTTTTCCCTGAGAGCTGCCCAACCGTGGTGGCTTTGATGCCTTCTCAATCCTTTATTCAAGGAAGGGATAACTCATTTGCAGCTCGTTGCTGACACCGGTAGCTGACTGAAAATGCTGACAAAAACGTTCTGCAGCCTGAAATCACTTGGAGTGATCTGGCCTCTTGGCTATGCTCCTGCATCACTCTTTGCTACAGGAATCCCCGTGCTGGGGAAGCAGGGAATCCTGGGGAGCGCTGATTGCTTTCATTCTCAGCTCATCGCTGGCACTTCTCAGCCCATGCGCAAGCAGAATTGGAGCATCTAACTGGAAGAGATAAGAAAAAATACAACGTCTGCATCTTGAGCCTTCCATTTGAGCTCTCTCTCATCGGTCAGTGCCTCTTTGATGTGCTGATGTGAGAGTCTGATCTTCCACAACCATTACCTTCAACTCTCTTAGCTATAGGAAAGGAAGCTCCTGCTTGATGATTCCATTTAACTGATTTTATGTCAGGTCTTGTGCAAAATTGAGGATGTCCATGCTAAGGCCAGGCTGGATGAGGCTGTGGGCAGCCTGATCTAGGGTAGGGTGTCCCTGCCCATATCAGGTGGATTGGAACTGGCTGATCCTTGTGGTCCCTTCTAACCCTGACTGATTCTAGGATTCTTTCCAGTATCTCTTTCTCCCTCTTATGAGCACGTCTCAGGTTCATGTTCAGTGATGATGACTGCTACAGCATAGGCTTGTTCAAATAAGCTTCTCCTTGTCACAGGCTCACAGGATGTCAGGGGTTGGAAGGGACCCAAAGAGATCATTCAGTCCAACCCCCCCTACCACAGCAGGACCAAACAATCTAGCTCAGGGCACACAGCAACACATCCAGACAGAGTCTGCAAAGGCTCCACACAAGGAGACTCCACAACTTCTCTGGGCAGCCTGTGCCACTTCTCTGGGACCCAAACAGGCAAGAAGTTGCCTCTTGTGTTGAGCTGCAACCTCCTGTGCTGCAGCTTCCATCCATTGCTCCTTGGCCTATCCCAGGGAGCAGTGAGCAGAGCCTGTGTCCCCTCTCCTGAACCCCAAAGGGTCTCAGCAGCACACAACCTTAATGGTGCTTTACAGCCTTAATGGTTGTCCACCATATTTGTTTCACAGGGTGAAAAAGAAAAGAAAATAAAAGAAAAGAATAGAACAGAACAGAACAGAATAGAATAGAACAGAATAGAATAAGCCAGGTTGGAAGAGACTTCCAAGATGATCCAGTCCAACCTAGCACCCAGCCCTAGCCAATGGCACTCAGTGCCCATCCAGGCTTTGCTTGAACACCTCCAGGGATGGGGACTCCACCACCTCCCTGGGCAGCCCATTCCAATGCCAATCACTCTCTCTGCCAACAACTTCCTCCTGACATCCAGCCTCAACCTGTCCTGGCACAACTTCAGGCTGTGTCCTGGGAACAGAGCCCAACCCCACCTGGCTACAACCTCCCTTCAGGTAGCTGCAGAGAGCAATGAGCTCTGCCCTGAGCCTCCTCTTCTGCAGGCTACACACCCCCAGCTCCCTCAGCCTCTCCTCTTGGGGCTGTGCTCCAGGCCCCTCCCCAGCCTTGCTGCCCTTCTCTGGACACCTTCCAGCACCTCAGCATCTCTCCTGAATTGAGGGGCCCAGAAGTGGACACAGCACTCAAGGTGTGGCCTGACCAGTGCCAAATACAGGGGCAGAAGGACTGCCCTGCTCCTGCTGCCCACACTGTTCCTGCTCCAGCCCAGGATGCCATTGGCTCTGCTGCCCACCTGGGCACACTGCTGGCTCATGCTCAGCTCCTATCTCCCAGCACCCCCAGGTCCCTCTCTGCCTGGCTGCTCTCCAGCCACTCTGTCCCCAGCCTGTAGCATAGAGCAGCTTCTTATGTCAGTGGAAGCTGTAAAATCTCACTGCCCTCTTAGATTTGTCCTTCAAATGGACTTAATTAATTATCTGAGGAAGATAACCAGAAAGTGGCTGAGACAAAGTTAGGGCCCAACCATCTTGCCTGCTCTTTTTATCCTGGCAGGGCTCATCTGCTGGGCCAATTATCACTTGGAATTCAACTAATTGCAGCACTTCCTGGGTTGAAGTGGGCTGCAGTGGGTGATTACAGCCTGGTGTGTCCCACTTTTGTGTCTCCTGCAGTGCCACTTTGCCTACACAGCCACGGCAGCGCCGCAGCTATTTTAACAGGCAACTGGTGACAGAGTGTTTGTGGCAGCTCTCTTTGAACCACCTTTATCATCCCACCACAGCAAAACAGCCTGAGTTTGCAGTTCTGATCCATCCTGTGCCTCACACTGTCGAGGCATTGCATAAGTCCCTCGGCACCCAGCCACAAAAACTCTCCTTGGAAGGAATGCTTTGTGCGGGGACAAGGCTGAGGAGTCCGAGAGAGCAGTGCCCTAACAGTGCCCCAGGAAGACAGGGTAGGGTCACAGGGTCAAGGAATCACAGCATCTCAGGGGTTGGAAAGCACTCAGAGACCTCATTGAGTCCAACCCCCCTGCCAAGCAGGGTCACCTAGGCTATTACAGGGTGTCAGGGGTTGGAAGGGAACCAAAGAGCTCATTGAGTCCAACCCCCCTGCCAAGCAGGGTCACCTAGGCTATCACAGGGTGTCAGGGGTTAGAATCATAGAATCATGGAATAATAGAATGGTTTAGGTTGGAAGAGACCTCAAAGCTCATCCAGTTCCAACCCCCCTGTGCCATAGGCAGGGACACCTCCCACTAGATCAGGTCACTCAAAACCTCATCCAGCCTGGCCTTGAACACATCCAGGAAGGGAGCAGCCACAACCTCCCTGGGCAACCTGTCTCTGGGCAACCTGGAAGGCACCCAAAGAGATCATTAAGTTCAACCCTCCTGCCAATCAGGGTCACCAAGGCTATTGCAAGGTGTCAGGGGTTGGAAGGGACCCAAAGGGATCATCGAGTCCTCTGCCAGAGCAGGAGCAGACAATCAAGCACAGATCACACAAAAACACATCCAGACAGGCCTGGAAAGGCTCCAGAGAAGGAGACTCCACACCCTCTCTGGGCAGCCTGTGCCACTGCTCTGGGACCCACACAGGCAAGAGGTTCCTCCTTGTGTTGAGCTGCAACCTCCTGTGCTGCAGCTTCCATCCATTGCTCCTTGTCAGCCTTTCCTCACCAGGCAGTGCTGCAGGCCCTTCAGCATCCTTGTAGCCCTTCTTTGGACTCTCTGCAGTAGATCCCTGTCCCTCTTGAACTGGAGAGCCCAGAACTGGATGCAGTATTCCAGGTGGGGCCTCCCTAGGGCAGAGTAGAGGGGGAGGAGAACCTTCCTGCACCTGCTGGCCACACTCTTCTTAATGCATCCTAGGATTCCTTTGGCTCCTTAGAATCATAGAATGAGTCAGAGTTGGAAGGGACCACAGGGATCATCTAGTTCCATCCCCCCTGCCATGCCCAGGGACACCCTACCCTAGAGCAGGCTGCCCACAGCCTCTGCCAGCCTGGCTGCAAACACCTCCAGGGATCTGGCCCCAAACACCTCCCTGCAGGGGCAACCCATTCCAGGCTCTCACCACTCTCATGCTCAACAACTTCCTCCTCACCTCCAGTCTGACTCTCCCCACCTCCAGCTTTGCTCCATTCCCCCTAGTCCTGTCACTCCCTGAGAGCCTAAAAAGTCCCTGTCAAAGTCCCTTGGCCACCAGGGCACCCTGGTGTCCCACGGGGAGCTGTTCCATCAGCCACCTCTCCTTGAAAGGGATTATTTTGTCGCACACACTCTGCTCCTGCTCAGTTTGCTGAGAGCTGTTGATCTTTCTTTGGGGTTTTTTTAGCCCTCTTCCCCACAGAGAGCTTCCTGCTGGTTTGTTCTTTGCTCAGAAATGCAGGAGCTGTCTGCAGGGAGCTGAGAGGCAGCTAGGTAAGGAAATGGCCATGTGCACTCCAAAGGGACTCGAGGATCCTTTTCAGGGTGGAAATGCCAGACAGAAGTCACTGCCGAAGAGCGCCGCGGCTAAAGGTGGATCAGCGAGAGGCACTCAGAGCTCAGCCAGCACTGACCTTGCCTCTAGGATGGCAGAGCTGGCAGGAGGCCAAAGCCCATTAGCCCCACAGGTAAAGCAGAGGGAGAGAGCAGAGCAGAGCAGAGCAGACAGGCACTCCCCTAATGCTTTGTCTGCCCTGACTCATTAGGCTCTGCCAAAATCCTCTTCCTTCCTCCGCCTCTGCTCTGCCGGAGATGAAGTTGCATTGAGCAACCCAAAGCACTCAGATGACAGGAGCTGTACTGAGCACAGGCTCACAGCATGGCAGGGGTTGGAAGGGACACAAAGGAATCATCCAGTCCAACCCTCCTGCCAGAACAAAACCAGGCAATCTAGCTCAGGGCACACAGCAACACATCCAGACAGGCCTGCAAAGGCTCCAGACAAGGAGACTCCACAACCTCTCTGGGCAGCCTGTGCCACTGCTCTGGGACCCACACAAGCAAGAAGTTCTCCCTTGTGTTGAGCTGCAACCTCCTGTGCTGAAGCTTCCATCCATTGCTCCTTGGCCTATCCCAGGGAGCAGTGAGCAGAGCCTGTCCCCCCACTCCTCACCCCCAGCCCTCAGATAGTTATAAGCATTGATTCAATCATGTCTCAATTTTCTCTTCTGCAGACTAAGCAGCCCCAGGTCCCTCAGCCTCTCCTCCCTAGGCAGTGCTGCAGTCCCCTCAGCATCCTCACAGCCCTGCAGTGGACCCTCTCCAGCAGATCCCTGTCCCTTTGCAACTGGGGAGCCCAAAACTGAAGGCAGTGCTCAAGATGAGGTCTCAGCAGGGCAGAGTAGAGGGGCAGGAGAACCTCCCTTGCTCTGCTGGACACACTCTGCCTAATACACCCCAGGATCCCCTTGGCCCTCTTGCCCCCCGGGGCACATTGCTGTGCCATGGATGTTCTCCCCCAGCACTCCCAGGTCCCTCTCCTTGGGGCTGCTCTCCAGCAGTCCCCTCCCAGCCTATCCTGCTGCAGTTTATTCTTCCTCCCCTGGTGCAGGACTCTGCACTTGTGCTCATTGAACCTCATTTGGTTCCTCTGTGCCCAGCTCTGTCTGTGCAGGTCTTTCTGAATGGTCTCACAGCCTTCAGCTGGCTCAGCCAAGCCTCCCAGCTTGGTGTCATCAGCAAACTTGCTGATCAGACTGTCCCATCACCAATTAAAATGAAAATAAAAGCTACACTTGGCTTTTTACCTTAGCTATGATCAAAATCCCGTGAGGTAGGCTTTGTAGCCTGGTGGGCAGACCTGTTCTAGTGGGAGGTGTCCCTGCCTATGGCAGGGGGTTAGAACTGGATGATCTTTGGGGTCCCTTCCAACCTCTTCTATGATTCTGTGATTCTACAATTCTGTGATTATGGACAGAAACCTCCAAGTGCTAAATTTCTGCACATGCAGGCACAGTTTCCAAAGCAGACTCTGCACTGAGGTGCCTCTGCTCTGGCTCAACCTGAGATTCCCATATCCAGACCCAGGGGATTCCTGCACAGTTTCCAAAGCAGTCTCTGCACTGAGCTGCCTCTGCTCTGGCTCAACCTGAGATTCCCATATCCAGACCCAGGGAATTCCTGCACAGTTTCCAAAGCAGACTTTGCCCTGAGCTGCCTCTGCTCTGGCTCAACCTGAGATTCCCATATCCAGACCCAGGGAATTCCTGCACAGTTTCCAAAGCAGTCTCTGCACTGAGGTGCTTCTGCTCTGGCTCAACCTGAGATTCCCATATCCAGACCCAGGGAATTCCTGCACAGTTTCCAAAGCAGTCTCTGCACTGAGGTGCTTCTGCTCTGGCTCAACCTGAGATTCCCATATCCAGACCCAGGGGATTCCTGCACAGTTTCCAAAGCAGACTCTGCCCTGAGCTGCCTCTGCTCTGGCTCAACCTGAGATTCCCATATCCAGACCCAGGTATTTTTCTTCTCTAAACACTTGGGGTTTCCACTGATCTCTCTCAGAGCCAGGAGGCAGCAGCAGCTCTGGAAGTCTTGTGCTGAAATCTTGGACCTGCTGTAGCTGAGGGAACTATTCCAAGCTTTCATCTGATGCAGCTAATTCCGAGCACTTGGGAATTGAGTGCTAAAAAAGAAAAGAAAAAAAAAAAGGAGTTGAATGCATTTCCTGGTGAGCAAAAGGGAGACAGCATTCAGCCACTTCTGTACTATGCATTGCAGTCTGTGAAAAGCAGCATCTGGGTGATCAGGGAAGGGGAAAAAAAAAACAACCCAAAACAAAGAGAAAAGATTTCCTTTTACAGGAAATCAGTGAAATCTCCAAACCCCCTCAAAATATGGTTTCCTAAAGCTTGTTTCCTAGGCCTTGGCTTCCTGTTAGGTTTCAGCTACAACTCCCTTCAAACATAACATTTGTAAGATTAATTTGCCTTGTTTGGATCTTCAAAGAAACAAAAGCAAGTCCTAAGCGCCATCTCCACAGGCTGCTTGGACACCCTCCAGGGATGGGGACTCCAGCACTGCTCTGGGCAGACCATTCCAAGGTTTGTCCACCCGTGCAGTGCAGAAATATTCTCTAGCATCCAGCCTGAACCTCCCCTGCTGCAGCTTGGAACCATTTCCTCTGCTCCTGTCCCTTGGCACCAAGCAGCAGAGGCTGCTCCCTCCTTGCTCCAACCTCCCTGCAGGGAGCTGCAGAGAGCAATGAGCTCTGCCCTCAGCCTCCTCTCCTCCAGCCTGCACACCCCCAGCTCCCTCAGATGCTCCTCACAGCCCAGCTGCTCCAGGCCCTTCTCCAGCCTCGTTGCCCTTCTCTGGACAGGCTGCAGCCCCTCAATGTCCTTCCGGCAGTGAGAGGCCCAGAGCTGAACACAGGACTCAGGTGTGGCCTCAGCAGTGCTGAGCACAGGGGGATGATCCCCTCCTATCCCTGCTGCCCACAGTGTTTCTAACCCAAGCCAGGATGCCCTTTGCCTGCTTGCCCACCTGGGCACTGCTGGCTCATGTTCAGTAGTCTGCCAACTAATAGCTCCTGGTCCCTCTCCAATTTGCAGCTTTCCAACCACACATTCCCAAGTCTGTGGCTCCTCATGGGGTTGTTGTGACCCAGCACCAGGACCTGGCACTTGGCCTTCTTGAACTTCAGTGAGCTTTAGCCCATGGTGCCTACCTGTCCAGACTCCACTGTAAAGATTCCCTGCCCTGTAGCAGACTGACACAATTGCTGCAATCCCAAGCACAATTGCAGGCTGGGTGGGGAATGGCTGAGAGCAGCCCTGAGGAACAGGACCTGGGGGTCTGGGCTGATGCAAAGCTGAAGATGAGGCTGCAGTGTGAGTGCAGCCCAGACAGCAACTGTGTGCTGGGCTGCAGCAAGAGCAGCTGTGGGCAGCAGGGCAAGGGAGGGGATTGTGCCCCTTGGCTCTGCTCTCCTCACACCCCACCTGCAGCACTGTCTGCAGCTCTGCAGCCCCCAGCACAAGAAGGACATGGAACTGTTGGAGCCAGTCCAGAGGAGGCCACCAAGATGCTGAGAGGGCTGCAGCAGCTCTACTCTGAGGACAGGCTGAGAGAGTTGGGGCTGTGCAGCCTGGAGAAGAGAAGGCTGCCAGGAGACCTTGGAATGGCCTTCCAGGATCTGAAGGGGGCTACAGGAAGGCTGTGGAGGGACTATTGACAAGGGCTTGTTATAGCAGGATGAGGAGGAATGGGTTTAAAGTGACAGAGGGTAGATTGAAAGTGGATGTTAGGAGGAAGGTGTTTGCAGTGAGGGTGGTGAGACACTGGCACAGGTTGCCCAGGGAGGTTGTGGAGCACAGAATCACCCAATCTTCAATCACATTGGGTGATTCTGTGCTCCACAACCTCCCTGGAGGTGTTTAGGACCAGGTTGGATGAAACTTCAAGTGTTTAGTGGGAGGTGTCCCTGCCTATGGCACAGGGGGGTTGGAACTGGCTGAGCTTTGAGCTTCCTTCCAACCTAAACCATTCTGTGATCCTATGATTCTATGCCACAGCCACCCAGGCTGCTGCCTTCTACAAATGCAGGAAGCTTTATGTGCCACTTCTCTATGGATCCCAGAGGAATCAATTCCAGACATGCATAAGAGTTCTCCATTCCCATTTGTGCAGGTCCTAAGCAGTTACAGCAGAACACAGCTCCGTAAGCAGATCAATAGTGAGGCTCTTGCGGCACATCAATTACAGTCAACGACCACCAGACCATTCCTGAGGGAAAATGAGCAGTAGGAATGCAGGGATGGGAGCCTGCTCAGAAGGCAGTGCTCTGGAGCTGGGGTTTCCACAGCTGTGTCCTAATTTAAGGAGCTAATTTAAGAAGGGATGAATTAGAGCCCATAACTATCTGGTTTTTTTTTTTTCTCCACTGAGTCAAAAAATGACTGGAGGTGAACACTCAGCTGGGGACATCCACACTGTGGCACTGGGCAGGGATGAATCACAGAATGGCTTAGGTTGGAAGGGACCTCAAAGCTCAGCCAGTTCCAACTGAAAAAAAACCAGGAAAGAACAAGCCCATGGATCAGTAGAGGTTGAGGACTGATCTGTTGGAGAGCAATGAAGGGTAGAAGGATCTGGAGGCTTTAGTAGACAGAAGGATGCCCAAGAACCAGCAGTGTGCTCTGGTGGCCAAGAAGGCCAATGGCATCCTGGGGTGCATTAGGAGGGCTGTGGTTAGTAGGTTGAGAGAGGTTCTCCTCTTCATCTACAGCATCTGGAATTTTGTGTCCAGTTCTAGGTCCCTCAGTTCAAGAAGGACCTCAGGGAACTGCTTGAGAGAGTCCAGTGCAGAGCCACAAAAATAATGAAAGGAGTGGAACATCTTCCTCAGGAGGAGAGGCTGAGGGAGCTGGGGCTGTGCTGCTTGGAGAGGTGACCTCAGCAATGGTTATCACTATGTGCAGGTGAGTGGCAGGAGGCTGGAGCCAGGCTCTGCTGGGTGATGCCCAATGGCAGGACCTTGGCACTGGGTGGAAGCTGAGGCAGAGGAAGTTCCATGGAAAAACTTTTTCTGTATGAAGGTACCAGAGCCCTGGAACAGGCTGCCCAGAGGGTTTGTAAAGTCTCCTTCTCTGGATGTGTTCCTGTGTGACCTGGTCTAGGTACTCCTGCTCAGGCAGAGGGGTTGGACTGGATGGGAAAGAGTCAAGATGTTACCCTACACACGTTTGCTAAGTCTCATCCTTTCCTGCTACTAAGAGGTCTTCTAAGCCTCATCCTTTCCTGCTACTTTGAGATCTTTCAAGCCCCATCCTTTGCTGCTACTCTGAGGTCTTTCAAGCCTCATCCTTTCCTGATACTTTGAGATCTTTCAAGCCTCATCCTTTCCTGCTACTCTGAGGTCTTTCAAGCCTCATCCTTTCCTGCTACTCTGAGGTCTTTCAAGCTCCATCCTTTCCTGCTATCATGAGGTCTTTCAAGCCTCATCCTTTCCTGCTATCATGAGGTCTTTCAAACCTCATCCTTTGCTGCTACTCTGAGGTCTTTCAAGCCTTATCCTTTGCTCCTACTTTGAGATCTTTCAAGCCTCATCCTTTGCTGCTACTCTGAGGTCTTTCACGCTTCATCCTTTCCTGCTACTCTGAGGTCTTTCNTCCCTGCTATTTTGAGGTCTTTCAAGCCCCATCCTTTCCTGCTATCATGAGGTCTTTCAAGCCCCATCCTTTCCTGCTAGTTTGAGGACTTTCAAGACTCATCCTTTCCTGATACTTTGAGATCTTTCAAACCTCATCCTTTCCTGCTACCTTGAAATCTTTCAAGCCCTATCCTTTCCTACTACCTTGAGGTCTTTCAAGCCTCATCCTTTCCTGCTAGTTTGAGATCTTTAAAGCCTCATCCTTTCCTGCTACTCTGAGGTCTTTCAAGCCTCATCCTTTCCTGCTACTCTGAGGTCTTTCAAGCCTCATCCTTTCCTGCTACTTTGAGGACTTTCAAGGATGTGCTTCTTGGATTCTTAGTCCACCAGAAAAAACAGCAAAAATGATGTGGTTGCAGCCCAGTCAGATCTGGGGGGTTGGGGAGGGAGAAACTGAATTCTTCTCACCTAATTTATGATGCCTCTGCCTCTGACGTAGATAATCTGCATCTGCTCCACTCGCTGTAGATTTCCCTTTGAGTTGAGGAGGAGGAATAAACACTTTTAGGACATGAATCATCCGATGCATTTTAGACATTTACATTAGGGTTGGCTCACTTCCACCCTGGCACTGCCTATTTCCTCTCTATTTGATTAGAGAGAGGGAGAGAGCTTGGCTCAGAAAGAGATGTCACTGTTGGAAGAGAGGTGAGAGGAAGCCCACACAGCCAAGTCTGATGGAGGGATGGGAGCTGAATGGGAGGCTCAGGCAGGGCTGCTTTATTTCCTGATGTTCTGAGGAGGAGAGCTAGAAAAGGACTGGGAGAGGGGATAATGGCCATGGTGTAGAGAAATCTGTGTAAGGGACAGAGAGTGGAAAATAGGAAGCTGGAAAGTAGCTGGGGAAGGGGATAAACAGTGGCTTGACTCAACTGGATCTGATTATTCAGGACAGTCTAGGCTGGAGCTGGCTGCAAAGAGCTGCAGCAGAAGCTCATACGAGTGAGGAAGTGGCTAATAAAAATGGCAAATGAAAATGAATGCTCTTCACTGCAAACTAATGCAAATGGAATGAAAATAATCCAAGCTGCTTCTGCCTAACAGAAGGCTCTAAATTAGCTATTGCCACTCAGGAAATACATTTGGAATAGAATGGAATGAAATAGAATAGAATAGGATGGAATGGAATAGAATAGGATAGAATGGAATGGAATAGGATAGAATGGAATGGAATAGGATGGAATGGAATAGAATAGAATAGAATAGAATAGAATAGAATAGAATAGAATAGAATAGAATAGAATAGAATAAGCCAGACCTCCAAGCTCATCCAGCCCAACCTATCACCCAGTCCTGTCCAATGGCACTCAGTGCCCCATCCAGGCTTTGCTTGAACACCTCTGCCCACCCATCCATCCTGGCCAGGGCCCTCCTACCCTCCAACAGCTCCACACCTGCTCCTAGCTTGGTGTCATCTGCAAACTTACTGATGCTGGACTCAATCCCCTCATCCAGGTCATCAATAAAGATATTGGAGAGGATAGGGCCCAGCACTGATCCCTGGGGCACAGCACTGGTGACTGGCAGCCAGCTGATGTGGCACCATTCACCACCACTCTCTGGGCTCAACCCTCCAGCCAGTTCTTGACCCATTTCAGAGTGGATCTGTCCAAGCCAGGAGCTGCCAGCTTGGGCAGGAGCTTGTTGTGGCAGACTGTGTCAAAGGCTTTGCTGAAGTCCAGGTAGACTACATCCACAGCCTGCCCTGCACTCACCAGGCAGGGAACCTGATTGTAAAAGGCAATCAGGTTGTTGCCACTGGTGCCAAGAAGCCAGGAATCCCTAAGGATTTCAGCACAGCCAGCTTCAAAATACATTAAAAAAGTGAGAACTAACAAAATGGAAGGGAAAGAAGAAAAAATAAAGTCACTGAGTTGCATTTCACTAAACAGAGAAGTGAAAATAACCTGAAAGAATTCCACCAGTGAGGCAAACTACAGGTTACAGTTCAGGCAGTAAGAGTGAAGCTTCAGAAAAGCTCAGGTAAACATCATCCCCTTGTGGCAAACCATTTATTAAAACGTTATGCTCACAAAAGATAAAGAGAAAAGGGGGTGAAAAAGAAGAGTATTTTATTCCCTTTTCCTACCCAGGATCGGCAAAGCCGCCACAAGATGGCAACACACCACGCTGGGAAGGAAAATGACTCTGCTCACTGCCGCCTGGCATAGGACAAAGAGCAATGGGTGTGAGTTGCAGCACAGGAGGTTACGGCTCAACACAAGAGGCAACTTCTTGCCTGGAAGGGTCCCAGAGCACTGGCACAGGCTGCGGAGGGACTTTTTTTTTGCTATCAGGGAGTGACAGGACTAGGGGGAATGGAGCCAAGCTGGAGGTGGGGAGATTCAGACTGGAGGTGAGGAGGAAGTTGTTGAGCATGAGAGTGGTGAGAGGCTGGAATGGGTTGCCCCTGCAGGGAGGTGTTTGGGGCCACATCCCTGGCGGTGTTTGCAGCCAGGCTGGCAGAGGCTGTGGGCAGCCTGATCTAGGGTAGGGTGTCCCTGGGCATGGCAGGGGAGGTTGGAACTGGCTGATCCTTGTGGTCACTTCCAACCCTGATTCTGTGATGATGATTCTATGATTCTAATCCCCTTCAGGACATAAGATGAATTTGTCTCTGGCAACTGAGAGCAAAAAGACTGAAATAATTACTGCACTTATCAGACTTGCACTTTTTGTACTGTAATAATAATCACACTTGTGATGCCAGCCAGCTGCAGGTGTGTCCTCCCCTGGTTCTGACTAACTGAAAATACATTTTAAGATTCACATCTCTCTCTCTCAGAACATTGGGGGAGATAAGTTAGACCATTCTCAAGACAAGCTAAGCATCAGATCTTATATTCATGTCAGGATTTATTAGTTCCCACCTGAATATCATCCATGGTAAGGACCTGAGCTGCTGCATGCAGTGAAGTTTTCCCACTTCCAGGTGGGAACAAAGAAATCCTGACATGAATAAAAACATCTGATGCTCAGCTGGTTCCATGCTAAGAATCTGAGCTGCTGCATGCAGTGAAGTTTTCTCACTTGGATATCATCCATGGTAAGAACCTGAGCTGCTGCATGCAGTGAAGTTT
>VWZI01022230.1:0-106777 GCA_013396835.1 Psilopogon haemacephalus
AAAAAAAAAAAAAAAATTGTACCTCTCCAATTAGATTCAAACATTTTTACTTCTCTGGCACACTGGAAGAGAGCACTGATGTTTACTTATTGATTAGAGAGATCTGACAGGTTTCACCAAATGTAATATAGCCTAGTACAAAGTAAAGACAAAATCTGAAACAATATAATATTGAGATGTATCAGAAAAGTAATCAAAGGAGCAAATTTGCTCCAGGAGGCAACTATGGCAACAAGCCTTTCTGAGGTTTTGAGACCTTGTGTCCCTCGGGAGCCCCTACCCTGCTGGGTGCAACAATCTAGAAATCAGCAAGAGCAGCACACATGATTGCAAGCCCAGTGTCAGCCTGCAAAATGCTGAGCTAGGACACAGTAAAGACTGAAACAGAGCAGGAGAGCAGAAGCTCTACAGAACCCACTGTCACTCAAGGTTTTCTGGAAAGTCCACCGTAACAGTGTTGGAGCTTGGGAGGACCCTAATAATGGAATTAATTTTATCTTCAAAGTTCCCCATCTGCATTTTCACTAAGGAAGTAAAGTCACATGAGTCAGTGGAGAGAAATGAGCATTTCTGGAGCACAACTCATCTGCTTGTATTTACATATTCACTTCAAGAAGAAATGAGTCATGCTCCATAAGTGGGTTTTTCTTTCCTCTGACTCAAAAAGAAATGTAGACAATTAGTTCAGATGTTGGCAATAACAGATATATCAGCATTACGTGATAGGAATCCTAAACACTTGGTTTTCACAGGCCCTTACCTGAAGGTTACTTTCTCCCTCCATTTCCAGAAGAATTATTTTTCCTGCTAAACATTCATGTGCGATGCAGGAATGCTCCACCTCATTCTCCCATCACACAGTTTCCTAGCCCTGCTGCCTCTAGCCCCTATTTCCACATCCACTTGCTTCTCTTCTTTCTCTCAACATTATTCTGGCTGCTACCTTCTCTCCAACAGTTTATTCTGGCTGTGGGGGTTTGTGGTGGTTTAGCAGTTACCTGCCTCCCCACCTTTTGATATAACCCAGGCTAGGACTCAGAATGCTGGAAGTTGATAAATGAAGCTTTATATTTACAGCTATGCACAATATACAGGCAGATATTTACAATGTATAACAGATATTTACAGTGAAAAAGTAATACAGAAACACCACAGCCCTCCCAGAGATCAAAATCCCTAAGAGGGGTTTTCTAACCACCCCTACCACCTTTCCCACCTTCCCCAATCTTATCTCACCAGCTGTTGATGCAGCAGATAGGCGAAGGTAGATTGGCCAAAGGGATTAGCAGTAGGAAAGAAGTTAGTGGAATTATTGAAAATCAGCTACTAAAAGCAGGGAAACAGAGCCATGCAAGGAGAGCAGCTACAGCTCAGAGATGCCTGAAGCACTCTGACTTATCTATATTTGTGTTACAACTCTTAAAACAATTTTTTTTCTTTCTCAGTAAAGCTGTGAGTGAAGTGACATAATGCATTTTCATTTCCCAACCTATGGTCTCTTTTTCTCACTCAAATTCTCCAATTAGTTCAAACCAGCACAGGGTTAAACAAGAAGGACAAAACTAGAGGATTTATTTCAAATAGACGTTTAAGGATTTAATATCATCCGGAACTGTCCTGCGCCGTGGTCATTGCAATGCTTCTTTTACGTCTCATAAACCAGAATGAAGCTGCCCTGGTTGATGTCTTTTGATTGTAGATAAAGATAACAAGTGATGCATAAGATTAATGTATATTCATGAGTAGAATTATAGCTGTGCATGAAAGCACTACATTAGTGCTTGGTAATCAACATCTACTTCTTTTTTTTTTCTTCTTTTCTTTTTTTTTATTTTTAAAGTTAGCACAGTCACTAATCAAAGATAATTACAGCTCTGCCATTTGAAATGTTTATCAGGAGTTCTGTAGGAGGAGGAACAAGAAATGCAATTTTTATTTTTTTTTTTCTCTAGAGTGACACACAGTACTAAGTAAAGCTGGGCCAACAACATTGTGATTTGGCTTTGAAAGCATTTTTGTAGAGTTTGGGCATGGAAATAATAGTTGCTGAGAAGCAATATTTTGAAGCTGGATACAGCATTCAGCCTGAGATTCAGAAAGTGCTAATAAATATTAATCAACTATCACCACCTGCAATACGAAGTACAGAAGCCCCTCATGATGGCAAAAACTGAGGTACAGAACACAGCAAGTTTCCAAAGAAGTGCAATGCATCAGTGGGAAAATCAAGGACAGAGTTCCCTGTTCCCTACTCCTCACATGAAGACAGCCTTCTGAAAGCAAGAATGAAACAGGAGAATCCTTTTCATTCCTTCCAAACCACAGAGGAATGGGACAATAATGTTTTTATTTGGGGCTGCTATAAATTAGTTATCCACATAGGTTCTAAGGAGGACAGCTAAATGATACTTCATTTTAAAATAAGAAATACAAAAATCCTATGGAGGAGATGGTGTTTAAATTAATTTTTTGGATTTGCTTTAGATGCCATCTATGTCTGCACAGACTTCTTTACAACCTACTCCTTCTCATCTTTCTTCACCTACCATCTCACAAATGTCACAACTCTGCAGAAGATTCCAGCACTCAAAAACCTGACAATGTTTTGCATGTTGTTATTTCTGTATTACAGCACCAGCCCTCCTTTCTCTTCCCTTTTCATTAGCCTGTTATGCTCTCTGACTCTGAGAAGGAAGACACAACAAAAGAATGACTCAACCTTTCTACTCTCAGTCCCTTCACTTAGTGTGTGAAATGCGAGACCATTTTTACTGCAGTAAATCTGGGATATGAAGGCAGGGTCATACATCTTACATGCTCTGAGATCATAGAACGGTTTAGGTTGAAAGGGACCTAAAAGACCATTTAGTTCCAACCCCCTGCCATAGGCAGACTCCACTAGAAAAGGTCGCTCAAGGCCTCATCTAACCTGGCCTTGAACACCTCCAGGGAGGGAGGACCCACAACCTCCCTGGCCAATCTGTGCCAGTTTCTCACCACACTCACTGCAAAGAACTTCCTCCTAACATACAGTTTCAATCTCCCCTCTGCCAGTTTAAACTCATTACTCCTTGTCCTATCATTACAAGACCTTGTAAATAGTACCGCCCCAGCCCTCCTGTAGGTCCCCTTCAGATACTGGAAGGCCACTCCAAGCTCTCTTCAAAGCCTTCTCTTCTCCAGGCTGAAGAGCCCAAACTCTTGTAGCATATCCAACAACAAAAAGTTCCAAGTCCTCCTCTTTCTGAACCTTGTAGCATTTGGTGTGAGGGAGGAAGGGGAGAGGCTGTTTGAGAGGACAGGACAGAAGTCAAACGCATTTCCATCATTAGTTCCAAAATACTACAAAATACTATGATTGATTCAAGCACTTCAGGACCTCATTTGGTAATTTGCCTGGTATTAGTAAGTAAAGGTTAAAGTTCTCTGACTGTCATAAAATTATCGCAAAATAACTTCATTTCTTCAAATGTACAAAAGTTTACTGGTTGCTGGGGTCCCAGGAAGGTACACAAAGATGATTGTTCTACTGATTCCTTGCTACATCTCATTTGAAAATTGCATTTCCCCCTGAAATGTGTAGAGAAATTATACTTGATGACTGATTTTCAGGCATGCCAAGCACCACCTGACTGTCATTAATTGAATGGGAAGGACTGGGACACAACAACCAGAATTGGCCAGTGTTAACTACCACCTCTCATCTTCATATTCCAGGCAATCACAGCTTGCTAAATAGTTTTATAGACTCTTGAGCTCCTTTCAGGTGCTGTGAGATGGTATTGGAGTGTCACTGAGCACAGAACTGCCAGAATCATAACAATTACATTGTGCAGGCCAGCAACAGTCACAGCAATGCAGCAGTTTGTACTTTCAAAGGTTTTTATGTATTGTAATTGTGGAGGGAAATTACTTAATTTGGATAACAAAATGGTCCAAACATTTGTTGACTTTTTCTTTTAGCTTTTTAAACTGAGTATGCAATAATTTTTGCTTATGTGGGGAATCCTGACACAGGAATGTTTAATCATAACAGCTGGAAATGCAAAACTTTTAGTATTGCCTATTATGCCTGGAAATTTTAAACTTACACAGGCATTAAGTTGGGATGCAGTGTTTTTAAAGAGCTCCCATCCCAACACTGAAACTGTTTTGTCCCTATGAAACCATCAGACCAGGAGCTATTGACCAGAGGTGTACAGTACTAGAGAATGTCATTAAGGCTTTATTGGCACAGCCCTGAGGCTTGCGTCACCTGAGCCCCTGCAAAAGTCTACTTCAAGTCCTGGCAGAACTACCTTTCTCCTTTAGCTTTCTGGAGCAGTAAAATAAGTTCCATGCAATTTACTCAGGAAGGATCATTCAGGAAGGATCCTGAAGCCAAGATGCTATCAACAGTCTGTGAATGGTAATGGTCTTTGGGCATTTTTCAGTTCAGTTCTGTTTGAACACCTGGCAATAAAGTTAATTTGGGAGAACTCTGCTCCTGCTCCAGTGCCTGACTTTGCTTCCCATCCTATGATTCTTCTTTCACTAGCAATTCAAACTCCAATAAAATCCCAATGAAAGCCACAGCACGAGGTTGCCTCTACAGCATAAAGTGCTGCTTAGGTTTTCTTTCAGATGTCTCAGTCACGTCCCTTTGGTTTCTTTGTTCTGCTTGTTAGTGAGGCAGTGCAGGATACTGCATCTCCTTGGAAGGCAATGGCTACAGCCAGTGAAAACTCAAGGTCTGTTCACGGGCACAACATGCTCCATGCTCTGCCTGATGGCCATCCAGATGGGTGCCTGGGGAACAGCCTGCATTCACCCTGCTCTGGTGGCAGAGGCAAGCGGCTGCCTCGGCTGCCAGGAGCAGGGATCCCCATGCCACCTTACACAGAGGGTTACATTAGCAGAAGAGCTGTGCTTTGGCAGCTCCCTGCCTCTTCAGACAGTAGTTTGGACTTAAGAACAGCCCTCACAAATCAAGGTTAAGCATGTTTACCAGTCAATACTCCTCAGCAGTTTTTCAGAATGCTCTAATGTGGAGCACTGATGGAAGGGGAGTCCACCATCCTATTGTGGCACAGACTAAGGGGCATCTGTTTATCAACTGGTTGCCATATGGTAGCAATGGAGCCAGTCCAGGCTCTTCTGCCAGTGCCAGCAGAGAGATCTCTGCAGCAGAGAGACTCTAGCAGAAGGCAGTGCAGCATTGCAGCAGTTAACAGAGGCCTGCACAGAGCTCAGACTGGCTCAGAAGTGGCTAACGCTCACTGGCAAATGCACGCAGATGAGGCAGCAAATAGTCAGGAAAGCAGTGAGGGGTTACAAGGGAGACAACAGAGTCCCTCTTCTCTGTGCCTAACCACATTTATTTTTCAGGACCACTGTCTTCTCCAGCACATTTATGAGAACACTTGGAGCCTTCAGACAGCCAGGGCTACAACTGGACTATTTTCCAAAGAATGTGCCATTAAAACATAATCAGGGAGTGCTGCCTGAAGCTCAGATTCACACAGCATTCATATTAAGGTCTAGAGAGCTGTGACTTCTTGAAATCTTAGTAACAGAGAAGGTTTGAAGAGCATGTTGATGTCAACAATTCCCTAGACATCAGTTTCCTCGGGTCTTAGATGGGGCCTCAACTTTGTTATTCTATAGCTGTTGAGGTGCTGATGAGCACTGCAAAAATGTGGGAGAAGCAACCCTGAACTCAGCTGTGGGAGAAATGTACACATCAATAGGCTACTCATATGCAGAAATTACCACAGTCTCTATGCTTGGAAACTAATTACAGGAGATGACACATGCAGAGCATTCTGAAAACAGGGCAGGCTTTTTATTGGCAGCATCCACCCATTTACCCAGGAAGTGCATATCCCTCATATGCATGAGAATTGGAGTCCATTAGCCGAGAAGGGGACAGTAGAATTTTCAGGAATTGTCAGCACACTGGAGCAGTGAAGGAGGGGGAAATCCACTAATTATTTGTTTTCCAAGAACAAAGTCTCACATTTCCATGAAAATAGCCTTAATTTTAAAGGTTTTTGTTGTTGTCATTGTTTAATTTTGTGTGTTCAGAATCACACTATTCAGGATTTAACAGTACAGCTGCTCCATGAACTTTCACGTCTCAAAAAAAAAAAAAAACCCAAACCAAAACCTAATGATGCTGCCTGTAAAAACTGGAGTGGTGACCCGCAGAACATGCTGTTGATAACCTCTGAGTGAGCTGAGTAACCTCACAGAGAGACCTGAGGTGGTGGCAGACCATGGACAAGTGTGTTCCGTGGTGCTCTCTAACCTCAAAGTGGAGTATAAAGCTACAGGAGTGTGCTGTCCTGGTGGGAAAGGGATGGAGAACAATGGCATGCAGCACCTCAGGAATACTGGACTGAGAGACAGCAGCTGTTGATTTCTGGGTACACTGTTACTGGATTAAATCAATGTCCCGGCTTCTGCAGTTTCATACTGGGAGTAGGAAAAATAATTGCTTTAAGTGATTAATTACACGTTTAATTGCATTAATTAATGCTACATTATACATTGAATGTATGCTCCAAAGATTGACACTTTAAGACAAGAGTCTAACTGGTCCTGTTAAGCACACTGATAAGTTTCAGTTCACAGACTTCTACATGGATCCTAATTAATTAGTAATGGCAGCAAAGCTTTTGTGTCTTCTCTGCCTTGCTAGCTGGGTAGGAGAGAATTTGATGGGCTGAAGGAAGTGCTAATCAATCACACAAATTTTCTCATATCACTGGCATATATGGTCAGGCCTCAGCTACAAATGAGGTGTCTGAGTTCATCCAGTGTTGATTTTCTTTTATAGAGCTGTCTGGAAGTGCAAGATCACATGCAGAGAACTAAAAGCAGTTCTGAGCCAGAGAAGAAAGAAAGAAAAAAAAAAAAAGAAAGCAGGATCAATCCAATTTGCTTATAAACGGAAAGGCTTTTTGCCAGATCTAAGATGCCATTTATGATGATACAGTGATAGAGCTCTCATGTAATAATTACTGCTAATTTTATGCACCTCCTGGAGTAATTTAGGTTGCATCATTATCAAACATTTGCAAAGTTTCTACAGTCTCTCAGAAACTACACTGGGTGATAAATTTCTGGTGAGCTTAGTATGCATTTCCAAGTGCAGTGAGCTGTTTCCATTTAGCCATTTTAATTATGCAAGGCCATAAGCTGCTTTATGAATTACATTATGAAAAGCATTTTCATTCTTATATTGCAATTACGCAGCAAATGTGAAAGCAGATGAGGAGGCTGGGGTTTGAAGTCAGAAATACACACATCTTTAAGGGAGGCATCATCACCAGGAACAAAAGCTGCCAATGGTGCAACTCCTTGGAGCTGATTTAAAGGCAGTGGTAAATTCAGCCACTTTTTGCAAAGGTGTTCACTCACTTTGTATCCTGTGTACAAGTGTAGTTGCCTTTATGGCTGCTTCCTTACTTGCACCACCAAGAATCCTTCATCCACCATCTCTTTCATGCACAGACTAAGCAAAATTATGTCCTAGTTCTCTCCTGCACTTAAAAGTTTGCTGCCTTTTGCATGACACCTTCTTGTGATCAGCTGGGGTCGGGAGGGAGCAGAGATGAGGAGTGAGCAGAATTACCAAAGCAATGTTCTCATCGTGAGAAGGAGAGCTCTCATGCTAGTTGTCAGAAAGGCAGAGCAGAGAGGACAAGGGTATCATTCTGAATGCAGAACAGCAGTAATGACAAGATCTATTAAAGCTCCTCTTGGGACAGGAAAATCTCACAGAGAATCCATAACATTCTCCCACAAGTGAGGTGTGACATCTTCACTACTCTGAATAAAAAGCTTACCTTTTTTTATTATAAAAGTCTTACATTTTCTGAGGATAATTCTCCACACCTGTCATCCTAGCTTCTGGCAGCAAAGTCAGAGTGCCTCAGAATAATACATCAGAATGCATTAAAGGGAGGAAATAACATTAAGAAAACACCCAGCAATGGCAGTGTCTAAAAAATGCAATTAAAAGGAAAATCAGTGTGAAACAGAAATGTACAACTGCATGTTTTGATTCTATTGCCAAGCACCTGGGGTTAGGTTGTATCCACCTGTCAGGAAGCTTGTGCCTGAAAACTCGTATCTTGACAGATATTTACAGAATCACAATGACTCAAGGTAAGCCGACCTAGAGGATGAATTCCTAGGGTTTCATTGGCAGAAGCAAGAGAGAAAAGCTCGCCCTCCACCATCATAACCACCATATCCTTTGGAAGTGAGAAAGGCAGCGGAAGAGAGTTGTTTGGCCAAGGTGGGAGGAGGAGGTAGGGAAGGAAGAACAAATAAATCTCTTTTGAAGACCATTACCCTTGTTCTGGTAATTAAGACTCTCTCTAATCCTTCTTCTAGATATATTAATCTCTTAAATGCATTTCAAGGAAGCGGCTCACGTAGGTGCAGGAAATGAACAGGCTTGTTGGCCTTGTTGCAGGACAGGATTAAGACTAAGTGATATGAAGAAATATAGCTCACAGTGTTTCTGGGACTTCAGAGTTACAGAGATGGGCAGCATCAAGCCTAAGCATTTCTTTCCACCCTTTCTTCTTAGCTTACTTTGTGAAAGCACAAAATGATAATCTTCTCATATGGAAGGACAAAAGAAAAATGAAGACAATTCTTTATTCCAACACACCAACTTTCCTCCTTAAGCAGGTGCTATGTTAATCAATTCCCTTGGCTTTGACCTTTCTGGAGGGAAGAGTTTTATTTTGCTACAACATTTATCACCAGGCCAAAATGTCAGCATTGTAGATGGTATTTTTTACCAGCACTTGTTACAATGGCTTGCATGTAATTCTGGAAACTGAGCTTCTGCTGTGGTGGTAGATATGGTATCTCCTCCAGAAGGGACACAAAATGGAATATCACAATCACTTTTTGCCAGTATGAAGACTCCAAATTTGATTAGGAAAAAGGTCAGGGAAGATTGTTATTGCTAAATGTATTCTGTCTATGAAGGCAATAGTGTCAGCAGGAAAGTCTAAATAGGTTTCTTTCCCAGTGCTGTGAGTGGCAGTTTCCCTACCTTTTCTTTTTCCTTACACTTTGTACTGATTTGTTCAATAATCCAAATGGCTGCATTCATCTGAGCCAGGGTGCATTATTAAGACTCACTTCCTCCTTTCTGGAGGTCCCCCTCAATAATGCCACTGCTTTTCAATTCATTTTTGAAAGTCAGTACCACAATGAATCAATATACTGAGTCTTCTGACTAAAACAACAAAGACCTCATCAGCCAAAAGAGATGTTTCCCCCTTTTAGGAGTCATCCTGCATGCCACTTAATGAGGCACAAATACTATTCTGACTGCTCTAATGGGGCTGTAAAAAGACTCTTTCTGACTCCATGGTTAGGTGTGTTCTGTGGGTTTGTTCCCATCCATAGCCTTGCCAGCATATGCCTCATGTGAATGGTTTCACTTAGAAGTCAACAGCAAGGAATATAAAGCAAAAACTGCTGCAAAGATTTAAAGTCCATAATGGTGACTTCTCTCACTGGAAACACGCAAGGAAAGAGGTACAGAAACTGGAGACAGTGAAGGAGATACCAACTAGACTGTTGGTTTCTCTGCCTGAATTAATCACAGTGCTCATGATTGTTCTTAAAGATTTTTACATTAATTTGGTGGATTACTGCAAGTTTATAGTCCTGTAATGGATTACCAGTTCTTGAAGCAAGTGTAGCGTTGGAGTCCGCTTCTATTAATTTGACAGCAGTGTGAATAAAGTGACCCTGGCTGGAGTCACACATGTCAAGTCAAAGAGTTTTTAGTCAGCCCCTGACATCTGAAGTTAGGTCAAATCTGCTGGTTTGCAGACACACTGCTAGGTTCTGCACTGATGTCTTTTCAGCATTAAGTGTAATGATGACTATGCTAGAAGATGCTAGTCCTATAAACTTAATCATAGAATGGTTTAGGTTGGAAGGGACCTCAAAGATCATCCAGTTCCAAACCCCTGCCATAGGCAAGGACACCCCCTACCAGAACAGGTCACTCAAGGCCTCATCCAACCTGGCTTGGACGCCTCAAGGGAGAGAGTAGCCACAACCTCCCTGGGCAACCTGTGCCAGCATACTTAAAAATAGACTTCCTCTGGTAGGAGTTAAGTCTCCTGAATCTTATCTCTTCTCTGGCTAGAGCATGAATTCTTTGATGTACAGAGTCCTTTAAAGATTAAAATCTACTTTCAGGCTATCAGGTGCCAAGTAAGGGAAAAAGGAATGAAAACAGGTAACATTTGTATCACAGTTTCTCACTTTCCCACTCACAGAGCATCTGTATAGAAATTAGAGTTATTGAAACACCTTTGCCTGTGTAAGGATAATCTTCATTTCACTATTGCCTACAGGTTACATTCCGAGTAGGAACATACTCGGTCAATAAAGCCTTAGAGTTACCAGGTAGGGTGATAATAAAATTCTGAAGCATATTTGCTTTTCTTAAGGTGTATGCAGGGATTGTTTCTGTTCCTCTTCCCCACACTCTTTGGTGCTGCTCTGGCTTTATTAGGATGCCAACAGAATCTTTTGGCTAGCAAGGTGCTCAAAGCAGGGCTGAAGCTTCTTTGCTGAAGCTAACAGTTTGAATCATGCACGCTAATGGTTCTTAGTAAATTGATGTGTTATTATTGCTTAATTTTGGTAAACATTCTTACTGGAAAGTAGTCTCTCAATTGCAGCCCATCTAAAATAAGCTCATTTATGCTAATGTCTTTCTCCTTGACACTCAGTAAATTCTTCCTAATGCATTAATTATGACTCCAGATAGACCAATGATTATTTCATATATGCTAATTAGGAATCATTTTATTCAGTCTGCCACACACATCAGTAAACAAGTGGAATGAATTCCCCAGAGAGAGGATAAAAAGACAATGATTTTCTTTCCAATGCAGCTTAGAAAATTTACCCCACAATCAAGATATAATTAGGGAAGAAATGAGGAGTTAGAATATATTCTTGGTATCTCTCACACCTGTAAGTCTATTTTCTTTCTCCAGGATACAATAAAGTGGTTTCTTAGCTAATTCACCATTAGCTAAAAACTCATTCTTAGCTAATGAGTTTTCCCTATATATTATTAAGATGTGCAACCTCATTCTATAAAGTAAATAAAAATTACAAGCAAATTAGTTCCATTTATGGTAGAAGAAATTGATATGCAAAAAGGCATAATTTCAGCCCTGGCTTTGAAGAAGATAGAAGCTTGAAGATTGTGTGACCTGTCATTCTCATTTCTTTGCATTCAACACCAAGATTAAAACAGGTGAGAAAATTTCTTTCCTCCTCATGATTAAAATCCTTCCCAGGTTACCAGTTCTCCCAGAGGGATAGAAGAGTGTGGTGCTAAATCTGCCCTCGAGTTTACTCCTACCCTGCTGGCTACCACAACATTGAATTTGATTCCTATTTTCTTTCTGTTTTTAAAAGCAAGGTGTTCTCAGGGTCATCCATACTCCTATCTGCTGGGAAGAGGTGTCATAATCTGACTTCACCAACCATTAAGAAACTCACTCTAATTTCCTGTTGAATTTCATTGTGAACGTTCTGTACTAATCTACATTTGTACCGATGGAAATACATTTAAGCAAGTAAAGACATTATTCCCCAGCATCCCTTTTGATTGACTGATCGGATGAGCCTGTCTTTATTCTGCTCCTAAACAGGCTTTCAGGCACTTTCCCCATCTAAGTAGGCCCTGATACTCATTTGAGTTCAGTTTATCTACATGTAAAAGAGAATTTAAGGTAAACTCTCATCAGTGCCTGAGTTGTACTCCTGTTTCCAGTTCTACTGTATAGTAGATACCTAACAGGCAGGGCATGCTGTTCTAAAAGAACAGTGCATAATGTTCACTCTTTCCAGCCACTTTTGGTGATTCTTGGTTATTTAAATCACCCAGTTCCTTAGTTATACCAAACTGATTAATTCACTGTTTTGTTGGGTTTTAAAAAAATTATTTTAAATATAAAAGGAACCTTGGGGGTTCCCCCAGAAGTTACTTTTGCACACTGCATGCTCAAATTTCATTTCTGTTTCAGAGGTTTACAGCATGATGTGTTAATTGTCTTTAAGGTTAGCAATATCTCTCACCTGCTTATACTCTGCAAATTCCTATTTCTTGAGTAAGGAGTAAGAAAGAAAAATTATAACATTACAAATCTGGTACTTAAGGTCTTCAGCTGCAGCCTTCCCCTTTAATCTCTACCCACGGTGTTTCTTCATGTATATTTTTAGTTCTGTTTCTAATATCATGTCCAACCTTGTGTGGCCCTGTAATACAGTGATTTGGATAACCACAGTGTCATTAGACTGACCTTAACAGAATGCAAGACTTTAAAAAAGATCTCGAAGGAAGAGATAACAAAAGTAGTTATAGACTTGTTATAATTACTGTGGGTGAAGGATATGCACCAGACAAGTTGTAATTAAAGAAAGAGAGATAAAGAAAAAAAAAAGGGCAGAAAACAAACCAAGGATTTGCCCAAGATAGATGGAGTCTGAATAATCAAACAGCTTTAAGTATGCTAACTGATTTTTCTAAGAAATGCAATAGATAAAATCTATCTGGACTTCAAAAGTTTTATGACTCCTCTGTCTAGAAAATCAATTGTCATTTTGAAGTCTGCTGCTGTGAAACTCACAAAGCAAGGAGGTTAGAGCTGCTTCTACCCAGGCAAAAGACTGGTGGGAGAAGAAAATTACTCTAGTTGCTGTTCTGCTTCTGGAGAGGGTTTATGTCTCTTGTCATTGACAGTTTGGATGTGTATAGAGCCCAGAACCCATGTTTCTTATTTCTGCTTACGGGTGAACTTCTTATCTTCTGGGAATGCTTTTGGATAGTAAGTAGATATCCTAAAGAAGTATCTTATAAATATGACTGCATGTCTTGCACCAAGGAATTATTTACTACCAGGAAGGACCTACTTTGTACCGCAAAAAAAAAAAAAAAGGACTGCTGCTACTTCACCTCTATGCAATCATCCAAATCTCTTCACATTGCTGTGTTAGTTCTTTTCTTCTGTTCAAGGAAGCAAGGAGGTGCACAGGCAATGTGCACCTCCTTGCTTGACTGACTAATTTAAAGTGTTTTTATTACTGAATCATAAACAAAGAAAAAGTGATGAAGGAAGGACTGCAGGAAGCTAGGTGTACATAAACCATTTGTGGCATTGTATGGCTGTTTCTAAACTTCTAGTGGTGGAATCTACCTTCTCAAGGAAATATTTAAGCGTTTACCTATATGTATGAAGAATTGCATGGAAACCAAAAACAAAGTGTCTGCATCAGTTTGTGTCCATCACTTTTCAGCCTTGTCCCGCTGAAAACAGAGCTGCTTATTCTCTTCCTCTTTGTGGTGACTTTCTAATAGTCAGTGCTGTCATCTATAGTCTAAACTGGACAGAGGGTTTTAGCAGGTTATCTTTGTGGATATTCCATGTCTTTTAATTTTTTTTTTAATGCTGTTTCTTCAATTTTCTTAAACAGGTTTCCACATCCTTTAAAATGAGATGTCCCAGTCTTGACCCAGGACTTCAGGAGGGGCCTTACCAGTATTGCATGCAGTAGGAGCACTACTCTGAGTGTCTTAACTTAAAATGCTACTTTTGTAGCATGTCAGAAGAGTTATGCTTTACTCAAGCACACTTCTACTGAAAGTGAGTAAATAAAATACAGCTTGCTTACTATAGACCTTTTTCCCCCAAGCTTTCACAAAGATTTACAAATACCACACTAGCAAAAATGAAATCGCATAGCTCAAATCCTTCAGATTTACCAAGGACCCCAAACTCTGTTGACAAATGCTATTTACACAGTCCCAGCAATTTATTACTGATAATGAAACCATAGAGGAGCATAATGTAGTGCCAGACATCACTAGACTAAAGCAAGATTAGTTGGCTCAGAATTTCCCTACCTGCCAAATCCTTGATCAGCATTGCTATCAATAACTCTATTTGCTGGCAATAGAATCCCAACATTCCATGACATATTAATAACAGAACATAACTTCCTACTAGCAAATGCAATTAAATAATTTTGTTACCAGAACATAAAAACAAAAATAAGCAAATACAGAAGGTGTGGTAGGAAAGTGAAATACGCTGGTTTCAGGGAGATCTTAACTAAATAGTTCTGCTCTGTTCACTCCCTGCAGACGAGAAGTAGAAACTTTCTTGATGGATAGTTTATAAACGGGGGGAAAAAGGGAAAAAAATATTAAATATAAGAAAAGTGAGTACTTTTTAGAGAAAATGTATCAGAGGCATTGAAAATCTTTATTCCAGAAGTCCAAAGCAATGCTTGTTCTAGAAGCAGTTGTAAATTCTTCTGTGCTGGCCTAAGAGACCAATTTTCCCAAGCTAAGTCAGATTTGTGACAAAGGTGGTACTTGTACTAGCCCCAGAATTCCTGTCACTTAGGCTTTCTTCCTTTCCATTTTATCCTTCCGCAAATTCTCCACACTACAGAAAAAAAATTTCACCAAACTGTCAGGTGCATCAGAGCTTGCATGGCTCTGCGGTTCTTTTGTTGACAACCCCCATCTTTGCTCAGAGAAGCAGTATTAGCTTCCCAACACAAGCCACTGAAAGTCAAGGACTGTCAAGTGCAATGTGACAGACACATGAGTTCCTGCTCAGGAGTTTGCCCCTGGGAGTTTGAATGAATAAGGTTTGAGCAAAAAGAAAGCAGGCTGGAGGATCTGGACCTGCATGATGCTGACATATCCTTCTAGATCTCTTTTATTAAGCTCGGGAGGCTTATTAATTTTATCCTTCTCACAGAGTATTGTGAACGTGGAGGAACTTAACAGAGCTGCTGAGAAACGATACCGAGACAGTTCACCAAAACGTCTGAGTCGCCCTTGAGACCTTCCCAGGAGTCCACGATCTGCAGATTGCTCATTTAGAGCCAGAGCCCTAAAGAGCGAGGACTTTGCAGGATCGTTTACTCTGGGGGCTCTTTCACATCAGCATTCCGTGGAATCTCAAGTGGCCCTAGGGACAGAAGAGCTTTACAGAGGAGAATGTAACAGATTTCATCCTTTTCCTCTTAGCTGGATACTCCCTGTGCATTGCAGCTCATCTAACAGTGCACTGCAAAGGACCTGGGTCAGCCGCTGCTCAAGCAACTGGAAGAATGAGACTTACTTTCTAGTAGTTTAGGATACCAAACCACACCATTTAAAACACAACAAACCCTTTAAACAGTGTTTGAGTATGAAACAGACTTGGAGAGATAAATACAACTTCCTTAGCAGGTATTAACTGCTAAGCAGGCATTATGTTGTTTGCAAAGGTGTAGATTTAACTGGGATTTTCTTGTTCTCTCTTACTGATGATTTTTGTAGATTGTTATGGGTTTTTTTGCTCTTTTTAAGAATATCGATTTAATGAGTCTCCCTCACTAGCCAGGCACTCAGGATATCAGAGAGAGAAGAATGTGCAACAAAAACCTAGGATCATATTCAGGAATACTGTGTGAAGAAGGTAGTTTTCCTGATCCTAGAGGATGTCTCCACACTAAGCATGCAGTCCCTGGCTCATGTAGCCAGGCTAAATCCCTGCACGATGCTTCTGTCAATCTGAAACTTTCCTGGGTTTAATTTTTCAACTACGTTTTACACTGTATTCAAACAAGGCAAAATATAACACCTGGAGGTGAACTCACTAACTCAAGTCTATTCTGAAAACGACAGGCGCTGAGCCTGCTCCTACCACAGTTTATGGCTTTCTGTCCCCACTGTAATCAGAATTAAATATATTGATGTGTTCATCAGTGCTGTGCAGAAGATCTGGGCTCCACTGAAATGCAGTTTCAACTCACTTTTGATGGATTGGTGTTGTTTGTGAGTAATTCTATTTATTATCCCAAGCCCTTAATAAACACTGCATCTTCATTCATAGCCTCTTAATCTTTCATGAGATTGCATCTTGATGTGATTCTTTGGCCCTGTTTCTTATGATGTTTTATTTTATCTGCTGGATTCCACGCTGACTGGAAATAAAACAAACTCGGTGAGCAAGTTTCAGATAATCCTTTGCTATCCAGTCAACAATTTTGGACAGTAGCTTGAATTATAAAAGATTTTATTACACTCTTCAGATCACTTCTCAGAGCTGAGCTAAGGTAATTCCTTAAAGTGTAAATAAAATGCAGAAAACTACTGGCAGACAGGTAGAACAATACAACCTCAGAAATTAGAATTTGTTTCAGAGTTCACTGTCTGGCAGTTACAAGAACTCCTCATATGGAAAAAGTGTTTATTCTGTGTTCCTTTAATAACTTGCAAGACTCTCTGCAGGGAGTTCATATACTCAACTCATATTAGGATTCTCAGAGCCTTGCTGTATAGTAATATGCTTGTATTTCCCCCCCAAAACTAGATTGTGTAAAGAAAACTTCAGACTTCTTTTTGGGCACATATTTCTTCAGCGAAGAAAGGCTGGCAGCTTTGCTTGTTTTGTCTGTATTAATGCAATCTGCTTCCACTGCGTAATGCTGATGAATAAATCACTAAATGCATAATGGTGCCTATTTACTCTGAATGGCAACATTTTAGTCCAGACAGGGGAAGACTATTCTTGTTTTCCTCTTCTGCTGTCTGAAATTAATTGTGCTGTGTGTCGCCGGTAGAGAAATATATAAAATTACACCTCACAATAAAGTAGCAGTGCATTTTCTAGTCTCAGTCTGAAAGTATTTAGCTTCCAGTTTGCAAGTAAATTGCTTTTCTCGCTGTTGTTGCAGGGTGCTAGGATTGTAGCAATCCTGTCAAAACAAGGCCTTTAATTACTGCACCTTTGCAATGCTCGGGTATTAGCGTCCACAAAAGTCTTGACAGATTACATGAGAAATTCAACAGAATAAAAAAAAGTTTAATCGTCACTAAACTGTGAATGGATTCCAAATCTGATGGACCTGTCATAGGAAAAAAGTTATTAACTTGATTTTTATAGCTTTTGCTTGTCCTTATGTTCTTACTGTACCAGTGACAAATGTATCTCGTGTACCAGCTTCTACTCTGCAGGAATACAAAGCGGGAAAAGGAAAGTCTGCTTCAAGCTGCTTTGGAGCCTGCTTGCAGCACAAGGCAGCAAGGCCAGAGGAACACACTATCTTGCAACTCTGTGCAAGTTTCTATTGAGCCTAGATAGTTTATTTCTTAACAGCGAAGCAGCACTGCATTTATTTTTTAAAATAAAAACTATACAGTAGCTGATGTCAAATATAAAATGAAGACTGGTGGTAATGAATTTGGGCTTTTCTTTTACTCTGCTCATGAGCTGGCCAGCAGCAGGGACAAGTTCATTGTAGGAAATTACAGCTCACTGTAGTAATTGTTGATCTGTTTGAAAAAGCCCCTGCAATGAATATTTGATACTTGGGTTTATGGATGTGTTGTAGGGATATGTTCTGATGGCAGACTCGTGCAAGTGTTGGATTCTGTGAACAACTAAGTTCAAGTATTTTAACTTCCAGTGAAAATAAACATCAGTGCTGTGATGCACTAAACATTCCACACTCCCCTAAATTGCTGATTGTTTTTAAGCCACTGGAAATACTGTTCCTGCTTTTCAAGGGACCAGTCTGATTTAATAGCATCTGTAAGAAAGCATTAAATACTTCCCCCCCGTATTTCACTTGTCATTTAGTTTTCCTATACAGTAAAAAGTCTGAAAAGGGAGAGCAGCTTCAATTTCCAGTAAGTAAATCGTCCATGATGAAATTTTAGTTTGTGCTGAGTAAAGGAGTTTATCTACTTTTTTCCTTGTCATCAATTCCAGTAAAAGTTTTTTACCCAGCAGTTTATTATATAAAAGAATCTCTTTAAGGGAAACATTGGGAAATCAAAGACAGAACAAGTGGCCATTACAGTTTCAGAGCATGTTACTGTGCAAGTGCAAAGCAGGACAAAACAAGGATGCTTAAGTTCATTAAGTCAAGATGTCAAAGGTCCCCACTGAAAGACCAGAGGAAACCCCAAACTTTCATTAAGTATGGCATTTGCTGCCAGTGTTTCCTGCTGCACTGCTAAATTGTGTATTCTGTGAGCCTACAGGGAGCGTAAGTAAGATAGTGACAGCCAGAATCTTATCTGCTTCATGGGCTGGGGAGAAAAGCTGGATGAGTTGTTCGTAAGGATGGCTGGCCACGAGCAGCTGGACTCACCCACGTTTACTTCTCTACTTTTCTTTGTTTTCAGGCTGCTTAGACAGTTCTCCTGCCTCTCTACTCTGCCCTAGTGAGGCCACATCTGGAGTACTGTGTCCATTTCTGGGCCTCTCAGCTCAAGAGTGACATAGAACTGCTTGAGAGAGTCCATCACGGAGCCACAAAAATGCTGAAAGGAATGGAACATCTTTTTTACAAGGAGAGCCTGAGGGAGCTGGGGCTGTGCTGCTTGGAGAAGAGGAGTCTGAGAGGTGACCTCAGCAATGGTTATAAATATGTAAAGGTGAGTGCCAGAAGACTGGAGCCAGGCTCTACTGGGTGATGCCTGATGACAGGACAACGGGTATTGGGTAGAAGCTGAGGCATAGGAAGTTTCATTTAAACATGAGGAGGAGTTTTTTTCCCTGAGAGGGTGACAGAACACTGGAACAGGCTGCCCAGAAGGGTTGTGGAGTCTCCCTCTCCAGAGATACACAGGAACTCATCCATGTGGGTTTTGAGTGGTCTGGTCTAGGTGATCCTGCTCTGGCAGGAGGGTTGGACTGGATGAGCTTTCAAGATCCCTTCCAGCCCCTGACATGCTGTGATTCTGCTTGTTCAACAGAAGGCAGAAAGTTATCCAAAACATCAGGATGGTGATTGTGACGTGTCAGGCAAGGCTTGCTGTGCCAATGACTTATACAAGGGAAATTTCTGGGAGTCTAACAACAGAACAAATTATTAGAGAGGAGAAGGGTCTCAAGTGTTGCAGGAATGGACCTGCTGGCTGCTTTCATACGCAGATTAGGATTCCTGCTCCATGACAGATTTACAAACATTACCTTCCAGTATTACAAAAAGAGTGGGAGAACTTTGATAAAAAGCTGAACTAAGTGAAGGGTGATTGATGGTTGCAGATGGCCACTAACCCTTCTTGTGAAAGCAGTGCAACTTTCACTGGAAAGGATAGAAAAGAGAGGGTAGCAGTTGAAGTCTGCATGCTTTATTGCCAATGACTACCTTAAATCATGTTCACAATGAATTTTATTCATGCCCTGAGGATCTAAAAGGTTGGTAGAACTGCTAGAAAAGGTAGCAGTGGTGTCAGGTGACTGAACCAGTTAGAATGAAATCAAACTGATGAGTCTAGCAAAACAAAGTCTGATACTGTGAGCATACATAAAAGCAAATGCAACTCAGTGATTGAAAGGATAGGGTTCATTTTTCCCTGTTTCCAGTACTGAAGCTTGTAGACTACCTAATATGAACCTTTAGATATTTAATAATAGCCTTATATCATTAATGATTATATGCATGTTCAAGTGCTTCTTCTTTTTAAACTATTGGCCACTTTTAATTAATACAGGTACAGCAGAGAGCACTTTGCTGACATTTGATTAAGCCAGAGAAAGCTGCAGTGATAAGCTAAGCAAATTACATCTTTCGAGGTGACCGAGTTTACATCGGGACATAATAGCACATGGCGCCAATTGATGTCCTGGTTTTGAGCTCCAGTAGCTCTATGATGGGGTTCAGGGGGCAGAATAATACAGACCTTGGGTATTGCTATTAAGAATTTATGTTTTTCTTCTGTGAATTAGCAGCAAGAAGGGTAGTTTTTCAGTGGCAGTAAGCAGGTGGCTCAAAACGGTATTTGATTTATTACTGTTACTTGGTAAGTCAGTGATTAGCTTACAATATTGTGTCTATACTCAAGACACAGAGCCAGTTCTAAGGAATGCACAGCCTAAGCAGAAGCACAAGCTAGTTTGAGAAATGTGTAGCCTCCATCCATTGGGTCACTTCAACCAGGGCAACAAGTCAGGAGAGAAGTGCTTAAGTAACTGTCGTGGTTTAATCTTCCCACTAAAACTTCTTGCTCTAAACTTCCTTCCCCCATGAGCAGTCTCCTGGGTTTTCTACCTCTTTCCACTTGTTGCAGACTAAGAAAAAAAAGTGCAGGTTGCTATTCCTTCTGCTATTCTCAAAGGTGTCACAGAAATTAAGTAGGCTCAGCTCAGCTGAAAGTAGTGGAATTGCTGCCACAACTCTCCTGAAAGGGTTGTGTCTGCAGTGTGTACCTCCTTCCAGGGACTCACCTCAGAGCAATTCTATGCTATGCAATGCGTCACTGCTGGTTTACTCTAGCAGGTTCTTATTAACATCCAATTTAAGAAGGAGCCACACTTGGAGAACTTGTCCTTTCCTTTATAACATAGTTATACATAAACCATTTAGTTTATGTCAGTCAGTGCAGAAGAAAATTTCTCCCCCCCTCCCCTCCATCGGGATCTGAGGTGCTGAGACTGTCAGACTACTGCTTTTAGGGCTTTTTGCTTAAAAAGCAATTCCAAAGTTAAGCTGAGGCATTTTCCAAAAGTTATTCTCTTTAAATTAAAAATAAATAGCCCAGTGCTTAATTTAACATTATGTTTTTTATTAAATTAATTGTTTTCTCTGACTATGTCTTATAGATTTATGTTCCTTGTAAGCATGACTAAACCCAATTCTCTCTTAGCTGAACACTAGTGCCTTCAATTAATTTAATGCATTTGTAGTGTTCCATTTTAAGGATAGACCACTTAAAGAAATATCAGGAAATTTCAGAGTTGAGGTCCTCATTTCCCCCCCTTAAAAAAAAAACAAACTTAAAAATCACATTTATGATCAGGCTTCATACACATATGTTCTTGTTTAGAGTTAATAGCCACAAGCAAACAAAAATAAAATTTACAGTGTCATCTAGTTCACTGAGCAACTATTTCACTGCAGAGGCACAAGTGTTGATCTTCCACAGTCTGAGCTCTACATGTTATTGGCTATTAGAGTGGTGATAGTTGCTGCTCACACCCCTTCATCAGATGCCTATTGAGATTGCTTTTTCTCCGGGATATATTACCTGACAGGGCCATAGACCTTTTCTGATCAACAGAATCTCAAGATCCTTCCTGTCTCCCACAAATTAATTTTCCATTTGGAACACACCCTTAATCACAAGGGTCAAACTTGAGCTGATCCTCAGTGTTTCCATGCCAGCTAATGCAGCTGTCCCCTGTGCAGATCTGGACCAAAGCCAGCCTTGTGGTGCCAGCCAAGCAAGACCAGCCCATGCAATGCAGATGCAGTGCTCTGTAACTTGCTGCTTTCCCCTTTAGAGGCTTTACACAGGGTTGGAAAATGGAATCAGGAAACTGGGATTGTTCTGTACCATTCCTACGTGTGAGATCACAGGATGTTAGGAGTTGGAAGGGAACCAAAGAGATCATTGAATCCAACCCCCCTGCCAGAGCAGGACTAGACAATCTCACTAAGGTCACACAGGAACACATCCAGATAGGCCTGGAAAGTGTCCAGAGAAGAAGACTCCACAACCTCTCTGGGCAGCCTATGCCAGTGCTCTGAGACCCTTACAGTCAAGAAGTCCTCCCTTGTGTTGAGCTGGAGCTTCCTGTGCTGCAGCTTCCATCCATTGCTCCTCGTCCTATCCCAGGGAGCAAAAGAGCAGAGCCTGTCCCCCACCCCTCAGATATTTGTAAACATTGATTAGGCCACCTCTCATTCTTCTCTTTTCCATGTACAATGTAAGACGTACAATGGTTCAGAGCATGGTGGGCAAGGATAGAAGTTCATTTCAGTGTTTGACTTCCTGCCTGAAAATTTAAAGACAGTTTTACACCCTTGAGAGAGAAAGTGCCTTGGAGATTGATAATATTACAGAAAGGTAGATAGGAGTTGAATAAGGTTTCATAACGAAGCTTAGGGTAAGCACAGTCCAATGCTGATCCTTCAGCAAATCTTGTGTAAGCTCCTCCCTTCCCTTGCTGTATATTTTTGGTTCTGTATCCAGACATATGAAAGCTGTAGCTGGCTATGATTCATCTGCAATTGGCTAACATTTGAATACAAAGGGAGATAATCTCCACAGAACATTTCTGTTCTGATTACTCTCTTCATCTAAACCACTTTGGTGACAACCAATGGTGTGCAAATTTTACAGAAAGTGTTTCGAAGCTTGTAAGAACAATCAATAACTGTCAATTAGATGGAGTTGTGGGGTTTGCCCATATGGTTTGAATGATTACATCCGTGTTCATAAATGTAATATGACAGCAGTGCTCACAACAGTAAAGTTTCAGTGGATTTTAATTGCTGTAATTGTCCCTCCATTATTCCAGAAAGCTAGATAGCAGACTTCCCTTCTGTTAAATTCTCTTTACTAATTTTGTCCTGAACTAATGTTGCAAGGCACTTAACTTTCTTAATTAAAGATGCCAGCCAAGCACGATGCTTGAGGTTGCTGCTGCCAACGACATTCTCTGTTCTAAAGAACCAGAGTAAGATTTTTAACCAACTGCTCTCTAAAATCTGTGGCCAATTACTAGGTACTGAGTTATAACAGAGTAGGAGATGCAGACCTTCTCTGCATATCTGGATAGTAGCCATGCATAAAGAGCCAGATTGAGAGTGAGCTTGCTTGTTAGAAGCAAAACTATTGTCTAATGAAAGCAGGTTGTAGTTTGTCCCATCATTTATTTTGAAGGACTACAAAGAAATGTCACTCAGCTCATCAAATGATTTTCTTTATCTGCATTGATACTTCTGCCTCCAAATGACTTCACTAACTTCCTCCAGGAAAGTCTTACTGGATAGCAAATGCTTTGCCAGGTTGATGTTGCTTATACGTCAGTGCAAAGGCCCAGAACAACTTGATCAGGTTTCACCTTGCACTTGTTTAGCCTGTATGCCTTAGACCTGTAAGTAGTTTGCTGTCTTATTGCACCATTTGTCTCGCTTAATCTCCTCAAGATTCAGTTCCACTGACTGCCCCAGAGCAGACCCAGATGTAATCTCCTGTTGAGGTTACTGTCAGTAACCTATCTCATTTCACGTTTTTACAGCACCAAGCACAATTAGCTTTCAGTCTTGACTGACACCTTAGGGCACCACAGAACACATATAATGCACAGTGAGTGAGTGAATAGGTTTGGTTTCTTGGGTTGTTTTTGTTGTTTGGGTTTTTTTTTTTCTTAATAACTTCTGCATTTCTATCACAGCATGCTCATAAGCTAATGAGAAACACTAGATGACAAAATCTAGACTTGATTTTTTTTTCTTTACCCCAACAGAAAAGGGAGGCTGCTTCCACAACAGCTCTACAAATGACCTTTAAATCTTAGTACTTTTAATTTATCAGGTAGCTATGAACAGCTCAGTACACTGCCTATGCATACAGGAGTATACAATACAAAATATCACAGGGTCACAGGGTGTTAGGGCTTGGAAGGGTTCTCTAGAGACCTTCCAGGCCAACCCCACTGCCAAAGCAGGACCAGGCAATCTAGCTCAAGTCACACAGGTACACATCCAGACAGTCCTTGAAAGTCTCCAGAGAAGGAGACTCCACAACCTCCCTGGGGATTCTGTGCCAGTGCTCTGGGACCTTCCAGTCAAGAAGTTCTTCCTTATGTTGAGGTGGAACCTCCTATGCTGCAGTTTCCATCCATTATTCCCAGGGAACAAGTGAGCAAAGGCTGTCCCTGTCCCTTCCTTCCTGACCCCCAGCCCTCAAATATTTATAGGCAATGATCAGATCCCCTCTCAGCCTTCTCCTGTCTGGACTAAGCAGCCCCAGGGCTCTCAGCCTTTTCTCATCAGGCAGTACTCCAGACCCTTCAGCATCCTTGTAGCCCTCCCTTAGACTCTCTATAGTAAATTCCTGTCTCTCTTGAACTGGGGAGCCCAGTTCAAGATGCCATATTCCAAGTGGGACCTCACTAGGGCAGAGTATAGAGGAAGGAGAACCTCCTTTGATCTGATGGCTGCCTGTATTCCACATGGCTCAGAATTACTGTTTGTATCACAGGATATTCTTTCTGAATGAATTGAAAATGTTGTACCCTGCACTGCAGCATAATCCAACAGTTTCTCTCCAGAATCAGCCTTGTGAGTAACATGACTTAACGTAACTGCAAGGTGCAATAGATCTTCATGCAAAGTTAAAAGCCTAACAGCCCATTTTCTATGTGTTTGGTTTGTGGGTATTTTTAAGGCCCAAACTTCCCAGGACTACTTTCCCAGCACTTGCTTTCAGTTTCACTGCTTGGTTTTAATTTTCTTTGTCCTTTTTTTTGGTGAGATCTGTGGCTTTACCATAACAGCCTTTTGGGATGATTGCTCTGCTTGCAAATACAGGCTATCTGCTGTCTGTGAAATAAGATATTTACAGGGGAGAACAATCCTTACGAGAATTGGGCTCTATAATAAAACAAAAGCAATGTGATAAAAGTAACTGCCATGCATCTTTCAATAGGTCAGCTGCTCTCTGCTCACTAATATATCTTTGCTGATAACTTCTGAAACTCCGTTACCCTCTAAGGCACTTCAAACAGCTCACAAATCAGCCTTCCAGTTTTAAATGTTTCCTCCTTTTCACCACAAATGAAGACTTCCCCACTATTTCCCCACCCACCCCCTAAAATTTATTTGCAGTTGAATTTACATCTGAGGCAGTGTGAGCTACCTTTCAGAATAAGGCTAACTAAAGTCCTTTTGTGGATCTTTCCTGAGGAAATGGTGCAGTTTAAATCTGGTGGAAGAACTGGCTTTTAGAGAGGAAGTGCTTGCAAACACTATGTACACATTAGACATACAAAGACCTGCACACTGATGTGTGATGAGCAGCTGCTCTGGAGCTGTTACGGGGCTGTCAAAGCAAGATTTCACTATACCTTGGAAGATGATGCATGAAAGGCAGGAGCAGCCATGTGGGGATTTGTTTTGCTTGGTTTAAGGGGTTATTTTTTTCTGGCTTTTTTTTTTTTTTTTTTTTTTTTTTTTNTTGGCTTTTTTTTTTTTTTTTTTTGGCATGACAGTGATCACTGAGAAGTGATGTAATAATCATAATCTAACATCCAAATTAACAACTCCAACTGAGGCAACATTGGTGCTGCTCGAAGAGATAGCTGAGTCTCATCACCATGAGATGAAACAGAAGCTGTTACAATCAACCTACCTCCTAAGAGCAAGAAGAAAACACCCATTAAATACACCTCCACTTGGACATTTCAGCTTGTAGGGTTAGAAATAATGTCCTTGTGGTCCAGAAGGCTAAGAAAGGACAGCATCATTTTGGTGGGGATGTAAATCAGGGACAAAAACTATGTCAAGTGATGTCTATAGCTGTTGATGTGGCTTAGAGATTTTGTTTATAGAAACACTTAAGTTTAACTCTGATTTCAGGTGCCTGTCAGATGTTTCAGGTTGTGTTTAAACCATGCATAACACCTGAAAAAGGAAAGGAGCCTGTCAAAGTATGAGACTACTTAAACATATTGAATCATAGAATGGCTTAGGTCAGAAGGGACCTCAAAGACCATCTAGTGCCAACACCTTTCACTAGAACAGGTCACTCAAGGCCTCATCCAACCTGGCCTTGAACACCTCCTGGGAGATTGTGGAGCACAGAAGCACCAAATGTGATCAAAGACAACCTCCCTGGGCAACCTGTGCCAATGTCTCACCTCCCTCACTGGAAAGAACTTCTTCCTAACATCCAGCTTAAATCTGCCCTCTGCCGGTTTAAACCCATTCCTCCTCATTCTGTCATCACAAGACCTTGTCAATAGTCCCTTCCCAGCCCTCCTGTAGCCCCCTTCAGATACTGGAAGACCACTCCAAGGTCTCCTCAAAGCCTTTTCTTCTCCAGGCTGAATACCCCCCCAACTCTTATTGCCTTTCCTCAGAGCAGAGCTGCTGCAGCCTTCTGAACATCTTTGAAATACTAAAAGGATATTTTCAAGGAGCAATTTAAACAACAATATTATGATTGCCTACACATGTCAGACCAGGCTACAGGTTGTTAGGTTTGGGGGATCCTGGTTTGAGGTTTTATTTCCCTATTTTTTTTTAAAACAGTTCTTCCAAGGCTTCTATCTGTTTACTGATCTCCAATCTGGAGATAGAGGCAGCACCAGATAATAGAGGTTTTGTTCCATTAAAAGGAGAGCACAGGAAGACATTTCTTACCCATTTTGTGATTTGTGTACGTTAGGCACTTCATTGCAAACTTTCTGCTATTAACCACTATAGGATTGAAGCTGTATTTGTTTTGTCACACAGACATATTCCTGCTATTACCTTTTGGGTAACACCAGTGCCCCATCTAATGAAAAATAATGGCTTAAACAAAGGACTTAGTAGCTTGCTTCTGGAAGAATCCAACTGTAGGAGAGAAGCTTATCACACTTTTGTTGAGCTAATATTTTTTGCCTTACTCTCTTTCAGTGTATTCAGCCCTTTCTCTTTTTTTCTCCCTTTGAAAGAACATACAAGAGAAAAAACTTCTTTGAATACCTATTAAAAAAAAAAAAAAAAGAAGATTATAACACTCCATTGGATAAATTAGACCCCAGGGGTTTGATGGTTCAACCCTGGATCAGATCACTACATATGCAAATCTAATATGCTAAAGCCAGAATAGTATTTTCAGGGACTTTGCCATTTATTTTCTTTTAGAGCAGCAGAAATGGTGAAGCTGTTACCTGCCATTTTCTCTAATATTTATGCATTTGAGGTTTTTATAATCTTATTTCTCTGCTGTGATATGATTCTGCTTGTTAATTGCATTAAGTGCAGGTGACTCTGAAGAGAAAAGGTCGAAGATGGAAATAACCATTAAACAGAGAACTCCTTGCCTAGTTTTTAAGTCTTCCTTTTTAAAAAAAACTGCAGTTAGTTTAGAAGTGAGACTGTTTATCATTGCTTTAAAATGCTGGAGCTGAAAGATCTGGAGACTAAAATGTTCTCTTATGATATCAATAAGGTCAGCAGCAGAAGTGCCAGTTTCCTTCATGTTGTTCTGCTAATACACCTTAATCTGTCCTGGGGGACCTGAGCTAATCGCAGATTTTCTGGTGAGGCTGTCAGCAGGGATTTGAGTCTCTGCTCTCCTGGTTTCTCCATCTGTACACTTGTCTTGCCACAATAAAGTCATTAAAAAGACAACACTCATTAAGTTTCTTCATAAATACTTAGTATTCTAGATCTAGAGATACCTTTGGCAAGTAACTAATCCAGACCTTGATCTGTGCTGCAAGATGCTTGTGGCAAAGACTTACTGTACTCAGTGGTTTTAGGGCTTCTCTAATTTATGTTGAGCACAACAGAAATGGGAACACCCAGGATCAAGAGGTCCCTGTATGCTTTCATTCACATTTCAAGGCATTTTCTAGGAAAATTAAACATCTAGTGAAGCAGTAATCACAGAAACATGCAGGTTGACAAAGTCCCTCACCAAGTCCAATCTAGAACCTTGTTCTACAAGATTCACCTTAAACCATAGCCCTAAGCACCACATCCAAACCACTCTTAAACTCATCCAGGGTGCGTGACTCCACCACCTCCCTGGGCAACTCAGTCCAGTCCCTGACCACTCTCTCCATTAAAAACTATTTTCTAACATCCAATCTAAACCTCCCCAGTCCCAGTCTGAGACCATCCCCCCTTGTTCTGTCTCCAATTGCCTCTCAAAAGAGCCCAACAGCAGCCTCTCCATAACGTCCCTTCAGGTAGTTGTAGACAGCAATGAAGTCTCCCCTCAGCCTCCTCTTACTCAAGCTAACCATCTCCAGCTGTTTAGTTTGGAAACCCACAGGAACACCTAGTTCTCACAGAAAGGGTCTGTAACCCTCATGAGAGTGGAGAACAGATAATAGCAGCATTATTAAAAAATAATAAAAAAAAAAAAGCAACACAGCTAAAAAGAAGCATAACAATTGTAATAGATGCACTGAGAGATTAGTTTTCAAATGAACAGAGAGGGAAAAAAAGAAAACCACTTGAATGTGTCAGACGTCCATTTTTAAACAGTTTTCACTTCTAAGAAGATTAATAGCTGCATTTCCATCATCCAAGAACAACTTCACATTACTGTGAACTTTTTTTTCTCAAAGCACTCACAGCAAACACCATTGATCAGATCACAGAAACAGCCAGATTAGCAAAGCCCCTCAGAATCACCAAGCCCAAACTAGGACCTTACTCTACAAGATTCCCCCTAAACCATATCCCAAAGCACCACATCCAAACAGCCCTTAAACACAAATCAGCAACACTTACTTTCAGAACAGTGTCCTTCCAGCTCCTTCTTCTAAAGGCAGAGACTTCTGTATCGTTTTTTTGTTTCCCCTGCTTTATACTTAAATTATGCTTCTCCTTTAATGTCCTCCCCTGCCGCCCACGCCCACACCAGGTGTCTCAAATGCAACTAGTCACAGCTGCAAGCCCTTAGAAATTAGATGGTAGTGGCAATGCTCTAAAAAGTCCTTCACAGGTGTTGCATTCTCAAACTGGCCAAGCTGAAGCTTTAAGTCAGAAAATGGGAGTTTAGAAGATGTCTGAGTATTTTGAATCAAAACAGAGATGTTTATTGTGGGTTCCAGAATGAAAAATAATCCTCATCCTTTCCTAAAAAAACCCAACAAACTACTTTGTATCATTGTTGCAGTTTTTCCTGAACATTCCAGTTGCAGATATGGAGACTCATGTGGAATGTCTTCCAGAACTCTTTTCCACCAGAAATAGAGGCAGCCATTCTATACATGGAGTTAGCCTCTGTTATTTCTTCCCATGTTTACTACCACGAATTTACTGATGAGCAACTTAATCTGCTAGTTTATTATTAGCCATTCAAGCATCGTGAGACCCTTCTGTGACTCCTCGCACTCAGATTTCATTTTCTGCAATAATTTTCTAGCATCAGTAAACTTTACCACTATGACATTCACTCCCTTTACAATTTTTTAGGCAACGCCCCCCGCAATTTTGGTTTCTTGCTAATCATCTCATTTTTGTGAAAACTATTCAGTTACTGATTTTGATCCTGATGGCTGTTCCATGTGCATGAAAAAGCCACCTCCTGCCCATGGTCTGCTTAAACAGCATTTTGCAATAAAACCTCTCCAAAAAAGAAAAGTTTGACATTAAAAGTATTCCATTCCAACACAATTCAACTCATCATATTAATACAACTATTTACTGCTTCAAACTTCAAGAGATTTGTAGGAAATGACTTTTTATCCCCCTTTTCTCCACACCCTGTGTTCATTCTTTTCCATTTTATCATGCTCATCCATGTGTCTAATCAAATTTTTACTTATTGCTTTCTGTTCCTCTGAAACTGGAGATCATTTGAGTGATGGCTTACAAACCATCTCTTGGAAGTGGCTTGGAAGCTTCATTCTCAGGCTCCTCAGATGAAAACCATGTAGCAGTCCAGGGGATTTTCTTTATTGTTCTTTTTGTTGATTTGATCTCAAACTGCTTCTACTGATAGTTCCTGTTTAAGGCAGCTCTTTTATTAAAGCATCTTTGAAGTCTGTGATAGAGGAATCTCGCAGATGCCTTCAGTGAGCACTAGGGCGATAAATTAATTCAGCTTTCCTTCTTTTACATGATTTTTGAGTGCTCCTTTTATACCTTGATCTTGAATAGCCCCACTTGGGAGACTTCATTTTCCTCAAGTGTTGTTAGGAGGAGAAGATGGGTGTAAGGTAAAGGGGATGCAGCTGTTTGTGCTTTGTGCCACTGTAGTATCTACTGCTCAACAAATTTGTCAGTCTGACATACCCAGGTTCGCTTTTACTTAATTAGACAATCTTTCATTTTTTTCATTTTAGTTTAATATTGCTTATTGTTAATCACAGAATCACAGCAACATGCTGATTGGCAAAGACTCTCAGGATCACCAAGTCTAACCTAAAACCCTGTTCTACAAGATTCACCTTAAACCACAGCCCTAAGAACCACATCCAAACAACCCTTAAACACATGCAGGGTGGTTGACTACACTACCTCCCTGGGCAGCTCATTCCAGTCCCTGACCACTCTCTCCATTAAAAACTTTTTCCTAACATCCAAACTAAACCTCTCTAGCCTCAGCTTGAGGCCATTCCCCCTTGTTCTGTCTCAAATTACCTGTGAGAAGAGCTCAGCAGCAGCCTTTACACAATGTCCCTTCAGGTAGTTGTAGAGAGCAATGAGGTCTGCCTTCAGCCTTCTCTTCCTCAAGCTAACCATCCCCAGTTCCCTCAGTCACTAATGATTGAAATGCTCTTTTATTTTCCAGCTTAATGTTTTATCTCATCTTTTGGTCTTGTTTAATCCATTTTTTAAGTGAGATCTGCATCACTGTAAGCTGATGATATCACATAACCAGCTCCATGTTGCTGCATTTTACCCTTTCAGATACTTATTTTGGTTTATTGGAACTATCTCATCTGTACATATCACTCCTTTTCAAAACTAGCCCTTAGTTTGAATCACAGAATTATGTGCAAAAGCCCAAACCCCACATTTTCTCAAATCTTCCAAGTGTTAGTGCTCTGGTTTAGTTTTGGCAGCTTGCTCTTCTTCTGTTAATTTGATATATTTGGAAGAAGTTCTTTCCAGTGAGGGTGGTGAAACACTGGCACAGATTGCCCAGGGAGGCTGTGGATGCTCCCTCCCTGGAGGTGTTCAAGACTAGTTTGGATGAGGCCTTGAGCGACCTGTTCTAGTGGGAGGTGTTCCTGCCTATGGCAAGGGATTGGAACTAGACTATCTTTGAGGTCCCTTCCAACCTAAACCATTCTATGATTCTATGATCTCCCAGCACTGGAGTGTGGAGGTACCACATCTATTAAGCCTAGCTGATACCGTTTGGCCCCTGATATTTAAGGATTCATGCCCTGGTGTGAGTATTTCCATGCACAGCATCAGTGGCAAGTTAATCTGGTTAGAAACAGGACACCTCCTTACATGTTAAGGTACTTCACTGTATTGCTGGGAAGCAGGAGACACCATAGTTTAACATTAGGCCTCATGGTGACTCTGGTCCTAATAATTCAGCTTTTCAGATCTGGATCACTAATAGTAGTGCCCTTGCCTAGCCAGTGTGTTGGGACAGTCTTTAACCTGATTAATTTTCATCTTCAGCCAGATGAAATATAGCCTAACTCCAAGCAGCAGAGAGGCCCTGATTTACAGCAGGCAGAGGTGTAGCTATATATTCCAAATGTATTTTGAATACTGAGGCTTCCTTGACTGAATGCCTATATGTTTTCAGGCCTCTTTGAATGTGCAGTCTATAAAAATTCAGGATCATACAGATTGCAGGATCAGAGAAAATTGTCCCAGCTGCCTGCTCATTCATTCATTCAGCTGTAGTCATCCAAAACACAAAAAGATGACCATAGAGATGCAATGAGGATACTTATTTTTCAAGGCTATCTCCTGCCTAGTCTTTTACAGATGTTTTCTGACAGTTGCTTGCACTATCCATAAATTTAGAAACCAGCAGCTCCTGGTTCCTGTGCTGAGCCTTTGGTGTGAGTGTGTGTGCATCTCCCAGTGCATTTCAGTTTCTTTGCTTCGAGTCATTATAAAGGATATCTCCTTGTGGATACCTGAAAAAAGGAGGGTATGTTCCTCTGGTGTATGTATGATCTGCTTCAACTTTGAGCTCTAATGAGCTAGTTAGCTTAGAAAATGATAGACAAGGCGGGGAAAAGAGGAGAGGAACAAAAGGAAAATAAATACAAACCAAAATCAGTGCAGAAGTAGACTTAAAAAAAAGATTCTTTTAAGGAGAAGAGGAAAGAAACCAGAGAAATAAAAATAAATAGAGAAAATGCAGGTCAGAAAGAAGGGACAGATGAAACATGTACATCTGTCACTTTAGTAGCTGAATTTCACATAAACTTCCATTGAGACCGATTAGCTCTGCAGGGAGCAATCCAAGTGGGAAAGCATTAGATGAAACTGAACTCGTGATAAATCCTCCTGCAGCCAAGCATTAGTCAGAAATATACTGATCTAATAACAAGTTGTGATTACAGTTTAATCCTGACTGCTACTTTCAGAATTACAGATAAAATGGATCGTTTAGTGTTGACTTTTACAATTCCCCAAGGTAACAGTATGGGGTTCTTGTTAACTAGAGGAATTATTCAGTTTGAGGCTGGAGCCATCTAACTGCATGCTATTACAGGGCTGGGATCATTAGTATTGTCGCAGAGGTGTGCCTGAGTGACTTCGAAATCAAGGACTAGTCACATTCCGTGTAGTTAACTCTTAAGCATCTCACTTAACATTTTTACAGCTGTGATATTTTGTAATCCTGGAGTCGAGGCCGGTTTAAAAGGGATCTCTGGAGATCATGAAGTCCAACTTCCCTGCAAAAGCAGGTTTACCTGGAGCAGGTTGCATAGGACAGCACCCAGGTGGGTTTTGAAAGACTCTGGAGAGGGAGACTCCAGCACTGCTCAGCCTGTTCCAGTGCTCCATTGCCCACAGCAAAGCCTGACCCAGGGCTGCAGCCACTCCTGTGATGTCAAACTCAGCCCAGTCTTGATCTGCTCACTGCTTACTGCAAATTCAAAAGCTACACTTGCAAATTGATACCTTGGGATCAGTACCTGCTCCCTTCTACCTCTGCTCAGCACAGCTGCAGGTGCCTGACACGTGGGTGACATGTGGCCTCCTTGCTCCTTCTGCAGACATGCTGGGCTGAAACATCTCACACTGCAGCCCTGCAAACCCAGAGCATCCTTCCAGCTCAAGTCTCTGGCCATAGATAAGGAGTAATCAGCTGCCATGGTGACAGGGCTTGGAATATGAAACCTTGTTCTTGCAATATCAAATAATACAGCCCTGCTAGGAAGAAGATAAATCCAGGAGGCTGAATCCTGGGCAGAGCTTTGGTACCCATGTTAGAGGGACTGAAAGAGCTGCACAAGAGATGTTCACCTGAAAATAAATGAATTTTTTTTTGCGCACAGGTTTCTACAGTGACCAAAGACAGGCTGTGCCTTTCCTCTGAGGTGTGTTGTTTCTCCTAAGGAGCTACCAGTACATAACTTCTATACAGCAGTAATGAACACTGTCAACGAGTGCAAGCCAGACATTATTGTTAAATTCTTCCTGCACATCTAAGCTTGATTTCTACAAGGGCTGCATGCAGTTTGTATTCTAAGACTGTAGAGACACTTTAGCATTAAACTTATTAGCATAAGGAATAATCTGGCACTGACACATGTTTGGTGGAATCATAGCAAACTTAGTACTTGCTGAGGTGGGGACATACTTCAAATCATATATACCTAGAATCATCACACATCCAGATCTCTTTCACCAAAGCTTAGTGTTGTTTTTTGGGGGTTTTTGTCATCATGGTAATTTATATGCAATTTTCATTCTTGCACGACCCTAATTAGTATCTTTTGCAATATTTCACATGCCTGTAAGATGAAATATGCAGACCTGGTCTATAGTGGGATATGAAAATAAAGCAGATATTGGCAGGTCTACAGCAAATCACTCTTATGCAGGTATTTTTCTGTTTCAGCCTTCTGAAGTTCTTTTACATAGCAATAGTTTTCAGATTGAAATTATCCTAATATATATTATGCCTGCTTTCTTCTGTCCCCTAAAATGTCTTTTGGTTTTCCTGAAATCTCTCTCAGTGTCTCAGAAAACAGGTGTTATGATGAGGTGGATGCCTGACTTAATTTTTTAAATGGAATGGTTGCTGGGGCGAAGAGGTGAAGAAATCTATCTTCAGGTAATAATTCTCATTAGTTTCAGAAGAAAAAGCACCAACAAGGAAAAAGAGTGGAGTTAGGGGACCAACTAATAGACGGACTAGGGAGTTCTCTCTGCAGCTCTGTTTTTGATCAGGAAGGAAAGTTAAGTGAGTCTTTTGAGGAAGCAGACCAGAAATGAGGAATCCAAGGTGTAAAAACATGGGAGAGAAAGAAGAATCTCATCTTGTGTGAGTGCTGGAAGTGCAGCCAGAAAAGCCTTGAACAGTCTGTCAGTTTGAGGTCAGGACTTGGTTAGGGTTATGTAAGCGCAATAAAAATATCCTCCCAATTCATTCCTGCAAAAAAGAAATGTCCTCTAAACCTGGTTAGTGCCCCTCATCCTGGAAACAACTCCTCTGCAGCCTTCTTGTAGCTTCCTTCAGCTACTGGAAGGCCTCTACTAGATCTCTCTGGAGCCCTCTCTTCTCCAGGCTGAACAACTCCAGCTCCCTCAGCCTGTCCTTCAAGGAGGCATGTTCCAGTCCAAATAATCAAAGAAAAGATTTGTTTTCCAGACATTTTCTTTCATACAATTATTTCTGAAAGGAAAAACCTTAAAGTGCTGAGAATTAGAATGTTTTTAGCCTAATTGCTGGACAATTTTTTTTTTTTTTTCTAGCATGAAGTAAACAGAATCCTGATTTTGCCTGGAGCCTTATTCTCAGCTGTAACATGACCTGTTGCAAAATTGCTGTAGTAAGTGCTGCAAGAACTTATCAAGATGTGAAGACTGTTTAGGAAAATCCAAAGCATCACATAAATGTGTAGAACCTAGAATGCAGATAAGCTGCACCTGAACAGCCCCTCCTGAATGTTCCACCAAGTTCAGGTCCTCAATAAAACAGCAGAAGATTGTATCCTATCTCTGGGAAGCCAGCTGCTCTGCAGCAGAACTCAAGTGTGCAGGCACCATTAACATTACTCCAGCACTGGGCTCCTACTGATATCATCTCTCCTTCAGCAACCAAGGGTCATCTTTCTTCTAAAGAGAAACCCTGATGCCAGACATTTCCTTTGGCAATAAAATACATACTGATCCTATGGGCTTTGTCTGCACTTCAACCTTCTGCTGTAGCAGTGGTTTATCTCAGAGCTTTACTGAAACCCTTCCAGGGATATTTTAAGGAGTGCTTTAATACAAAACAATTTTAGCATTTCATAGACTCATAGAATGGTTTAGATTGGAAGGGACCTCAAAGATCACACAGTTCCAAGCCCCCACCATAGGCAGGGACACCTTCTATTAGAACAGGTCACTCAAGGCCTCATCCAACATGGCCTTGAACACCTCCAGGCAGGGAGCAGTCACAAACTCCCTGGGCAACCTGTGCCAGCATTTCACCACCCTCACTGTAAAGAACTTCCTCCTAACATCCCATTTAAATCTCCCCTCTGCCAGTTTAAACCCATTAGTTCTTGTCCTGTCATGACAAAACCTTGTGAATGGTCCCTCCCCCGCCTTCCTGTAGGCCCCTTTCAGATACTGGAAGGCTACTATAAGGTCTCCTCAAAGCCTTCTCTTCTCCAGGCTGAAAAGCCCCAACTCTCTCAGCCTGTCCTCATAGTGGAGCTGCTGCAGCCCTCTGATCATCTTTGTGACACTCTTCTGGACTTGCTCCAACAGTCCTTCTTGTGTTGGGGGCTCCAGAACTAACCAAGAATTTTGTTTTGTTTTATTTTTAAAGGAATGAATCAAATAGCAGAAGAGCTGCTGTAATTAGCTTCTGCTAATTTTGTAGGCATTTCCAGGAATCACCTATCACAGAATCATAGAATGTTTTTGGGTTGTGAGAGACCTTGAAAGGTCATCAAGTCCAACAACCTTTATTATAGGGTGGATTTTAGATGTCTTCTGGAGTAAGCTGCCTAGCTATATATATTCCTATCTATAGATATGGCATATAGAAATAATCATAATAGAACCATTAAATGGCTTAGGTTGGAAGGGACCTCAGAGATCATCTACTCCATCCTCCCCACCATGAACAGGGACACCTCTCAACTAGACTCAGCTGCTCAAGGCCTCATCCAGCCTGGCTTTGAACACAGGGAGAAGGCAGCCACAACCTCCCTGGACAACCTACTTCAATGTCTCACCACCCTCATACTGAAGAGCTTCTTCCCAGTCTAACCCTGCTCTTCCTTAGCTTAAATACATTCCCCTTTGTCCTAATGCTAGAACCCTTTATCATGCAGATTGCCATGTAACTTCCAGGCAGTTAAAGCTGAGCCTGATTTCTAAACTTTATTTTAGGAGGGCTGCTGTTTTTCAGGAGCCTTGATTGCTTTGCTACTGCATGTGATAGAAATCTGTTTAAATTGACCTCTTTCTGTATTCTTGTTTCAGCAGCAGCAGAGCTCCTATTTGTCAATCCATTTCACTAGCAGTGTCAATAGAAATTCTTCCATGCCTCTATTGATTTCATCAGACAAAGGTAGCTAATAAGATTCTTGCTTTGGGGATGCTGAAACTTCATATGGGATCAAGAGGCAGCTAGAGAGTTTCAGGGTAAAGAAATTCAGTGGGTCTCTGTATATAGAGATGAAGTTTTGATCTGGAAACACTTGAAAGTACTTGAAAGTAAAACTATATGATCACCTTGTTCTGAAATGCTCCCTAGCATCCTCTTCTAGCACCTGCTACAGACAGGATCCAGGCCTAGATGATGCTTTGCTCTGAAGCACTCTGGCCATATTCATCTGTTTAAAGAGGTTTGACCTTGTGAACATCAGAATTAACAGCTTTAGTCATAGCTGGTACTAGTCCTACCCAATGTATTCATCAGCAACCTGGATGTAAGGGAACAGAGTGATCTGTCAGCAAATTTGCTGGTTATACCAAACTGGGAGGAGTGACTGACAAACCTGAAGGCTGTACTGGCATTCAACAAGGTCTGGATAGGCTGGAGAGCTGGGCAGAGCCAGGCTCTTCTCAGTGATAGGACAAGGGGCAAAGGGTGCAAGTTGGAGCAAAGAAGGTTCCATGGGAACAGAAGGAAAAACTTTTTCACTCTGAGAGTGACAGAAGCTACTCAGAGAAGTTGTGGAGTCTCTTCCTCTGGAGACATTAAAAACCCATTTGGATGTGTTCCTGTGTGACCTGCTCTAGGTGATCCTGCTCTGGCGGGGGAGTTGGACTGGATGATCCTTGGAGGTCTCTTCCTATCCCTAATATTCTGTGATTAACAGGTCAGTGGAGGCCTGGATTTTTCACCTGAGAACGGATTTCTACAGGATGTGGTGAAGCCAACTCTTGTCAGATTCCTGTGGAACTAAATCACATGGGAGGTGTCCATTGCTTTTGGGTAGGCTGCAAGTACCACTCAAGCCATCTGTTCACAAACTGCCTTCTGCAACCTGTGTTTACTGCCTTTTCAAATGGCTGATCTCATCATGGCATTTGTGGAAAGTACAGAACAATGTGTGGAAAATGCCTGGGCTGGCAATTAATTTGATTCCCCTTTGCCTGGAATCTTTACAAGATGAAAGGCTTCTGTAATTTTCACTAACAGAAATATTTTGCTAGTACAGAGACCCATCTAATAAAACCAGGTTGGTACTTCACACAGCCTATCTGCACACACATACAGACGTACCCCTGGCAGGGCATAGATTTTGCTCTTCCCTGTTGTTTTTTATCACCCCTTGGAGTTCTGAGGCTGAAACTATATGGTTATTTTTTTTTTTCGTCAGCCTTGTTTATGGAGAGATGCTAAACATTTTAATGGAACTCTGTGCTAGGCAGGCTCCTCTTTAATACATTGTTAAAAAATATATCTAGTGCAGGTTGTTGGAATGACTGAGTTTCAAAACCTGCTTTTATTCTATGTGTCTACAGTTTGCAAGCATAAAATAAGAAAGCAGTTTAGCAGACAAGACTTTAATTCAGCTACAAACATGAGAGGGTTTAAATGCTCTTGGTGACCAAATATACAGGGTTTCTAAATCACTCAGACTCCTTTAAAAATTCTTTACTCTCATAATATTCGTTACCCAAAAGTAATGACTACATCCCTAAAACTGATGGTGTTGATAATCTTTGCTTGAAAATCAAGTTTATTTTCACAGGCTTTCAAGCTTGGATTTAGAATATCCATAGGGTTGTGTTGTTTACTTAGATGATACTGGAGCACTGTCTTTAAGCTTCTCGTTTGTTTTTGACTCCCACCAGTTCAGCAGAAGTGCTTTCATTACCTCCCCTAAGCAAGACTTGTTCAAGTCAAGTGTTTGCAGCATTCTGGTCCACTGTATTGTATACTAAGTAAAAGTAAATCCAAAGCGTTCGTGTGTCTAGCAGAGAGCAGACAAAAGCAGTGACAGCACAGTGAAAGTTCTGAAAAGAATGCTTGCTGCTCTCCACCTGCACCTCAGCTGAAATTGTTCCTAGGAGGAACACCATTAGCAGGATTTCTGCAGACAAAACTCGACTTAAAAGGATTCCTTTGGTCCGTTAAGGTTAAAATCTTAAGAAAAAGACAGCTAAATGAGCAGTGATCTGTTAATGAACATCCAGTACACTGGATAAATGATGTGTCGTACTGGAAATGGTTTTTAGAATTGTTAGCTAAGATCCTTTAAGCATCCAACACTGCAGATAAACCACTGCTACCTCTGTAAAGTCCTGCATCTGTTCCTTGTACAATTGCTCATAGGTGACTCTTGATGAAGGAGTTCGTATCATCATCTCCATAATCTCCCAACAGGTAGCTAAATTGGGGTGATTTTTTTCCAAGTAAAACCTGTCTTGGCCACTGTCAACCATGCACACTCTCCCACTATTAAGTGTTTTTATGTTCTTGTCTTGTCCACAGCAGAGAATATTCATCCTAAATCTCGCCACTTTTCTAGCAGTCAGTTTCCCTGGTAACAAAGCCAATGATAGAAGTTTCTGCTGCAAATTACACCAGGGTAAGTATGGAGCCATATTACTGACTTCATTTGAGGCTATATTCTGGTGCTTCTGGAAGAAGAGTTGGTGTTAGTGACATTGTGTCACCTCTTAATTAAGGTGTTGGGTTTTTTTGCCTCAGGTAGTCAACCTATGACAGCAAGCCAAATAAAACCCCAGCCTGCTCCAAGCCTCCTTCTGCCTCCAGACCCTTGGCTCTCTCCTCTTTCAGATGATCAAAATGCAAGGCATGTCCAGTGACATGAAAAGATTTGTCTTTGCTTCTGGATCACTGCCATATGGGTCCCAAGGTAAGGCCTTTTAGCATGTCTGTAAGAGGGTATATGTCTGTTCCTGTGACTAGGATACAGTAGCTGAGGACTTCTCACAGAAATATCCTAATTCTTTTCCATGTTTCTTTCTAGAGAGGCAATCCCCACAAAAATCCTATTAAAATTAAGCATGAAAATGCATGTCTACCAATGAGACTTAACAAACTTTCAGTTAGAACTACAGTACCAAAATTTGAGAGACCAGCAAACTCTGTCCTCTTACCTTGTTACCATAGCACCTGGATGTTTACCCTACCTTCAGGTATATAGACCCAGGCAGGTGTCAGCAAAATACCTGCATTTAACTCCCTCTCCATTTTAGGTGTGGCAGGTAGTCCATTTCTTATCCTCCACACCCACAGCTCTTATTTCAAGGGATATTGGCTTAGATCTTCACTTTATGATTATTTCCTTGCCTTTTTAACCTGCTTTTGTAGGCAGTGACACACTATCTGGCTTCATGTCAGCAGCTGCTGAATTGAAGTTGCTCTATTCAATCCAGATTGCTCAAGAGAGAATAGCCAAATAATAAACCAGCACATGATCTATGCTTAGCAATTGAATGTACTCACTCCAGCTTGTAATCTGTAGCTGCTTTTGTATGATGCTGCTAATTTGAACATCAGCACTACTTGAGCTTCCATGCGTGGTACTTCTGACAGCCCAGCTCTGTGGAGTTTTATAGAATTACTTAACTCAGCTTTGTTGCAAAAACTGTCAAGTTCTGTCTTGATTCAACAATGCAGTGAATAGGAGACAAAGTCAGAAGTGCTTGTAATGACAAAGCCATTGCTGTCCTTGGGATCACTGCCCATCTGAAGGAACCCAGCTGCAGTGGCATGATGCAGATAGGTATGCAGATAGGCAGTTTCAGACTCTGCAAATTCAAGCAGTTCTCCATCAGCTGCACTCATCTGATTGAGTGAGGTTTATCTCACCACACCCTAACAGCTGGAGACTTGTTTTGCTTTAAAGAAAATATCAGAACTGGGAGAAGAATCTAGGCCTGCCACACACACGCAGTGCCGCCATGCACTCAAAGCACCAAGCCAACACCACAATGGCTGCCACAGCATCTCGTGCCCTGCCTCTTCTCCCTCTTGCCAAAATGAGGCTTGCATGAATGCCAACATCTGGTGCAAGCCATACTGTACCCTGGATCTGTGCCTTGCCACCACCTGGAAGAAGTTCTGCAGATTAAAGCCTGGAACTAAAAGGCATTTCATTTTGTGAGCTGCAGGGAACACAGCATTTCTGTTTGTGTCTGCTGCTCCATGTCTTTCGCATCAGATAATAAACTGAGAGGGCTGCATGTATCTAAATCTGAACTAGCTACTTAGTGATGAATCTTTTTATAAATTAGTCAACAGCAGCTAGCAGTCAAACCTAACGGCAGCAGATGGACTTCATGGTGCCTGTTCCAAACTCTTTGCTGCTGTGCTACTCCCTCCAAATCTCTTTTTGATTGAGACCTCTTTGTTTTAAACACAAGCAGAGTTCCTTTGTTTTCCCTAATATTTGTTTGGTTGCTTTACCCAGAGAATTCTGTTGCAAGGCTACTGAGGTCCAGTATTAGACTGCACATGTGAACAATTTGCTGTGACACTCTGAATAATAGGGCATGCCCCTTAAAATCTCTGTCTCATAGATCAGTATAGTGCAAATTGAATCATCAGACAGAAAGGCAAACCTTCCAAAGGCTAAATTATTCTTATTCTGGGGTGCAGGCTGTTCTCCTTCATACCTAGCTAATGAGGAGTTAGCTCTCAAATAGGTCACTTGGGCTAATTCCGTACTATGGACAACTCCACAGTAAATCAGATACCAAGACAGAGAGATCTAGGTTGCTCAGTAATTCACTTTGCATGGCTCTCAACTAAATGAGAACATTAAAACTGGTTGTATGAAAGCAAAACCAAACCAAAACAAAAGCCAAAACTCCACAGTATTATCAGAGAGCTGATTTTGCTAAAATAAATCAAAGCGTAAGAAAATTTAGAGGGGATTAAGCACGAAGAAGTGCTACAGCATTTTCAAATGATTTGGTACAACACAGAAAAAAAGTCACTGAGATTATTTCTCTTGTTCTTGTAAAAAGTAGTTCCACTTCTGTGAGCATCAGACATGAAACATTCCTGGAGCATCTGATGTAATCAAAGGGATGGGAATGATTTACTGGTGTTTGCAAGGAGATGTTGTGCTCTCCTCATTTACAAAATCTTCTCAGATGTTGTACTTCAAACCCTCCCTGGATATTTGATTCTGTGAATGGCTGCTGAACATTCAGATTGATTGCTTCTCCTCCACATACTGTTGAAGAGTTCATTTATGCCTCTGAAGTCTGGTGTGGTTTACATTTGAGTGCCATCCAAACCCTGTATGCAAGCCCAAAGCCATTCTGTAGATTCAACATGCATCTGTGCTGCCTGCACCTAAACCTGCGCTCAGCAGAAGACCTGAAGAGACTTTGAGGCTCAAAAGAGGGAGGAATATGCTAAGAGCCCTAAATTAAGCTGTTCAAATTTAGAGGCTGGATGAATCCTCTACCAAATGTCTATCACAGTTTGGTGGATGAGTCTTCTACCAGATTCTATTCATCGTTTGGCAGCAGTTTTGGAGTTATTGTGAGGAATAAGGAAATATGTTTGAAGCTGAACAATACTTATGATTTTCCACCCCTCCCCCCCCCNAAAAATACTGGAGTGAGATCAACCTTTCTCTCCAGCACCTTCAAGCTAGCAACTTTTTCAATGAATTTTTTTTGTTTCCTTTAAAAAAAAAAAAAAAGGTAGAATCAAATCAAGATATTAAGTGGTTAGAAGAGTTCTTTCATTTCCTCTAGAAACCCAGGAAGGCTGTAATTATTTTAGACAAAACAGTTGTGATTAAAAAGCAGAGACTGGTGTGGTTGTTTTAACTGTTGTAATGTTTTGGTGCATGGTTTGATTGGGCTTTTAGACTCTTGTCATCAGTATTGCTGCAGGACTGAAATGCTGCTGGCAGCTACCACAAAACTATGCAGTTTTGAAGTCCTCCCTCCATTTCTTATCTTCATATGAAAGATTTTTTTTTTCAGATCTTATAATTAACTAAAACATTTGCTAGCTAGATAACAATTGGAAAATTAATTTTATGTCATGCAAAATGTAATTAAAAATGTAAATCAATAAAAGGCAGTTGTGGATGGCCATTTTAGAACTTGAAAAGCCCAACTAATCAGTATTGAATAGGAGCAACAGTTTTTAATGCATTCAGTGTTATTGCAGGGGTTCTCAGGCAGGGCACATTAATTTTCACATTAGAGATGGGCTGCTGGAGAAAATGTAACATTTTAAATGTAGCAAGGATTGCTTTCAAGAAAGGAAGAAAACTTCAGAATTTTTACTTGCCATAATGTTATGTCCCTTTAAAAGTCAAATTTTCTAACCAACGCATTTGGATACACAAGAACTTAAGGATTAAATTCTTGGTTTCTAAACTATGAGGTTTGAAAACTTGAAACAAGCTCTTTTGTGGAGCCTTCTGCAGATTGAGAGCTCTGACATTAATGGACACCATTTAAACACAGCAACCTGTGGAAGCAGAAGTGTGCTTTTTAGTTTTTAGCAGTGGACAAAATGCAATAATGGGAAAAGTGAGCAGAGAGGCCAGTGACAGTGATGATTCTCCCTTGCAAAGTACACCACTGTGCACTTAGAATACCATAGAATGGTTTAGGTCGGGAGGGACCTCAAAGCTCATCCAGTTCCAACCCCCCTGTGCCATAGGCAGGGACACCTCCCACTAGAACAGGTAGCTCAAGGCCTTATCCAACCTGGCCTTGAACACCTCCAGGGAGGGAGCAGCCACAACCTCCCTGGGCAACCTGTGCCAGTGTCTCACCACACTCACTGCAAAGAATTTATTCCTAACATCCAGTTTAAATCTCCCCTCTGCCAGTTTAAACCCATTAGTTCTTGTCCTGTCATTACAGGACCTTGTCAATAGTCCCTCTCCAGCCTTCCTGTAGGCTCCCTTCAGATATTGGAAGGCTACTCTAAGGTCTCCTGGAAGCCTTCTCTTCTCCAGGCTGCAGAGCCCCAAGTCTCATCGTCTGTCCTCATAGGAGAGGTGCTCCAGCTTCAGCGGCCCGAGTAGTATATTGCACAAAAGCCAGTCGAGTGATCTCTGTCCTGCTTGGCCTTGCTTTGCTTTGCAGACCCCAGGGATCCTGGTCATACCCATATACAGTCAGCTTCTTCTTGTCTTTTGCCCAAAGATGTCTTCAGTAACAGAACAGTCACACCCTAGTGCGGATATTCTAGCAAGTCCTTCAGTTTAGCTTTCAGGTGTATCTTCTCCAACATGTCCTTATGTCCTGGCTTTTGCTGTGTGCCTTCAGTACCTTTATTTCCATTCATTTAATTTGGTTGTTCGGAGCCCATTGTCATTGCTTCTCTATTTTTTTAATGTTGGTTGTTGTTTTGATTTTGTTTTTTCTTTGTTCAGGGTTTTGGTTGGTTGTTTGGTTGGGCTTTTTTTTAACTTCAGACTGTTTTACTGCAGTTTTCATGTAGCAACTTCAAATCCTTTCTTTCAGGTACTTCATTTTTTGACTGCCAGCAATACCTATTTGTTCTCTGATGCAGGCATGTAAGAGCACAGAGCAAAATATTCACAAACAGGCTTCCAAATTCACTGAAGTCTTTTCTCTGCAAGCAGTTACCCTCACTGACAGTTCTGTTTCACTGCTTCCAATTAGCTGTAGGCCAGCAGCACCAGTGGATCTCAGAGGGAGGTCCATTGCATCCCATGCTGAATAAATTCAAAGACACATTTTCAGAAACTGGTTTGGATACTACTTCAATTGTACTGCTCCAGATATTTGAGACGTAGTGGATCTGCATTTTCCTAGTTTTTCACTTCCCGTTCTAAAAACACCTCACTAGCCTTACAATAACCTCCAGAAATCTACAACTACCCTTTTGCAAAAGAGAAAACGCTCCTGTTTTTCTCTGGTGTAACTGTTCTTCTTCCCAATGAAGCCTGAATAAAGCCTGAATTCTGAATAATGTTGATATATGGGCTCACTTAGGAAAGCATTGTTAGCAGCTGATTGCTTATATAATCTCCTTGGCCATTTTTTACATTTAAGTTGTCCTTATTTTGTTACAAGGAAAGAACACCGAGGGTTTTACTTCAATTGGGTCCATTAATTTTCGTAAGTCATTTGGACAGCAAAGTATTTAACCAAGCTCCTCTGCAGTTTCAGCGAGACACTATTTCTAAGGAGCTGAAATTGAGTGCTTTTAGTCTGAGGCTTATGGCTTTCATTGGAAACAGGCCATGGTATCTGTGAAAGATTAATGCCTGTATGAACAAGAAAGGGGAACGCAAGAAGGAAAAGAAGCCTTACATCATCACACAAAATGGGGCTTACTGAAAATCACAGGGAAAAAAGATTTAGAGTTTCAAATAACCCCCCTCCATCGTTGGTTCTTTAATCATTAACAACAAATTAAAACTAATTACCTTCTCATCACAGAAGAGCACAGCCTGATGTTCCAGTCATACTTTGAGGTGATTATAAAGGCAGGTGTGGAGCAATGGGAGTGCTCAGCTAACATGCATGAAAGACATGAATGACTGGAATTAGTTCTGTATGTTGTGCTGATTTCCTTTCGGGCTTTCCAGTCTGTTTGGGAGTAGAAAGATTCATGCTTCTCTTTCTCCCAGAGATGTTCCGTTCAGAGAAGTCCATTTTGGTGATTTGTAAAGACACAACATTCCAGCTAAGCAGTTTGAAGATGTATTCAAGTTGCATGCATTTCCCTTGAAATTCTAGTAACTATAATGATAGAGAAGGTAAAGAGCAACTCCAAAATTCCTTGTGCCCATTCAGCTTCCTTTTGTTACATTATCCAATATTGTGTCAGAGAATGAAGAAGCCTTAAAAACAGCCAAAGAAGCAAAAAATCCACAAATCAAAACTTTGATTACAGTTTGCTGCAGTCTTTCTAATCAGTGTGCTTTTGATTTTGCTCTAGATGGGCTATAATATTTTGCTGATTAATGTTTTTTTTCCCCCTTTCTTGTGCATGAAAGCTGAATGCTCTCACAGTCATGCATGGGTAGCATGGAACTCAGTTCTTGCTCCTTTGGCTTAATAATCATGACAGCTTTGTTTTAATTTCTTTTTCTTTTCCAGTGATACTGGTTATTCAAGAAAGGTCAACTGTACTAATCAAGGAATATCCCCTTGACTCTCAAATAGAAGTAGGGGGAACAGTGCCTAGGGGAAGAAAAAGAATTCTAAAGTATAGATTTTTTTAATTTAAAAGCCACTTTACTAAACTGATCATTAAACAGAACAAAATAATGCCTGTAGATATTGCATCAAGGAAATGTGTAGGATCTGTAATTGTATGACCTTAATGGAATGGGAAAATCCCAACATTTTAAGACTCAATATTTTAAGAGGCTGAGGTACCCTAGGTTGTGGTTGACCACAATTAGAGTGGTCAGGCACAAGCTGCCCTTAGCAGACCCATGCTGGCTGTCCTCAGCTTCTTGTCTGACAGGCCTGTGGTTCACTTGATCTTCCTTCTTGTCCTCTTTAAAGATCAGCAAAATATGTGCCTTTTATTATTACTTTTTGCCTTCTGAGTGATCAGGAACCTTTCCAATCTTTAAAATGTGGCACCTGTGACAAAGTGCTTAGTCCTAACTCAATGCTGCAGTTCCAGGCAGAGTAACTGGGTGGATATATTATAAACAACTCAGGCAATCCTCTAGGTGAGTTATCTGTGCCAAGAAGCACACAGATGTTGGAGCCTGACAGATATTCTATGCACTGGGTGGAATCAAATGAAACCTGCAGAGCTTGACGTGGAGTTTTCTATTGTTGCTTCTACCGCCTTTTGTCCACTTGCCTTCCAAGTTCTTGGACATTTTGTGAATGCAACTGCAAGATCTTATTTGAGGTTATGGTGTCATGGTTTAGGGTTTCGTAACATCAGAAATATCTTGCAGCAGCACCAGCTTTGGCAAAGCTGCCTTAAGGTAAATAGGAAGGAGAGGAACAAGTAATCTGTCACAGCTAAAATCCACAGAACAGGCATTCTTCTCTTTTCAGTTTAAATTTCATGTGGCCTTATGATTGTTGTGACTTTTTTTTTTTAAGGTGGACACTGTTGTAAGTAGCAGATTTAGTTAATGCCATAAACTTGGTGACTAACAATACTCTCAGCATGCCAAATCCCTGTTAAATCCATGCCTTTTAAGCTCTTTTGTGATTTTAAAATTCTGAATAAACAGGACACAATGGAATTATCAATAGACCCTAGGGGTTTTTTATATATAAATAATTATACTTCAATGTTCTTTTTGTAAGTATCTGGTATTGACTAAAAAAAAAGCCACACCCCCACCTCCCCCCAACAAAAATCCTAAACCATAATCATGACTGGGATTAGTTGAAGCAATTATGTATTTAAGTAATTAAAACTATCATCCATTACATTGAATGCTGTAAAAATTCTCACATAATTGATGTCAGTCTTGTCCAGAGAGTAGGTTTTGTCTCCAGTGGAAAAGAATATTAGTCCCTGGTTGAAAAATTAAGTGCCTGGCTTCTACTGCATCCTCATCTGCCCTCAGCACTGCTTCCCTATCCCCCCTGCCAAGAAAGCATGCAGACACCAAGTGGCTTGCAAATAAATCCTGTGCTACTAAACAAATGTAACTTGAAATGTAGCAAAGCATCCTGAGATCCTGCTTCCCAGATCTTATCCCTGTAATATAAAAAAGAGCACAACGATCCCATTTTCTTGAAAACACTAGCAGGGGTGAACAGGAATTTCCATAAACCAATGCAAGAAAGAAGGTTGAATGTCAGAATGCAAATGCTGACTAAGAAATCCTTTTCTTACCTGTCTGCATTCATATGAAAGATATCAGAAGTAGAAAGGTGCTCAGTACCAGTGGGCAATAGACAAACACTAGTAGCAAATTTAGTCTTTTACATACACACGTAGCAGTGAGCTGTGGGACATTTGAGATTATGTTCTGCCAAGCTTTTAGAAATGCCATCTGGGGCTGGACCTGCATTCACACTGACTTTTCAGAGGACTTGCATTCAAAGGACTTCTGTTAATTGGTTGTATTAATCTCTACGTATTCTTTGCCTAACTGAGCAGGAGCCACCTTTCTCCAACCCACCTTATCCAGCATTGTGCTGATTTAGTTATGGTGGATTAGACAAAGACAGCTCAAACTCAAGTGAACAATGAAACCCCCAAAGATGTAAAATGCTGGAGAGAATGGTGGAGTGAACAGCAAAATGTCCCTGTCTTCTGTGCTTTTACTGTTCCTGCGAGCTTGTGCCACAATGCATAGTGCTGTGTGGGTGATGTCACAGAATGATACAAAGGTTTGGGTTGGATGGGGCCTCCAAAGGTTCAACCTCTCATTAGATCAGGTTGCTCAGAGCCCTGTCAATCCCGATCTTGAATATCTCAGGGCCCTCAACTACCTCCCTGGGCAACCTCTTGCATTATTCCACCACTCTCATGCTAAAGAACTTGTGCCTGACATCAAATCTAAATCTGCTCTTCTCTAATTTCAAACCATTTGCCCTCATCAAAGGTCATCGAGACCTTTGCATACAGCATCTCTGCATTCTCCTTGTAGCCCCCTTCAGGTAATGGATTATAAAGAAGCCTGCTAAGACAGTCCTACATTCCTTGAAGTTAGTGGTAACTCATATGTCTAGCATTAAATAGGTGTTAATAAGGTGATTTCCTCCCTTCAGTTATGCACTTCGATGTCTTTGTTGAAGAAAAAAAAAAAAGAACAAAAACCATGGAAACCATTTGCTAGTGAGAAGATGGTTGTTGAAGATGTAAACAGAATTATGATGTTTCCTGTAGCATTTGATTTCCACAGAGGACAAAAAGATTAGTTCATAGAAATTTCCCCTACTTTTTGTATACTAAAACTCAGTAGGAGTCTTGATTTCCACAGGGCTTCGTTTGATGTTTTGTGAGATAGATACATCTGAATATTAAGATGGTGTAGTGAAAGACAAGTGAAGCGTGCTACTGCTGTATGACCAGCAAGGGACCATCGTTATTGTTCAATCAGTTTTCAAAATGTTGTATGTAAGTTAGTTTAACTTTACTCTTCATTACTTTGTTTAAATTAACATTAAGGGAATGGCCTCCCTTTTAAATAGTGCAGCATGCAAACGACTTGGGATTTCACTTTCTTCTCTTTAAAAAATCATTAGTGGCAAAATAATCTTGTTCTATTGTCATAAACACATACCCCATTAGCACTATGTATTTATATATTTAAAACTGCTAATAGCTTACAATCTGATCATTATGGCTAATGCTCTTGAACAGTATCCATCTGATCTTTCATTACCTTTTTCATAAACTCTAACAACCACTCAACCAAATATCACACCCCAGGCACAAAAGGGCATGAATGAAATTTAAATTTACATTTTTCTAGTTGGAGATTTTTTTAAAATTTTTTTTTTTTGGCTTATCTATCCTGCATTCTTTAGAACTGTAGTGGAGTTGCCTGTAAGCAGCCCTTATCTCCAAGGAGTTTAAATGGCTGAGTAATCTAAATGGACAGTAAAGGATTTTCTATCTAAGCTGACTGATGTTAATGTTAATAATCCTAGACTTTTTTTTTTCCCCTCTAAATGTTTCAGGAAGTCATTAGCACAGTACAGCTTTTTTTTTCCCCCTCCACTAGGAGTAGCTCTGTATACCTGCTGACCCTCAGGGTAAGGATTCCCCTCGCTTGACAAAAGATAGGATGATGATGGTAATTTAAATGCAGAGAGAGAAAATTTCTCACAGGGACTTTTGCTTTTAGTGGCATATCGTTAGTAATGATCTGTGTCCCAGTGGATTGAAAGTGTTCTTCCAATTCCCAAAGTTATATTCACAAAAAAACAACCAACAAAAAAATTTCATCTGCAGTTTATATGCAAGATTAATTTGAACACTCTTATAGACTGATCACTGCTGTAAAACATGAGGTCCAGAACCAACATATTCTTAAGAACATTTGTAGTCACTGTGAATTTATCTTCACCTGCCTGAAGAAAAGTTGTTTCATCTTCTACAACCTAAGTATCACACAAATGTACTTCCGACATGGTTTATATTCCTTGGGACCTTTTTAGGATGAAATCGACTTCTTTAGATTCCAGAAATTGGCTCAGATTTCATCACTATACTCCTGGACTCCAGAATCATTCAGGCAAAAATTCACACATTATGTCCATGCAGGCAACAGAATGTGTGTCTCTTGGGACTGAAAGAGAGCTTACACACAAATGGCATGTCCCTAACATCACATGCAGGCAGAATAATTCTCTCATTTGGAGTTCTGCTTGGCCTGGTCATTCAATAATGTCTTCCAGCTCTTTTTATAGCTTCACAATTTGCTACTGAATGAATTTTGGAAGACCAAATTAGTTCACAAAATAGCTCACACATCAAAATTGATACTTGAATTCAGATTGCAGTGTCTTCTGTATTATCCATATTATCTCATGTTTTCAGAGAGTACCCAGCAGGAATCTAGGCCCTGTCTGTGTAAAATTAGGGAATGAGTTAATTTGATTTAAGACCTGAAGAGAAAGATAAAGTAGAAATTGTCATGTCTACACCCAAGATATTTTTCTTCAAGTAGGAATCTAAATCTATACATATGGACCTGTCCTGCACATTGCCAGCTTTTGTTCTGCAACATATTTAGTATTCCTGTTGTGAGGATCTAACAGTTTGTGCTTAACAATAGATATCTACCTGATACTATTTTTAAACATTTATTTTACATTTTCTCTTCTTGGCTCTCAGTTTGAAGCTATGTTTGTATGGAGATGCCCTGAGTAATTACACAGAAGTCATGAGCAAGAGTGTAAATGATCCAGTGTTAGAACGGTAGGCAGCAGTGGTGGCCACATCACCCACTCTGAGGGCCAGAAGATAAAATGCAAGAAGGAAGCCAGTGGAAAATCCAAAGAAGGGAGAAAATTGAAATACTTGAAAGATGTGTAGCATCTCTTCAAGTCCACAATAAACAAGGATATATTGACAGCTCAAGCATCTTTTCCGAATGTAAAGGCAATGAATGTTAGTATCCTTAAAGATCTGCCGGCTCTGTTCCACTCCCTTCTCCCTGAGGGCAGCTTCTCAGGGGCTCCGGTTAAATAATTCCTTGAGGAGCTGCAGTTGGATATCTTTGTTTTTACCTTGTTCTTTTGGGAAAACAAATGTACAAATCTGAGTATTTTCAGTAGAGGTTTTCATGGTGGAATTCAATTATTTTTGTAAAATGACACTGTGTGTTATGAGTATTTAAAGAATGCCTTTTCCTAGACAATTCAGCATTCTTACTGGAATTGTAGTAAATTCACAAATAATTGAGCCCTAGGATAGTATTAACATTGCAACATCCATTCTCTGTCCCTTTTTAATAAATATGCAGATTTCTTTGTTGATTAAGCGAATGCATTTGGTCTTCAGGATTTCCTTGCCTAGGAATTGTACACCCGTTGATTCTGTAATTCAGACAACATCCCCCACATAGGGAAATAAAGTTGTCTTGCTGATTATAGAATTACACACACTTAATAGAAAAACTCTTTTCAATTTAGCTTCTGTGTACAAATACAAGTAATCATTTCAGATATTCTAAGTACATATTTAGAAAAAAGCTTTATGTGTGGAAGAAAAATTGCATTTTCTAATTGCAGAAATGTACATAATTTAAGAGGTAATTGACCAACAAATGTTGTGTGTGAGTCTGTTTAACCCAATTACATATGTCATTTATAAAGTGGGAATATAGCTAAGCTCATCCTTTGCAGAGGCAGCATACATAATAATTAAGAAGGGGTTAGATGTTTGCCTGCTTTCCTATAATCTTCCCTTACAGATGTCATCAGAAAACAGGAGGACCTCAGATCCTGCAACAAAGCCTAAGCAAACATTTCAATTTAGTTTTCAGACATACACTTCTGAAGGAAGCTCGGAGCTCTGCCCAGGAAAATTCAGCTTCATAAACAGGTCCCTAGGGAATAAGTTCTCAAGCAAAATCTAGGACCAACAAACCATCTCTTCATCCCTCAACACCAGGCTGGTTGTGTTTGTGGTGCTAACGCTGTCACCTCTCCAATGAGAAACAAAGTCTTAACAAATCCAGACACTAAGAATGTCACCACACTTTGCCCAGTAATATAACAGCCAGCATCAGCCTGCCTCAGTGCTGCCAGGCAATTTATTCATCAAAACCAAAGCAATCTTAACTGGAAAACATCCATTTTCTGGTCTGGGCCACAGCAGAACATTAAAAAACTTCTGCCTTCAACTCTTCTTATGTGATAAGGAAAAAGAGAACGATAGGCAGAGATCCTCCATATTTAATCATTGCCTTTTTGAAATGCTATCAAATCCATATGATTATTAGGATTTCAGGACAGTCCTGAAATCTTCTATACCTGGAAGAATGCAGGAATTTAATGTTTGTATTAGACTTCTCCTGTAAGTGCTGTTATCAGTCTCACCTGGGTTCTCTCAAGGAATATCAATTTGCAGTAAATTGAAAAGCTCCAAGAGAGATAAAAGCATAAATATATTAGAAAACCACTCCAAATTGAAGCCAAATTTGAATGTGACTGACTTAGATGTCTGACATCATAGATGAATGTCTTTCCCACTAGGTGTTCTTTCCATCTCGCTTCTCACAGCTCTGAAAAGCCTCAGTTTCATCCTGCTGTGGTACAGAATCGCTTCTGTAATCTCAGGGGAAGAAAAAAACAACAAAAAACCCACCAGATGTAGAAAACAGCTCCTGTGCACAGCTTTGCAAGATGCCAGACTGAATGCAGCATTTGCACGTACCTCAGCCTGACTCTGCAAATTTCCCCATGCCTGGTAACTGTGTAAGACTGTGCCCCGAGCACTGAGCCCTTGGTAGGGCAGCCAAGATGCAGTGACTTCTGCACGATGGGGAAGCGTGAGGATGCAAATGTGGTGTTGTCTCAATATTGTGCCTTTCCAAAACTCTTTAAGAGCAGATCCTCAGGAAGCTCCCTGCACTCAAGCCACAGCTCTACTACATTCTGACATGCCAGCTATACCTACACAAGGTGTCCTATAGAGCAAACCAATACTGCTTGATACCTGATACAGGGAAAAGAATAATCCTACCCAGGAATGAAACACAATAAAAAAGGATATCTTAAGGAAATCATCAAATGGTCTGGGTTGGAAAGGACCTCTGAAGGTCACCTAGTCCAGCCCCCTCTGCAGGGGCATCCTCAACTAGATCAGGTTGCCCAGACACATAATGTGCTGGGGTGGTGGGGATGAGGGGCAAATGTTCAAGCATTCACTGTGCAAGAATCCAAACAAAGCCATTTGTACCTATATAACTGGCAGTTTGAGAAAGGTATTCTGCAGACATTGAAAACCCAATATATTCATACAATCTGGGGTTAATCAGGTGAAGAACCACCACTGCACTATGTGCTAACTTGATTATAAATCCTTACTTGTCTCCTTCCAAGACACATGAATCCTGCCCATGTATTAGTGCTCTTTGCTAATACATATCTCTCTGAGGAAAATGCTAAGCTTAGATCTGAACACCTAATCCAGCCACAAGATAGTTGGGTTTGTTTGTTTTTTTTTTCTTTTCCAAAGGGAAACCTAAACAAAACAACAAACCCACCAAAAAACTCCCAAACACCTCTGGTAATTGCTTTTGCAAACTGACAACTAATTATCCAAAAGCAAATTGCACATGAGGCATTTAAATAATGAAACGTCAGTCAGTATAATGGAAGTGCCACTTTACCTTTTGGCTTTTGGAAATTATTTTAGTCTTAACATCAATCTACGTATACATAGGCACGTGTATTTTGCAATCATGCTTATTCACAGAAAATAAGATCTTAGTAAATTGTATTATTTCTACCTACAGACTGCTTGCTTATGTCCTTCAGCTATCACTGCTATTTGTAAAGCTACAAATGCTACTGCTATGAGAAGGTGTTTCAGGCTCATGTTTGTTTTTAAGTGCTCTCTACCCTATGTGGTTGCTTGCCAAGGGAATTTTCTATCCACTGCTGATCACTAGAACATTCTTGTTTTACTGTGTTAGGAATCTGTAAGTCAGACAGCATTACACAGAACCAAACCAGGTAACAATGGGATTGTGAAGTCTAGAAAAATGGTCCACTGTGAAGCTGCAAGAATTTCTGATCTGAACAACGTGCTCCATTTCCCTAACCAAGCACTGACTTTTTGAGAGGCATTAAAGCATCAGATAGTATTTACTTACTTAAAACATACAGGGTTTTAACAGCAGAGATATGATAAGTGTGCAGCTAAGACTATTCAGCAGCAGCTTCCCTAGGCACATCACTCCCAGTTCTTTGCATCAGACTGTCCAACATCTTGTGTCAACTCTAAGGTTAACTCATGCAAGCTTGAGGAGGCTGCCTTGAGGAGGGAAGCATCTTCCAGTTATACACACTGCTCCAGGTGCTAAACACAACAAGGGGGACACTCAAGGCTTCCTTCTCCATGTCCTCCCTGTAGGACAGAAAAGCTGCTTCTTCCCTCTGTACTTCTCTTCACACACTCACTCACTGTAGGGCACAGCTTATTGAACTTTATGAGATCTTCCTCAGCCCACCTCCCCAGTCTGTCCAGCTCCCTCTGAATGGCACCCATCTAGTCCCCCAGTCTTGTCAACTGCACCACTCAGCTTGGGAACATCTGCAAAATTGCTGAGGGTGCCCTCAGCCTCACTGTCTAAATCATTGATGAAGATATTGAACAGCACTGGTCCCAGTAAAGACCACAAGGGACATAACTTGTCTCCTGTCTCCATCTGGACACTGAACTGCTACGCTTTGGATGTGATCATCCAACCAATTCCTTATCCACCGGACAGTCCACCAATCAAACCCATGTCTTGCCTGCTTAGACAGAAGGATGTTGAAGGGGGCTCTGTAAAAGGCTATAAGGAAGTCCTTAGAGATGACATTTGTTGGTCTTTCTTTGTCCACTATTGTGGTTACAGCAGCATAGAAAGCCAGCAGTTTGGTCAGGCAGAACTTGCCCTGGGTGAATCCATACTGGCTATCTCAAAGCACCCTGTCCTCCATATGTTCCAGTGTGTTCCAGGAGGACCTGTTCCATGATATTCCCAGGCACACATTTGCCTACACATGTGTATTTTCTCTGCAGGCACAGATGATCGTGTACACACATGCAGAGGTACATCTGGACTGAATTTCTCTGGTAAAAAACCAACCAACCACAAGACAACAGCTGTATTCTCACAAACAATCATCTGTGTGGAGAGCTACACTGGACCTGACCTTCAAACAAAATTCTAGAGGAGAGGACCAGGATTCAGTGTGAGGGAAAGACTTTCCTCATGAATATTTATGTGGAGCTGCTCAACACACGCAAAATTGATAAGGATGTGCCACCAGCACTCTTGCTGTAATACCATATTTTAACAAAACTATTTGCAAGGATGAAATAAAATACAGAGGATGAAATAAAATGCACAGTATTTTAATAGATTGGGAAATGCAGCCCTGCTCTAAACACATCCATCATTTCACTTGTAGAGCCATTCTCTTTAGCAGTGGTCCTGCTTAGGTGCAGCACTAAGTGGGTATGAAAAGAGCTCTTCCATGAGTTTCCTATAATGGCATAGCAGTAGTTACTATAACTGAGGGTACCAAATTGTTTCCTCTAAATAGTCACTGCTTGATCTCTATCCAAAAATGGTTTCTATTAAATAACTTACCATTATCTTACTCACACTACAGAACAGATACTTCACTCATTTCTGTTGTGATGAGAAGAAAAAATAATACCTTTTACATTATAAAGAAAAAGGAAAAAAAAAACAAATAGATTTTTTGGGGGGCAACTTTTTAACCTAAAAAACTGAAAATGTAAAGTCTCAATTTGTCACTGTGATAATGCCTACTGAGAAACAAGAATAGCATTATGGAAAGAAAAGCCTTGATTTGACCAGATTGAGAGCTTTTAGGAAATGATGTGCAAAGATTTTGTGAAACTTCCCAGGCTGGCAAGGCACTGCACATGTATTTGCAGCTTTACAGTTCACTGCTTAACTCAGACCCTCTAACTTAGTCACATGTTACAGGAAATCCAGGATCAGAAATAAGGAGTTTAATGTCTTTCACTCCTCTTATTCATTTTCCATTGCAATATTTCTTCAGGCAATTAAAACCCAAGAATTAGGAACTGCACCATTTCTGTGTATATTCAAATCATTACACTTCTTTATTTGGTATATATAGCTCCAATTTAATGTGGCCCAAATCAGACTCAGGCCTGATTCATAATTTGCAAGAATAAAAAAAATTGCCCTGCAGCTGTGAAAATTCCTCCTGCAGCATCACCCATGAGGTATCCTGCAGACAGAGGCACCATCTCTTAATTATCCACAGCAAGGTAGCTAAGGCTGCATTGGGGCTCCCTCCTTCTCCAAGTGCCTGTGTTTAATTTTGAGGGAAACCATATCATAGAACTGTGGAAATTGGAAAAGATCATCAAGTCCAGCCACCAACTTAAGACCACCATGGCCATTAAAACACATCCTAAGAAACTTGTCCACACTTCCTGAGTGCCTCCAGGGACAGTGACTCCTACCAACTCCTGGGCAGCCTGTTCTCAGGCTCATTACTCTTGCAGTAAAGAAAATTTTCCTAATATGCAATATAAAACATTCCTATGAAGTGCTAAAATGTACACCCTCCCTCCAACAGCTCCAAAAGGTCAGGTAAATCACAGTCATGCTTTTGATTCATTAATTGAAAGATTCAGAGTTATTACCAAAAACCATTTCCATAAATATTCATAAATATTAATTGTGCTGTAACATGCAATGAGGCAAATGTGTTACAGATAACACAAGGAAGGTAGAACTATGACATGTTGTTTGCATGGCATGGATTTTGGGTGATGGAACAGGCTGCCCAGGGGGCTTGTGGAGTCTCCCTCTCTGGAGATACTCAAGACTGTCACAGATGTGTGATCTGGTGTAGGTGATCCTGCACTGGCTGGGGCGTTGGACTGGATGAGATTTCGAGGTCCCTTCCAACTCCTAACATTGTGCGACTTTAGTAGCTGATTTTTGAGCTATCTATAAAACCCCTTTTTTTGCAACAGAATTTGAACAAGAGGAAGGAGGGTTGGATAAACATCCCCTTCCTGCTGCCTCTGTAAAGAAGAGACAGAGCTAGCTCACACATTCTAAATATCTACAGACCCAGACATGATGAAGACCTTGTGCTCTGATGCTATGTTGACATCACTGTGATTATTGGAGTCATTTGCAGGGCAATGGGAAGAGCAAGGAGCACTGCCTTGTACCAATTCCCTGTGGAAAAGAGGAGATGGAGCAGACACGAAGATATTCTCACTGCACTGCTTCACCTTCTCCTCCCGCCTTCCCACACACGTTCCTGAGATTCAGGGCATGTAATAGTGCTATTTTGGAGATGAGTGAGCTGTGAGTAGCTTGTAGCAGGCTTCTTTTCAGTGAACCAATTTTAATTTTTAGTAATACTAAGCAAAGCAATCATAAACAGAAAGAGTCACTTTGTGATGACAGCGACGAATTTCTTGCAATTTCCTCTATCACAGTAAGAAAATGGGAAATATATCCAAATATCATTTTCTTCTGCAGATTTATCATCACTAGATTGTATTTTATTGCTATTATATGAACTCTCTATTTAGACACTTGTGCTCAGAGAAAATCTCCTCATTTTTGGCAATTTCCCTTTTTATAACTCTTGAATTCAAGCTAATTTCTGCCTCATTACTTCACTATAATTCCTCACTGATGAGAACCTTAGAAGGGACACGCTTTACAACATCAGTGCCTCTTCATGAAAAGAGAATGTAAAAATAAGTATGAAAACAATTGAGTCCAGCATAAAATGGACAAGAATTGCAGCCTCAGTCTAGACCTGTTTATCCAAAAAGAATTTCCTCCCTGTGCCACTGTTGAATTAAGAGAAACAAAAATCCAACTTTGTATCTCAAGAAGAAATATGAATAAAGGAAGATCATAATTAAGATTTATTTTGATTTACTAGAACCACCAGCTTCTCACAGAGGTAAAAGACCAAAATGTAGGATATGTGTTAAACTAACCTGACATAAGAGACTCCAAAGACTATCCACAGATAACCACAGCACTATTTCCAGACCTGAGAAAACATTTTAAAGTGGCATCACCTGCCCAAAGTAAAACCACGGCTGAAAAATTGACATCCTTGCATCCTAATAGCCAAGTAGAATACATTTTTAAACTCCACAATCCTTCACAGGCTCACAGAATGTCAGGGGTTGGAAGGGACCTAAAGAGCTCATCAAGTCCAATGCCCTTGCCAGAGCAGGATCATACAATCTAGCACAGATCACAGAGGAAGTCATCCAGACAGGCCTTGAAAGGCTCCAGAGAAGGAGACTCCACAACCTCTCTGGGCAGCCTGTGCCAGTGCTCTGGGACACTTCTAGTCTAGAAGTTTCTGCTTGTGTTGAGGTGGAACCTCCTGTGCTGCAGCTTCTTCATTCACAATATGCAATCTGTCCCTTAAGTTATTTATATCACTAATGTTATCCCATAGTGAGTTTCCTTGGCAGAAAAAGTCACTTAGAAAGAACCAATGAACATTCAACTACCCATTTCTCAGTAGATGTGCCTCATATGCATTCATATTGATGAGGAGCAGCTGTCAGATCCACCTTTCAGTAGCTTAACAGGCACCTAGATTGTCCCTTGGAGTTCAGTGGCTGTGCACAGCAAGGCTGACTTCAACCCCGTTGGGAAGGTTGAACTCTTGCCTCTTCCCCAGCACCAGCCTTGCAAAAGTATCTCGGCTCTAAGTCAGTCACTACTACCCAGATTTTCATCTGTCTTTAAGTAATAGGTTTTGTGGAAGGAATGCCAGGGGTCATCTAATAACAGCATAGTTAACAGCTTCAGTGCTACCACCTCACAGCTAATCAGGCAAGAGGGGAGGAAGCAGCAAGGCAAGAGATCACCAGTTCCACCGTACTTTTCATGAGAGCAACACAATGCTAGGTTCTTAATGCTGAGTGAGTCCTAGCAAAGGTAAGAAGTGGGATCTGGGATCTTAGAAGGGGTTTATCAACCCAAAATACTGATAAAGAAACAGCCTGGCAGAAGAGTTCTGCTGCTGCAAAAGGAGATGCAATAATAGCAGGGCATCAAAGAAAATGCTGCTCACGTGCACTGAACCTGTGGGGGTTTTGGCCCCGCTAGCAAATGTCATCCTTAGAAGTCTGTAAGTAAGAGCATGTGGGGCCCCTACTGAGCACCTTTCTAAGATAAGCATCACAAAGAAACAATTGCAGGTCTCACGATAAAGTATAATTGCTGAACTTCCTCTAATAGTACTCCTTCCCCAGGGCTCTGTGAGCTGCATGCCCCCATAGTTCAACTGCTGATCTCAGAGCAGTATGAAGAGAAAAGAGAAAAAGAGAAGTAATCAAGCCTCTAGTTCACTGCCACAAACAAACTGTCTGCAACACTACACATATTAAAAGTGGCCAGCAGCTGAGCTGACACCTACAGAAAACAGGCCTTTAATTTGTACATCTTTGTAAGCAAGTTTCAGCGTAGACACTGACACATGGATAGAGGGAATAGGAGTGGTGGAAACACTACTGCTAAAATAAAGCTGCTGAAGTTTCCTGATATAGGCCATCTTGCTTTTGTATAAAACACTGTCATGAAACTAAAAGCTGCCAGTGAAGCAGAAGCATGCCAAGCAGATTGTGCTGATCTGAAATGTATCCAACATATCAAAACCTCTCGAGTCTGTAAGTTCTGGCTGGAAATTCCATGACAATAAACTTTCCAGCACTGGCACTCGGAGGTCTGGAAAGTCATCTTTTTTCCTGGTCTTGTTAATCCCTTGATTGATACTCACTTTTATATGCAGCCCAAAATAAGTTAGATTCTACTCAATTACACTCTGAACTAGAGAATATTTCCCCACTCAGTTGCATGGTGTCCCATCACATTGAAAGAAAAAAAAAAGAGGCTACAGAGATGCAGCACAGAACATAATTCTTCCTCTTTTTTTTTTTTTCTTTTGGTTGTTGTTTTGGGGTTTTTTTTAGGACCTAAGTTTGCTTTGCTTTCTTTTTATCACCTCTCCATTGTTTCTAGGAACATAGTTCTATTGTATTTGAACAGGAAAATACTACCAGTTACATGCTCATCTGTGATAACTCTAATTACAAAGAAGAAATAAGACCTGAAGAAAAAGACCCGACAAAACCACAACACATCCACATCCATACCAATGGACCTCATCTGATAGTGGTAGAGCAGGGTGAAAAATTTTCCAAACAAAGCACAACTAGAACTTTGTTAATCTTTCATGCTGAGAAAAAAATTCCTATTAGGAGGCCTGGGAAAACTTCAATGTTATAGTAAAGGAAGTTCAGTGTTATAGTAAAGGAAACTCATTCTGATAAATTACTTGAAGTAATTATGCATTCAGATGTTAAAAGTCCTGGACTGATTCCTTAGTATTAGCCATTTAGAATTTACTCCTTGTGTTCTTGCCCAGCAGAGCACTGAGAATGGCCATGTTGATAGGTTTCTAAAAGATGCTGAGGAAGCCTCAGGTTAATTTAGGAGTTCAGTTCATTCCTCAGAAGGACAGTATCACTTATCTAGCCTTTTCCCATTATTCTTTCCAAATTGGAGTACAGACATTCACAGGCAGAGCAGCCAAAGACCTGCCAGTCAAATGAGAATCAGTGTTTTTTTACTGAATCCAGAAAGCATGAGTCTCTTCTTGGGCTTAAAGCAGGAAGAAGGCTTTTGAGGTTTAAGATGATGACAAGTATCCTGCTTTGAAAGCTCCCAAGATATTCACACATGCTTCAGAGCAAGAATTACAGTATTGGGTCCAACTATTATTTCTGTGTGATCAGTTCCTTACACCAGCACATTGCTTCCCCAAGATACCCAGGTCTCAGTGGATCTCCATTGTTTTGTTCCAGCAGTACAGGAAATACAACCACATGTCTCAGAGTCCTGGACAAAGATTAGAGTTTGAGGTTTCACAAAAATACCTTCTCTACTATGTGAACATTGTGTGAGCTTGAGACATATTGCTACCACCAACATTTCTTAGAAAGGACATCCCAGATTCTCACAACTGTCTTCACTGGAAGCCTCCAGAGTGAAGGCAAAGCATTATCAGAAGCTGTCATGAGATGGGAATCACTGATCTATTAAATCTTTGTAATCTTGACTCTGGTGCGTGTTAAAAGATAAGGGTAACCGATAGCTCTTTAAGCAGTAGTGATATTTAAGGAGCAAGTATAAACTGGTAAACTTTAAAAAGTCATTTAACTCCTCCTGTATATCATTAAATAGATAATTTAACAATCAAGCCCTGATAACGACTCGCTCATTTATTTTGCCAGCAGGTCTGATGTCCCACTTCTTGGTGGATTATCAATAAGAGTCCTAGTTAAAAGGAAAAGGACTATTGCTTCCACACGGTTATGCAAGGTTAGGAAAGAACTGAGTTTTCACACTGAAATAAGACATTTTTTGGTCAAATTTCATATAGTGCTTTTTGCAGTTACAATTTTGAATGCCAAGGTAGGAAGCTGATTTGCTCTCTTAATCAGCCTTGCAAACCCACAGTCATTTAGCATTGCTGACATTCAACTTACTTGTTTGTTATTTTAATAAAATCTTGGAACTTGAACCTGTTACCTCAGGGAAAGTCAATTTCACTGAGAAATTTGAGAAATGTGGCTCAGTTTCTGCACATAACAACACAAACAGATCAATTTTTATGAAAGCTACAGGACTAGAGGGTAAAAAAAACCAAACAAACAAAAAAGAAAACCCCACCACATCACCTTGACCAGATGCCCATTCCAAATTCCTACCTGTTGCTGAAGGCTGATGGATGACTTTCACACCGAGTTTCTACAATGTAAAATCCCACCCAGCAAAGCCCCATGTGGAGCCCATTGGGCCACATGGCAGGAGAGGGAGCATAGCCCAAGAGTGCAGGTCCCCATCAGCGAACCTGTTCTCCCACAGGGCTACAGGATCCAGATGCATGCTTCTCACTCACAAACTACCCTTGGCTATTTAGCCACAGCCAAACTAGTGACCTAGAGTAAGTAGAAAGGAGGTCAGCGGCACTGTGGAGGAAGCATGAGCTAGACATTCACACAGGCACCATATGTGCATACATGTGAGAACTGGCACACTTGTCCATACAGCTTCCCTTCAAAGTGAGCACAGCAACCAGCTCCTCCTGAGTTGTACTGCTTGGGGATATTTCATCGGTTTTAGAAGATGAGAGAGATACTTCATGACACTGACAGCTTTGTTACTTTCTGTTTTCTTCCAGATCTGCATCTGCTCAAAGGCTGGGAGATAGAAAGATGTTCCTTGTGAAAACTTAACCAGCACAGCAGGTGCTTCCAAGTGCAGATTTAACTACTGCACCTCCCCGTAGGCCCTTTATTTTTATTTCTGAGTCTCTCATTCCCTAGAGAGTAAGAGAGCAATTGTAAGGGAAGCAATGTCATATATCACCACTGAAACAGAAAGTTACAGAATATTTTCCTCACTTATTTAATTGGACTATTTCCCACTCCAGCTAAGGCAATGACCAGTACACTGGAGTCTCTCTCACATGCTCTCACAAATGTACAAACTCTAACAAGTCCATACAGTATTCTTCTCCAGACAAATAATGAGCAGTAGATGAACCTTTACCTAAAATGCTGGGTTAAATTCTCTGATAAATATGTATTTATACAGTCCACTGCATGCAGCAGAGGCTCAACAGGAGAGGAGGTAGGGGACAATATGTGCCTCCCTGCAGCCACAGGCTGGTATCGACTGCTACACCCCTAGGGCTCTGCTACACAGCTAGCATAAACTCTCCTCACCTCTTTAAAAAGCTCAGTATCTTCATCTGCTGCGGAGAAGTGAAAATGTCTGTACTGCCTATTAAGTTCCCCAGTGAGTCCATTTCATCCTTTGCTGGAGCCATATTTGGTCCATTGGCAGAAAACTCATCCCTACAGGAAAGCTTTTGGGGAATACCTGCATTTGGTGGGTGGGGAAGGGGTGAACTATATCTGAATTAAACTTGACCATGCAACCTTTCAACCTTCACATGCCAGCAGAAGCATCAAAATCTTACATCTGCAAAGAGCTTGGCAGTTAGGCTTAAGTTTGATAATATGGTATTCAGATGCCTGGTTCCCTGTCTGAAAGTAAAATCATGGATAATGTTATGGACAGTGGAAACTAAATGTTAAAATAAATAATAGATGGATCCTTAAAATTCAGCAGAGTCAAAAAGCTCCAAGATCTTACTTTCCATTTTAACCTAGAGAATGATACCCTTGTGATATTTAAGGTGAAAATTAAGGTCAGTCTAACAATTACAATTTGAAAAAGTAAAATGTCAGAAGTCCTCTGCATGACTGGAATGGGCTTAGTGCACAAAGCTACGAATTAGGTGATGTCGGCAGTAGCCAGTTTCTAATGTTATTATTTACTATAGGGATCCATCTCATGGGTATAGCAAGCTATAGGAACCTAAATGCTTGACAGTCAGGTTTATGTTTGAGTTCTTAAAAATACAAAATTTTATGGGGATGTAAATAATGCTCCCCTGGTCAGGTTCAAAGTTTGGAAAACTGAACTGATTTGAAAAGCAAAATGTGGGTTAACTTCTACATGCTCACACAGTTCGGAAGAAGGACACTGACAGTATCTGCTGCCCTAGCCTGTATCAGCTGTGGTTAGTGTTGAGACTAGGGTTAGAGCTAGAGTTCAAAGATCAAAACCTCACTTCCTTCGAGATGGTTTCCAACCAATCCACAGATTTGGAGGTGCTTTTCTCTTAAAAGGGTATAGCAGCAACTTCCTGAGTTTGGCACACATACAAAGTACCTTCCCATGCAGACTATGTTGTGGATGTACAGCAATTCCTAGAGGTCTTTGAGGGCAGCACTTTGGCTCCTGCAGTCTTTTCATATCAGGTCCAGCCAAGTGGCTGCCTCTCACTGCTGCCTGTGATTCTTCCTCCCAGCCCTTCTCTCAGAAAGAGTTTATTTCAGAGCTCTCATTTTGTATTTTGCTTTGAAAATTTATGCTTCTATTTTGCATTTGAAAAAGCCATCAGTAACACTAATGGGCAGGGGAAAATATATTCTTTCCCCCCACCAACTTATGATACCATTATGAGGAAAAGTTTTGTTTGCTTTTCAGACATCAGGCATTGGCCAGTGTTCAAGAAGGCATATCCATCCAGATAAACAACTGGGTTGTTTCAGTACTGAGCAGCCCAATCCATCCCTGGAGTAATGCCAGTTAATATTTGGGAGGGATATATGGCAGGCATGAATTTAGGCCCCTGAAAGAGGCAGAAGTGGTGTATCTTAAGAATTTCTGGCAGGACATATCAATAGATTACACTCTCCAGTAAACAGGTATATGCAAATATACACTGACTTTAATTTACCATCCATAAAGAAAGCAATTGTGTCAGGCACAGCTCTATTAAGTGTAAATATCCTCATTAAAAAATTACCAAAGTATCCACATTCAGCATCTTTTCTCACCTCGTTTCAGACACCATATGGATGGGTACATGCCACAAATATCCTTAAGTCATTTATCAGAAAAGCATTGAGGCTGTCTGCTTTGCTTCAGGGGTGTATTTTAGACCATTCAACCACCATCAGTATCAGCACAGAAACAAATACTGAAGACTGAATGTCTACTAAAGGCTGGATTCTTTGTGGAGCCCCTTGGACAATGAAAGACATAGGGAAATCCATATGCTAGAGCTCTCTGTCTCTCATGTCAGGGAAAATGATCATATTTAGAAAAGGAAATTGCAGTGGAGGAACATGCCATGAAAAGGAAAATGTAATTGTCACAGGACTTGCACCAGGGGATGATTCCAGCCGCTCTAACTTACAACATCCCTGAAATTGTGCTTAAATTACTGTCTGGATTTACTCTCTGACTGACTTATCCTGAGAAGGATTATTAAATTTGTTATTATTTGGGCTTTTAGGGATACTTGGTCACAACCTTTATGGCATAAACTGTGTTTTCATACTTATTGGGGAAGACAATAAGAAAATTACTTCTTGCTTTCCCTTGCAATGGTAAAAATTAATTTAGAAACTTGATAACTGAAATGACATGCCCCAAAGACCACAGAATCTGTACTGTGAATCAGTGAGGCACAGAGAATTTCTGCATCAGGCTGACAGTCACATGCAATATCTTGGAGTCACAGGGATAGAACTTTCAGTTATGTTTGCTGTCTGGAAAACATCAATAAAAAGGAGAGCTTAGGTAAATATCATTCAGGAGCCAGCTGGCACAAAGTAGGACACCCATATACACCCGCAGGATTTCAGTGCAAACTCTGACCCTGTTTCCAGCAGTAAGGCATCTGCTTGTTTGATATAAGAGCCCAAATATGAGACTCCCAGACATAGAAATTATAAAACTCTGATAGTGACAAGTGGCATATTATAGCTGCTTCAGTTACCTAGCTTTCATTATTACTGACTACCAGACCAGAAAACACTATACATGAAACACCTGCAATACTGGAGCATACGAAAAATGAAGGAAAGTATATATGTTTTGCCATAAAACACTATAAAACATGTGACACCTAGGTCTTAAGAATAGGACTCATTTTGGGTTGCAAGAAAGGAAGTATTGCCTTAGGGAACTGTGCTGAAACCTCTCCTGTTGAGCATCTTCATCAATGTTCACTTACATGCTCCAGTGAGGAGGAAGATGTGAAGGAGTTCAGAAAATTATAGGTGACTCTAAACAAGGGAACAGCTGACAGTCTCAACAGCAGGATGGGCAGCACTGCCATCCAGGACTTAGACACGCTGGAGGAACATGTCAACAGCAACATCATGAAATTCAATAAATAGAAATGTCCTGCACCTAAGAAGAAATTACACCTTGCAACAGCAAAACAGAATCATAGAATGGTCTGGGTGGGAAAGGACCTCCAAAGGCCCTTTGCAGTAGGCTGGAACATCCTCAACTAGATCAGGTTGCCCAGAACCTGTCAAGCCTTGCCTTGAGTATCTCCGGGGATTTGGGGCTCAACCACCACCCCAGGCAACTTGTTCCAGTGTTCCACTACTCTCATGGTGCAGAAGGTGTTCTTAACATCCAACCTAAATCTGCTCTTCTCTAGTTGGAATCCCTCATCCTGTCACTGCAGGCCTTGGCAAACAATCCCTCTGCAGCCTTCATGACTGGGAGCTTTTCTGCCAAAAAAAGGACCTGAGGCTCCATGTAAACAGCAAGCTGAGAATGTGTCAGCAAAGAAAGCCAATGGCATCCTGGGCTTCATCAACACAAACTCTACTGGTAGACCAAGGGAAGTGATTATCCTTTTTAATTTGGAACATTTTAGACTGCATCTAGGGAATACCCTGTCCAGTTTCTGGCGTCCCAATTTAGAAAAGACATCAACAAACTGGAGAAGAGCCACGAGGACATTCATGATGCTGAAGCACTGGCCCTGTGAGGAGAGGATGAGGAGCAGGGCTTGTTCAGCCTGGAGAGGAGCCAACTTTTGGAGGGAAGCTGAACAGAAGCTTTCCAATAGCTATGAAAAGGTCCTCGAGAAGATAAACCCAGGCTGTTTGCAGTGCTGCATGGCAGCAGGATGAAAAGAAACAGGGATGATATTAGTTCTAGAATACCTGCTTCTGCAGGCAACATGAAAGGAGCTAATCCTCAGCTTTTACTGAATGGGTGAGAAACTTTTACACAGCTTTATGAACTGTCATGCATTTCAAAGTGCTGTACTCAAGGGATTGCTGACAGAACTCCCACAGGTTGAAGATGCCCCAAGGATTAAGGAATATTTTAACTATCTTGAAAATGTTTTTTTTTTCCTTCCTCTCCCCCTAATCTTCAGTGCATAAAGTTTCTCTCTAGGTGAGGTTATGATCCACGGTTATTACATGTATCTCACAGTGGTATAAGCTACCACTTTCTAGCAAAATAATTGCTCTCCATATTCATGCCGTATTTCCTCAGTATAATATTTGCAAAACCATGTTTTAGGAATCATTCATCAACACACTTTCTCAGCAGAGGTTTACCTAAACACTCTGATTTCCCATAACTCTTTCATTTTTAGGAGGAAACAAGCTCTGAGGATTAGCATCTAAATGATAATGTTCACTTTCAAGTTCGAGTCCTGGCTTGCTCATGTTGCACTGCTCTCCAGCCGTGATGGGGCATTTCATTCACTAGTTACCACGTTGAGAGAGTTCAGATGGAAACTCTAAACATCTGAGAAGACAACAGAGACATTGCAAAGCTCAGCAACTCTTTCTCTCATGCCTGGAGTTTGGCAGGTTTATTTTCAGCTTTTGTTAAGCTAAGGTCGTGCCTGCTATGTCCAAAGAATCGCTTATCCTAGAGCAAGCCACAGCGGAATCGGCACCAGCAGAGGGAAAACACAAGCAGAGACTTTCATTATTTGGAATTTAACATCAGTTATGTGATTGCAAAAGGATAGGCCAGGAAAAAACAGAGCTAGTGATTTTTACTTACCTCCTGCAATAGAAACCAGACCAACTAGGTGAAGTAAATGCTTAAGTAAAGGACTGTAATAGGCATAGCTCTTAGATTTCACATTTCTGAATTGAAAGGGGCTTCTTTGATCAGATGTCTGAAATCCACTTCTCTGTAGACACGAAGTGCACATGGTGCTTAAGTGGAACAGTGCATTCACACTGCAGAGAGGGTTTTACCAAAGACAAGTATCTCTTAAACAGATGTCCAAAACACTTCTGCAGATTTAAAAAAATATATATATAATACTATTCTTTCTCTGTACTATATGCATATTATAGCAGAATTGGTACCTACTCCATAATTAATATAAGTCCATAATTATAAGATTGCATCAATGCAGTACTGGGAGATGTAAACTGAGATGAGGGAAAATTCCCACAGATGATTATAAAGGAAACAGCTACCTTTTGAAATCTTCTTTCAAAAAAACCCCAGTTGGTTCAGCATCTTTTTTTTTTTTTTTTTTAAATCTCCAAAGGTGACTGTTTTTTCAATCATGCCCCTCAGATGATTAGTGCTTTGTCTAAAACTTATGCTTACATGTGCCTGAAGAATTCTGGTCTGTTCAGTTCATGCATGTTGCATATCTAAACCTGTGAAGTTATTTTGCCTTGATACTCAACAAATACTTTTTGTCTGAAACACCTCTTAATTTCACTGTGGATGTGCCAGGTTTACACTGACAGAAGTGCAAAAGGGATTTATCTGGCCCTATAAACTAAATTTTCTTCCATAGTCAATGAAGTATGGAACAGTAGATGTTGCCAAAAACTTTAACCCACAGTACTTCAAAATCTAATTCCTTGTCTTATTGGCAAAGTCTCATCTATACCTATAGATCCTAATAATTGTTATGGAACCAAGTGCTAAATTGGAAGAAGGTCTTTAATGCAGAGAACAGCAAACCACCTCCAAATCCCTTAAACTAAACTGATTTATACTCCTCTAATTGGAGTCCAACCCTGTTGCTTTCTCCATTCCCTGCAGTAGCTGGCACTTGGATCAATTGACTCCTCCAAACCCAGGTGGACTTTATCAAATCCCTGACTATAATCTGTCAAGCACTTCTAATCATATTAGTGATTTCCCATCACATAACAGCAGTAATTATATTATTAGACTTGAGGGTTTTTTTCCCCAATCTGATAAAAAATTACCTCTGCATATTAATAACTTTTCTGTCATGAGACTTTAATGAAGCAGAATATCAATGAGATGCGATGAGGTGGAAAACTGTTAGTGATATAAAAGATGTTCACACTCTAGAACACAGAGGGCATTCTGCACTGCCAGAAAAGCTTTTCTCCTGATGAGCAAAGGTCTCTCTCTCTCCTTTTTCTTTTTTCGTATCCCTCCATGTAGGACAACTGTAAAACTTTATTTACAATTCTCGCGGAGAATGATTAAATAGCTTTCATTCTCTGCCTGTTGAGCAGCACTGCAAATCACAAAGGCATTCACTTGGTAAGGAGAAATTACAGTGATGTTGTCTCATCTTCAGCATCATTTGTTACTTTAAAAAACACAAGGAAGTATGTGGAATTGTGGCATAGACTGTAGCTTTTCTCTAAAATAAACTTATTAAAGAAGACAGATTTTTTATTAACAAGTCAGAAACCAGATGATTAAACAGCTTTCTCTCTGTCTGAATACCAAACAGAAATCAATGCACATTATACAGCAGTGGTAGTGGAGATTGCAGAAGATCCAGGGATGTAAAAAGCCTGTGATTTACTGAAAATATCTCACCAGGGCACTAGCGGAAAGCTGAAGTCTGCTTTTCCCACAGCATACACTCCTGTACTCCATTCAACAGGAACATAGAAAACTTACTTGCATAAACTGTAAGAAGGTGTTAGTCTTGTTGCAAATCCAAAGCTGTTGAGCTAAAAAGGAATTGCTTCCACATCCCAAACAGCTGCTCTAGGAAGCCTTTTGAAGCATCATGTAATGCTGCTCAGTGGCAGACAACGTTAGCAAGTTTTATTTTTATTGTTGGTTGTGACAATTACAGCAATAGAAAACATAACTGCAGAACGCTGCTTCTGTAACCTCCTTGTAACACTGAGAGAAAACATAGGAAGCCTGTGTTCACACAGTGACTCACCATAGTGATGCACAATGAGCCAGCCTCAGGTAGATCTTCATGGATAAAGCAGGGAATGAATCTGGGTCCACCCAGCCGAATGGTTAAAGGATGATTTCCATTTTCCACTGCTATCTAGGGACCTATTGAAACAAAACAACATATGGAACAGCTACAGTACTTCAATAAAACACACAGGCTTTTGTCTTTCTTATGGATGCTTTTGCTGCAAAAATGTGAAACCAAACATAGGGATTAATTTTTCCAAAACAAAAAGAAGGATTTCACACAGGTTCAGAAGTCACTCTTTGACTACTTTTTCATTTGCTGGCTAAATCTGGTAGAACTGAAAAGACAGAATAGCATGGGGCACATTGACCTGAATCCAAAAAGTAAACAACAAATGGTGGAGAAAAGACGTAGAAATAAAAATATTCTGGACTACATAAACTAATCACCATGAAACCAAGAATTTTAAAAATAATTATTAGAAATCATATTGGCTCTATTATTTCAACTTTAGTGCTATAATTGAAAATTAATTAGGATTCTTTTTTAGCCTGCTGCCTGACCAACATACACCAATATCACACAGGAAAGAATCCAGTGCTTTTCTGAGTGGTTTGAGGGAAAGATTAATGTATATCATACAGCTAATATACTGCCTTTTTCCACCAGGCAGTCCCTGTCTTTGTGAGCCTAACAAAAGTAAACCTAGAGAAGCCCTGGATAAAATAATTGTACTGCAGGTGACAATCAAGTAGGAAATATGATGGCCGCAGACAGACATAAAGGCAAGTTCCTGATTTATAAGATTGTAGAGGCTACAGTGGAGAACAGTTGTAAGTCAATGCAGTTTAGAGTTGTTGCAAAGCAAACAAATGCTTGCTGGGTGTAAGTGATGGATTTCATTGAGATAAAGACGCAAATCCAAAGAGTTTGCAAACACTCAAGAAAATGTATTTAAGCTGCAATTATTTATTGTGGGCAAAAATCAAAAGTTTGCTAGGCATGGCCCTCACTCTCTCTCTCTCATCCCTTCTAAAACAACAAATTCAGCACCTGATGTCCAGGGAATACTTCCAGTTTAAGGACGTGAGGATTTACTCCTAGCTCTGGGGTAACCCATTACAGCGTGGTTGGTGTCCATGCAGCTGAACTGCCTCACTTCCCAAATCAGAGAATCCCATATCTATAGTTCTTACTGTCAAGAGGCCTTGGTCAGTGGCTGAAGATTTTTTGAGGTGGTACTACTTGAGCTAGACCACTTTTGCTAGGAAATACTTTAATGGTCTGGATGATTCTGGGCAGTTCCTTTAGCTGTTAAAAGCAATTATCAGGAACTCACTGCAAGTCAGATGTGTGGAAGAAGCTCGTACAATGAAGCCAGTCTTAACTGTTACACAAGATGCCCAGAATCTGCTTTAGGGAAATACTAAAAAATATTTCAAATGTGAACCATATGAGTTCAGAATTTAGAAAATAGAGTAAAGGTGCCTGGCCAAATCCTCAGTGTAGCTACAGGAGAAATTTGAGAGAGGGTGTCTGTTGACACAGAAGGCACAACTGAACCAAGTAAAAACATTTTGAACAAGTTAAAGAGAATTTCTTTCAGAGCCTGCCACATTTCAGTGTTCTGTTTCAATACATGAAAAATACTGGACTGGAGAATGTTAGCACAACAAGAATGTACAGAGCTAAGGGGAACTGAGAGAAACCAGTGTACAAAACACAGCTAAGTGGTGAGGGAAAGATGTGAGAAAATGTGATAAGAATTGATTGAGCAGACCACCGATCTATAAAATCCTCAAGTAGTAAAGAAAAAGAGAGGAGAGTAGCTAAAAATTGAACATAAAAAAAAGCCCCAAAGTTCAAAATGAGGTCTGTTACACTAAATTTTAGGCCAGTTAACCTCAAACTAAAAATAGTAGTTGAGAAAATACAGATGGGCTTGAGTCTGATGTGTTCAGTACCATGTTCTTTGCAGGAAAAAGCCACTCTTGCACCCTGGCTGACAGAGCGTGGTACAGGCTAATTTTGTTTTGCGTACGTGACCATCACAGAGCAGGGAACAAATCTCTTGAACGTCTTGTTTCCAAATCATTTAGTCTGATGCCATTTAGTATGTCTGACATGACTGCAGCAGTGGCAGTGGGATGGAAGCACAAGGTATGTCTATATGGGAGTGCAGGCTTGAGCCCACACTGCTGGCTAACTAGCAGCTCAAATTGATTTGCTTTCCACATGTTCTGCAATTTGAATGATAAGGAAAATTGAGCTCTCTCTGAGCCAGCATACTTTAAGAGCCAAATGCAGAAGGAAAACCAGAGATGACACTGGGAACAATTTATATGTATTTAGCATGTAAAGCAAAGAATAATCAAGAAAAATGTCAATGCAACATACAAAGTAATTCAGATTTCCAATTACTTTTGTTCTTTTCTCTTCCTATCTTATAAGCAGTCTATCGATGAGACCAAACATACTTACAGTGAAGTCTGATAGTTTCCCTCTGAGCTGAACCTCAAATTCCACAGTGTGTCTTATATGACTTACTTCCAACCAAAAGTCACACTAAATGCCTTTGAACAGTTATTCATCAGTGGCAAATATTTTGCTATTATCTATTAAACCCCTTTTCTGGTACACAGAAAGTGAAAATTTTTTGACTCAACTTGAGGAAGTGCAAAATTTAAAGTAGTTACCTAAGCTGGAAATAATATATATTTTTTAATGCCTTTTCCTGTGTGCTTCACAGATATAATGAAAACCACCGAAACCCCTTTGTGCTTACAGCATTCGGCAAGCAACAAGCCAAAAAAGACAGACACTGTCCTTCCTACTGCCCATTAAGAGCACATTATCCTCACCATTGACATCCTCCATCCATTTGAAATGATGCCTTGAAGCTGTGACAACACAAGGGTGATCTTCATGCTGCCATTTTTGTTCAGGCTGTGGTTCTGAAAATCACTAACAAGTAACGTTGGCAGGATCTTTGCCATCAGTGGAAGGCAAGAGACACCTCAGTTACAGTAAAGAAAGTTTCTAAGTTTGTAGGACTACAAAAGGCAAAAAAGATTATTCTGTCCAGCTCTTAACATAGTATTTCATATGCTGCCCTTTTTGTTTGTTCAGTCAATAAAAATTAATATTCATGAACTTGTTGTCAGGTACAGTGGTGTAACACTTAAGTACCATGATAATCTTAATGGGTCCAGGAGCCTATAGGAATGAAAAATAGTAGCTACTTGTGGCTCTAGTTTTTGCTTTCTTTCATAGATCAAAAGAAGATTCGAGGGTTAGGTACAATCGCTTTTTCATTGGTGCATTGATCATTTAATACTAATGCATCTCCTGAAAACTGGGCTGTTCTCCAGGCATTGCAGATTAATCTTCCAAGTCCACAATTAAAGACATGGTGCTGATGAATGAGGCAGTAATGCTGATTTACATTCAGCAGTTATGTGACTCAAAGATATAATATACAATAGCTTCTCCTCCTCAGCAGAGGCAGCAGGCAGGCTCTGAAAACCACTCTCCGGCATGTTTCTTTGTGATCTCTCTCACTGAAAACCTGCAAGGCTTCAGATAGCAGGGAATTTGTTAATACTAGAAATAGTTTCCTTCTCTGTTACCTGTTTTAAAAGCAAATGAAAAGCTTGTTGATGACATCAAATTGATGGTCTTGAAGACAGATTATTTAGTTTGCTCAGAGGATTGTCACACTAGAGGCAGAAGCTGGACCAGTATTTTTCCTGCTACCGCAATCAGCTTTGGCCAGAAGCGGCTATGCTGAAAAGGATGGAACACATTCATCTTCAGCCCTATTCAGTTCTGGATGTCACTATAGAAACTGCCAACAAACACGCTAATTAGAGAGAGTCTAAATCTGCAGATGATGCTGCCATTGGAATGGAGGCCTTAGAACTTGACAAGTGTTTATCGTTGGAAACAACATGGTGGAAATGCTCCAAGAACAGGCACATGAGAACCTATAATAAATGTTTAAGGACTTTCAGCTGTGACTTCTCCTTTTTGGGTAAGTCTTTTCAACATTTAGAATGGAGATCTACTGCTTTTTAAAAATCATCTGGCAGCTCCCAGAGTTGAATCAGAGAGTGGCAGGAAGCAGGATTAAAAGGGGACTCCTGCATCCTCTAGGTCAGAATAGGGATTTACCTGAGGCTAGAGACAGTAAAATGAGGTAGATGTCAGAAAAAGTTGCAAGGACTTTTTCCTGTTTCTCCTTGCCTGGGACCAAGGCATTCCAGATCCAAGCCTGTTTGATTAGAGAAAGAAGGAAAGTCTTGCCAGGCTGGGTTGATCCTGGAAGAACAGGCAGCAGAACTGATGAGAAAGGTGCAGGTGAGTCCATTTTCTATAACCAGCTGTGCTTCCAACAGCTGGTTCAAGCAAAGGCTCTGCAAACCCTTGTCCTGGAGAAAACTGCAAACCAAACTAGATGTCTGCTGATCTGAGCAACCTGATCCAGTCAACGAAGTCCCTGCTGTTTGCAGGTGGCTTGGACTAGTTGACCTTTAAAGATCCCTTCTAAACCCAAACTGTTCCATGGTTTTATCATTCTAATGTACTTTAATTCCATGGTTTTATCATTCTAATGACATGCTTTAGCTACGTGGAACTGTTACTGTGACTGCTCACAAGCTCCCTACGTCAGATATTCAGAATTTATTTTTGGAATAGCTATAGTATGTGATTCATCGTATAAGACTGTGGTCCTCATGGACTTCCAGATTAAGTAATCAGCCTTTCTTGAAGCCAGGAAGAGTGAAGAATAAATTTATGGCTCAGTAATTATGTATGGTGGAACACGTGGAACTTCAAAGGGCTACAAACATTTTTAATGAAGTCCTCAGAGTTATAAAAAGTTCATGAGTAAAATCAGAACTCCCAGTGAATGAACGGCATGAACCACAGCTGCAAATGATGTGTAACTCACTGAAGTTAGAAATGTGCTATGTTAACACTGGGGCTTAGTATTTCCTTCCATGTGTAGTACACCTTCCCTTGTGGTTTGCATCTCCACCATAAAAAAAAATTTAAAAAAAAAAAAATCAGGAATACTTAAGGATTGTAGGCATTATAATACCAACATCATATTCAGATGATTAAACCGCTTCCTCATGGAGGTTTCAGATCCTGCTGAATAGCTCATCACTTGTCAGTACTTAATATACAAAAGGTGCACTTTGACACAGTTTTGGAGAGGATAAATGAAACTGTCATGAAGGCTTTTGGTGCTTAAGAACAAGTATTAATATAATTGCTCTAAAAATATTTAAGAGAGCTGAAGGTCATTTGCTGACCCTTCATGCCTAAGAATATACTGCAGTTGGCCCCTTGTCTCTTGACAATAAACTGATTAAGACTGTTGCAATATCCAGCTATAATGCTGTCTGCCAATGCTGCTGAGGTTACAGATTTATCATAGGAGTTTCCTTATCATTCCTTGGGTTTAGAGATAATATAACTCCATTAATCATTTTTTTTAATATTAAGGAAGTGAATTTGCCATCATATACAATGGGATTTAATTACTAGAACACTTTCTCCCCCCTTTGTGGAAGGCACAGGCAGCATTATTTTCCATTTTCAAGAAACTACTGCTTTTAAATTAGAGGTCAACACACAAGCTTTGCAGATGTCTAACACTCAGCATTGCCTATCATTCTGCTTTGTCTTTTTTATGGCGAGGGTGACAGAGCACTGGAGCAGGCTGTCCAGAGAGGTTGTGGAGTCTCCCTCTGTACACTCTCAAGATCAATCTGGATGTGTTTCTGTGTGACCTACCCGAGGTGACCCTTCTCTGGCAGGGGCGTTGGACTCAATTGTCTCTGGAAGTCCCTTCCAACCCCTAACATTTTGTGATTTTAGTTCTGTACAGTCTTGTGTACCTGGTGAGAAGCACTGACAAGCCACCAGATCTCTCACCCAGAGCCTGTGAGAGGCTGCCTGTGTCCTTCATGCCTCAAAGAGCCCTGGATTCAGAGGTTCCAAAAAGCAGCCACGGCTCCTGCTAAGATCGTTAAGAGACCTTGGCATTTGGTACTTTAGAAAACCAGGAATTTTAATGTGGGGCTTTTGAGGCCAAAGTGCTACAGGGATTCTTGGACAACACCCTTGAATTGGTTGCTTCTAATTCTTCTAGGGGTGAATTTTGCTCTCAGTGTGTGGTGATTAGATGCTAGCATGGATATAAAAATATTTTACAGATCAATGCATGGGGATGAATTTCACTCCCTACACACGATGAATCTTTATTGCAGGCTCCTCTGAGTGTCAGATCTCCCCACAGAAGAGCTGTGATTACTCAGACTGGAGAAAGGAGCATTTTACTGAATGGGTTTCATAGCAACAAACCCCTTTCAGATCCAGTGAATGATGTTGCCACATACCAGCCTAAAGAAATTCAATTTGGGGTAAACAAGGAGGCTTGTTTTACATATGTTATGTAAGTTAGATTCAGTTGTAAGCGAACACAGGCCATGATACCTGGCAGTTACTCTTTGCTTTGCATCTTCAAAGTACTCCAGAAGCACACTAATTAATCCTCTAAGTAATTAATACTAATTATTTAGTAGATGATAATTATCATAGTCTATTGCTTTAAACTAATTAGCTGTAAATGTTTTCATGATATACCATAATGTTTTATATGCCACTGTTATGGTCTGCTGGGTTAGAATGTGTGTCTTGTGGTGTTTATTCCAGAATGGTTCTCTCTGTGTTTATACAACAGGTCACGCAGCTGATGGATGATTAGATGAAGGCACACACGATGAAGTAGTGAATTCACACCAGGACTCGCCTGCTGGGATTGCTACTATGTTAACTGGAACCCCGAGCCAAGAGTATTTAGTCCATCATGGCCTAAAGACCCCATGTGGGGACAGGCAGCACTTCAAAAGGAGGAGCTTGAGCTCATCCTGACAGTGCACACTCAGGGACCTCAGCACCTGTGCAAGGATGACCAACAGGTGACAACCGCAGCCCTGCAAGTGCTCTTTACCCTTTCAGCTTTAGGACATAAGGACATAGAGCAAGCCAGCTGTCATCATCCTTTTGCCTTTGACTGTTGCTCTGACAGTCACCAGCTTAGCATCATTTGAAAGGCAGCAGTACTTCAGCAGCAAAACGAGGCAAAGTTTTACCTCTAAATTGAGTTTCAAGTACAAAAAGCACTGTGTCAGAAACTACTTCACAGGGCTCTGTGGTTTTTTCTCCCCTCAGTGACTCTATACCAAACCCAATGGGCTTGCAAAACAAATGATTTTTCTAAATGCCACCTAGCATACAGAATCCCCAAGATCTGACAAGTCAGTCAGTCCTCACTGCACTCCTTGCACCATTACAATAATAATTTTGCAGTTCGAATCTGAAATTGCAAATTTTGACAGAATGGAATTCAGCTCAGCTCTCCACAAAATCACTCTTTTAGTACCAAGTATTATAAAAAGTTGGATTCCCACTGCAAACAAACCTCAAAAGCTATAAAGATCATCAGGCTGCATTTTTGGTTTGGTTTCCTCTTTTTTTTTTTTTTTTTTTTTAACATGCACATGTTTGGAAAATTTCTCTTCAAACTCAGATTTTCATCATTTAACTTACTCCAACACAAAAGAATTGTCATGCAAATAAAGTACTGTGAGGCTGAAGCCAGAACCGCTGGGTACTACATAAATAAGAATACAAAGAGGACTGATCCACTGAGTTCACTCTGACTTATTGCACTGCTGCTCTTCCACACACTACAGCCTTTTAAGTCTAGGAATGCCTATTTTAGCTATGTACTCCAACCTCCTGTTTAGCAGTAGCTGATTTTCATGCACTAATTCCCAACAGTTTGCTTTGAACAAGACATTTTCTTTCAGAAATGTAATAGGTTTTGGTTTTACTATTTCCTAGTGAGGAAAAAATACAGAACTCTTTGTAAAATGCTCCCACTTCTAATTATCCTCACTGTTAAAAATACACACAGGCTAACATTCTCAAAATGCCCTCTTTTGACTTTTAGCCTTTAGTTTCTCCTGGACCTCTCTGCCTAGAAAGCTTTTTCTTACCTAATTTTGTTCTTGAATTACATTACAGTCATTTAAGTCTTTATAAATAGAATTATAGAATGGTTTGTGCTGGAAGTGACCTCCAAAGGTCACCCGAGCCAATCCCTCTGCAGTCAGCAGAGACATCCTCAGGATGCTCAGAGACTTGTCCAGCCTCACCTTGAAGGCATAGGGCCTCAACTACCTCCCCTGGGCAACCTCTTCCACTGTTCCACCGCCCCTGTAATGCAGAACCTGTTCCTAACATCCAATCTAAATCTCTTCTCTCATTTCATACCATTGCCCCTCATCGTATCACTGCAATCATTTGCAAACAGTCCATCCGCAGCCTTCTTGCTGCTTCACTTCAGGTACTGGAAGGCTGCTATTAGGTCTCTCTGGAGCCTTCTTTTCTCCAAGATGAACACCCCCAGCTCTCTCAGCCTGTCCTATAGCAGAGGTGTTTCAGCCCTTGATCATTTTCATGGCCCCCTCTGGACCCACTCCATCAGGTCCATGTCCCTCCTGTCTTGAGGGTTCCAGAGCTGGATGCAGCACTGCAGATAAGGTCTCACCAGAGAAGAGCAAAGTAGCAGAATCATCTCTCTTCACCTGTTGCCATGCTGCCTTCTATGCATTTCAGAATGGCATTGGCCTTCAGGGTTGCAAGTGCACACTGTTGGCTTGTGTCTGGCTTCTCCTCCACCTCTATCAACCTATGCAATACTTTACCCCAGCTCACACTGTGAAATGGCTGTCCTTTAACTTGAACAAACAAAACTGCCGTGGTACTAGCTTGATTCTAATCCTTGAAATGTCTGCTTTTTCCAATATGTATAGAAAAATCAATATTAACAATCCCAAAAGCTCTTTGCTAGCTGCTCCAAAACTCAATTTATAAAGGTTAGGTTTCAAGATGTTTCATTTCTGTAGCTATCTTTGAAAGGGAAAACCTGCCATCACTATTAAAAATATAAATATCCACCCTCTGATGCATTACATATAGAGAAACTGTAGCAGTATTTAGAATATTTACCATGGGCACAGCTCTACCTTAAGCTGAGTGTAGATGTTTAAGTGACACATAGATGCTACCTAGAAACCATGCTTTTTTGTTTTTTTTTTTAGGGGATCCTTTATTATTTCAGTGTTTTTCCAAGATGTCCCAGTCAATATTTTTTAGTACTTATTAGCACATCTCCTGCTGTACCTTACCTGCAGCTGCATCAGCAGACTCTGGCAACTCAGCATTTTCAGAAAAGATCAGATCACATCAGTAGCTTTTTGGAGACCCTCTAAGTGACAGTCCTGGTGATACGATAAACCCAAATCAGAGGTTGAAAGTACCACCAGATCCCTTCCATGAACTGTTTGCCTAAGCTCACAAAGGCTTTGCTCTCCTCAGTACCCTTTGCCAACATGGGCAAGTTCCCTTGCCTCCCTACTTTGAACCCCAGTTCAGTTAACATATATTGAAGCCTAGGGAGGATGTGATTTCAGTGAGCTTTTGGGCAGTCAGAACTGCGAACATTATTTATCCTCTGGTTGGGCTCTGTAAAGATGCCACAAAAATTCTATTATATTGACTGTGCTAGCCTGAATACTTAGTTCTCCAAAGAGCTGCTGCACCCTGAGGAGAAATAAACATGCAAAGCCTATCTGAAATTCCAGAACCATGCTACTAAATATTCTTCTGGACTTTTCCAGATTATATCCTCATTAGAGGAGTGTAGAGAAAAGGGTCTGCTGGTAAATTTCTCTGCTGAAGAAACAGATTATAGGAGAAGAAAAATATTATAGGAGACTTGGTTTTCCTCCAGATCTAGACTCACACTTGAACAAAGTGGTCATCAATGAGATAAGCAAACCACATGAAAGCAGGTGAAAGAGCCTGTAAAACAAGCATGGAATTTGCTTTTCGTTAATTTAACACAAAATCTATTTTCCCAGACATAAGAAAACTTAGAGTAAGTGTGAATTATGCAGTTTCTATTTTCATATTCAGGGAGAGATTTTTTTTTTTCTTTAAGGTATCCCTTTGGAAAAAAAAATCTACTGAATCTAGAACCAATGAATTCACTTGGATGATAAATGTTTTTAATAAGGCTCTAGAGTTATTCCTCAAAAACCCTGCAGCTTCTTATGTTTCATACAGAAATTGTGAGTTTTCACACAAGCTTTATTCTTGGTATTTTAGACTTTCTCTTTGATTCACTTCCATTGGATGCTCAGATAGCAGTGGGAAGCCAAGAGAGTATTTTTTCTCTTATCTAACAAGAAAACTGAGACTGCCTTTCCAAAACAATCCTCTTTATAATAAACCATATTTACTTTGTCACAACATGATTAAAGTTATTCTGTTAACTCTGTATAATATATGGAAGAGGTTTTCAGCAGGCAGTTTCTAGGCACAGTGAAATTTTGTCCTCGAATGTTACGTCCCACACAGGAACTGTTTCTATCAAACAAACATTTTATTTTTTCCCTTGACATTTCTAAAAGTAGTTCCTTCCACTTCTTCCATTCACATATTCTATAACCTAGCTTCATCCTCTAGTGTGTCAGATGTTGAAGCCTCTTGTCTTTGCTACTTATGTTCCTTATTTTTTCCTAATTGCACCTCTTCCATTCCCATCCAATCATCCTTTCACCTCAACTTGCCTGAATGTCTTCAAGGCATTCTGGCACTTCGTATTTCAGTATCAAACTACTAATATTTATGTGAAAAGTTACATGTAGACTTAGTGACCGAAACACTCCAGCTTTCATATCATACTGCCATCCTCCACTTTCTTTTTCTTTAGTCTTCCCCCCCACCCCAACCCACCATTCTTGTTACTGGGTTCCTTACACTTGAACTATCAACCTTTTTCCTAGAAAAAGAAAAGGACTTCTACCTTTGTTCTTCCAAGGTCATCATCAAGTACAATTTTTAAAGCTCCCTAGCACAGAGTTTTCCTCAATAGTGAAAAATACTGTGTCTATTCCTGTATCTCCCCATAAAAGACACTTCAAGATCTCTTTTCACTTGGGAGATTATCTTCTTCTGAGACTGCTTTTCTCTCTCCATCACCTGTTCCCTCTACATAATAATCTTATAAACACGACTATAATATTCTTAAATACATGAAGTGCAAAACACCTTTGCTTTTTTACTACCTCAAAATTTCTCATGAGAAATCTGAGGGAGTATTTCCTCAGCAAAAGACAAGTTCCTTTTTTAATTCATTGAGGTATTGAGAGCTTTTTCAAAGAACCAACAAACATTTCATAATAGAAAGTACATAGGAACTAAATATAAGGTTTTCTCCCATTTCCTACCAACAAGTTTCTTCAGCTTCACTATTATTTCACAAAAAGGAAGAACACCTGAAGCACAAGGTGAATTTTGCAAGAAACTGTACAGTTTTACCAATATCAATAGCAGAGTTCTGTTTACATTCCACAAATGAAACTTTCATTCTTTTCATTCCAAGGGAGTTACAAACCTGAAAGAATTTGACGGTGCAAGAGAAAGAATGTTGACATCAAACCTGAACTGCCTGATAGAGCTGAGCTGTGGTTTTCTTAGTCACCATCACCTTACATCTAAACCCATGAAAGCTTCAGCTGAGCCCTGAGCTGCTACAGAAATACACTATAAAAGAAAAACAACCAAACAAACAAATCCCAGAATCTGACACTGCTTTCAATACAGAACCTTCCACTTCACATTCTTGGGCTATGATCTCACCATGTCAAGGAAGTGCCTTGGAGGTGTGGACTGTAAATGCACAGATTACAGATGGCTTTGCCTGCAGCAGTGGATTGCTATAACCCCAACTGCAGCAGAGTCCTTATTTCCAATACTCTGTAGTGTGGCTACTGAAAGTTCTTCATTAAAAATACTACTTACTGCTTCAGCAGTTCAGCTGGGCTGATCACGACATCATGAGTCTGCACACTATTACAATTTGTAAGACCTGAGTTGGACAAGTAAACAGCTTTCAAGACTGAAATTAGATCCTTTTCCTTGCATACAGATAGCTTTCCTCCCTAGTCACTCAACCTGCTCCTTCTAGTTTTTCAGAATGAACTTATCAGAGCTCTGCAAGGTCAACCCAGTGAAGCACAACAGATTTTTGTAAACTTGGCTCCAGAGCTGGCTACTTCTCACCCCTTTTCCCAGGTGCAGAAGCACTTCGCAAATCACTGTCTCTCTTTGCCACCTAGTGGGAAGCCTGATTTTACAATCCCTTATACTTCCCTTTAAAAACATGATCAAGGCATCAACATAAAACTGGGAAAGCTTCTGGTGAGCCTTCTGGAAGCACAGCCAAGGTATGAAGTATGCCTATGGTCTCAATTACAGAGGAAGTTACACAAAGAAGGCTTCAAAGTACTGCATTGCTGCTTCAGCTTCCAAACCCTTGCATAGCACCTATCAAAGTGTGTTTCATTTCTGGAAGACCCAGAAAGTCCTGTCATGCAGGATTGTTAGTAGATGTTTGCTTCTGGGTTCCCCTTTCCTGAAGTTATTATGGGGTACCATCAATACTGTCCTGCCTCAAATTATATTTTCATGATATGTACAAAGATGAGATAAATTCTTAGAATCGGGTTACATTTTCTTGGCCTTACTATGGCAGCTGTGATGCTTGCTGATCTCTGCATTTAAAGAACAGAAAGCAAAACCTAAGTCATGACTTTACATGTATAGTTTTAATCAAAGTCTTTCACTTTCCAACTGTGCCAACACTTGAAATCAGATCCTGTCAGTTGTCACCACTGCTGTGAGGACACCAATAACAGGAATCCAAGTCCTGAGCAGACTCCTGCAGAAGTCAGCCAAGCCAGTGGCCATTTTTATTTTTCATGTGCCTGGAATTAAGCTGCTTACAAATGGCCCAGCATCATATCAGCTGAACCTATGCCATCAGTATTGCAGTCCAATTACTTTTTACATTATTTCATGCACATTTGATCCTTAAGACACAGTAGCAAACAGCCACAGGCCTGCACCCACAACTTGTTAGCAGCTGGGCATGCCCAGCTTCTGAGTGGGCTAAAGGCACAACACAAGGCAAGGTAAAGTAAGAGATTTGTGAAGCTTGACTGTGGAGGGTGACTGGCAGCTTGACTCTGGAGGTTGGCCTCAGTTGCTTCAAGGCATATCTGTGCAGAGATGGCCAATACAGAAGCGTGAATGCAGTGGAACACTGCATAGTTTAAAACTGTGAAGATCAAAGGAGTCATGAGATCTTTTGGGGGTTAGAGTACTGCTGAGTTCAGATTGACTTCACAGATTCAAAAAATGCATTAATCAGGAATTCATAGTATTATTTGCAACCAGTACTTGAACCTATAGTATGTCAATAAACAGCAAGATTAAAGATTTACAGAACCTCTCCAGTATACATAATAAATAAAACTCAGGGCAGTGCAAACGTTCCCAGACACAAGCCAAATAAAAGCAAGAACCTATTGCCATGTGGTGAATAATCAAGAGAGCCTGAGTTAAATGCTTGGTGTATCTTTACTCTCTACCATTCAGAATGGATTGTCAGAACCTTAGCTATTTGTTACCAGCCTTCTTAAATCAAGTCAATAGAGTTTGGCATACTCTATAAGATGTACTCAAATGTGCTGTGCTATTGCTTGTACTGTAAGAAGCAAACAGGGTAACACAGCTCTCTCTTCTCCTTGCTAACATAAAGTGCCACAACATTTTTAGGCTGTTGTGCAGAAAGAAAATTACCCATGTCCTCACATCCTCCTCCTACAGAACAGATTTATTTAAACAGAAATATCTTCTCAAAAATTCCATCTTGACTTAATATCCTTCTGATGCTGCATTTTCTCTAGAAGAGAAAATCAAGCAGTCATTCTTAATTCTTAAAATTTGATAGAGATGGGAATGGTGATTCATTATTTTGTCAGCTCTGTTTCAGCTCTTGGGTTTGGTACTTTTCCAGTATTCCAGCGAAGTTAAAGACAAGGGAAATCAAAGAAAATACTTAATCATGTTCCAGAATATCACAGTTATTCTCAGCTTGGCATTCATTGAATTACTACTGGCATGAATTCATTGCCTGAAGATGCCACTTGCAAGTGAAAATGGCTCAAGGAAGATCCACACTTGATTTGCAAAAGGGCTGTGTTGTTGAAAAGGGAGAAAATGTATTTGATTCATCTTTCATTTCTCCAATGTCAATTCGAGTCCATTGCACAAGGGTAAGTGATTAGAAAAAAAGAAAGAAAGAAAAAAAGGCCTAATAGCTTTCAGTGTTTCTGCTGAGCTCAAGAAACGTCTGTATTCTGCTGAGTGGTACTAACTTCTGGAGACTTTCCATCCACCCAAGAGTGTTTTGGGAGCACTTTGACATTTGTAATAATTTCTCCTTCCTCAGGCAGATCTCCACATTTAGATTACAGATGCCATGCACTATAATAATCAATGTGATTTTTAAATATGCTAAGCAAAGAGTTTTCTTGATCTCTGCAATATTGGCCTGTACCATTACTATGAATTGTGGCATCTTCCAGTAACATAAAGCACATTCTAAAGGAGGTCAAGGAAGCATGCAGTTACTGTGATTGATGGTGCACTCATCCAAATTACACCAGCTCAGGTATGACAGTCAGACATGAGGCATGCTGTGAGAAGTGATGGACTGGCATAATGTGAATAGGTAGGGCAAATCTTACCAAGCCTACATCTACACAAAAAAAGGACTCCTGTTGTTGCTGGCAATGCAAACATAAATTGACGGCATTATGAAACCCCAAGAAGTCATCTTCTCGTCCTTCCTTTTTTTAAGGTTTCCCCAGTGAAGCAAACAGAATTCATGTGCAGACCTCACCAAATAATTCATCTATACCAATCACAATTTCTGTATTAGTTTTTAAACTTTTTATGGCCATTTGCACACCACAGGAGGCATCCAGTGCACAGCCCCCAGTGAAGAGGTTCCAGATTATCAGGATGAAATGGCAGCTGCATGCCGTTAGGCTGACCTATCAACATGACAGCAAATTGGTGAAGGAAGTCCTGAGGTGCTCACATGCTGCACAGTTCCTTATCAGTGCTGTCCAGCAAGCTAACTCTAAAAGGCTCCTTTGCTTAAACAGCATATTACAAGTTTCTACAAGAAATTAAAATGTTAGTCTCCTAGCTCCATTTCTGATCTCTTTCAGCTGAGCTCCAATACTAGGCTGCCTGGAGTTTACTAACAGCTGAATAGTGCAATTAGGAGGAAACAGCACAACCTCAGGAGTTCATCATCCTTCTCAAGAGAGATCACAGTGCAAAGGAGAGCTTTCAGTCTCCCTGGTTTTCACATACACACCTCTTCTCTCCCCTTCCATAAATTCTGCAAGGTCTGAAGATGGAATATGTGGTTTAGAAAAGCACAAGGTTTATCCTTTCTTTCTCCTCCAGCACTAGAGAATACTTTATTTCCACACAGTATTTTTAAAAAAATATTTGGAGCCATATTCTACCTCTAGCTCAGAAGGTCTCTGTTTGATTTGATCTGCCTTACTTCTGTTCACATCATTTCTCCATCCATGGCTGTAAATGTCAAAAGTTTACAAGTGCTCAAAGGGCAGAGCAGGCTTCTGTTGCTTCTTTTATCACTATTTGGTAGCAATTTAAGACATTTAAAATATTCAATCTCAGTTACTATTTTGGCTACTGAGAGATGCAGGGAATAAAATAGAGATCTCTAATAATCAGTAAGGCAGCAGAACTGCCATGGAGCTCCACAGGATAAAGAAATGTACTTCTCTGTTTCTGAGATACTATCCCAGTTAAGTGCCAGAGAGCCTCCATGAATAAAAGTAACATCAGAGCCTCCTAAAAGGATCACAGCATTCTATCAACTGCAATATTTTGTATCTTATCTTTGAGTTCATATTTCCTTTCCCTGATATGAGCACATTGCCAAAAGTAATTAGATTTTTATCTACCACTAGCTCCATATAATGCTCCTATTTAATTTCACGGAGCCTATGGTCATTAAAGATCTACAACACAAAGACATTAAACTGAGAATACAATTAAACAGCAACAACCAAAAAAACCACCCATAGTTATCATTGCTGATTGTTTCCAAGCCTTTTTGTGACTTTGTTTAATTCCCCTTCTGTTTTAGGTCAAAAGATCTTGTCCTAGACTGTCTGTGAGTATTGGTATAAAGAAACATCAAAGAAACAGTTTAGATTTTCTACTGATAAAAGATTTCCTACACTTCAGGTAATAAAAATACCACACATTGGCATGATGCATCATTCTCTGGAGCATGCTGAGTGTCTCACAGCAATAAAAGGTATTATATATTTCCTCGTGAGGAATTGCATGCACCAAGTTGATAATGTTATAGCATTTACTGAACCCAAAACTAAATCCCAGTATAGAAGCTCTCAAGACAAAGTGCTGTCTTTTTCACATGACTGAATAATATAAAACATGATAGTATAGTTTAAATAACAATTAATAGAGACAAAAAGCAAACCCTTTTGAGACATCTTTTCTATTCTAACAGAGATCTTTTCTATTCTAACAGAGATCACAGAAGTCCAAAATTTAAAAACAAGAGGCTGATAAACCCAGGATAAATACCTATTTTTTTCACTTCTCCATATTAAGAATTATATCATAAGGAAAACTATTTTTAAAAAAATGTTTTACACAACAAAGACAATGTGAATGTGACCATTTCTAACAGCAACTTTGGTTCCACTGAAATACTGGGGATTGTAGGCTCCATTTCTCTGATATTCTCAGAGATTACTGAAATAAATGCATTCAAATCCAAAACTTCCACCTCAAGACAACCTGAACGAAGCTCCAAGTACTAGACCTACTTATCTGAAAAACATTTGCAATCTGCTACTTGTATAGACAATGTTTAGCTATTGATCACAATTAATCAGTCATTGCCAAGAGAACTAACGTTTACAGGGAGCTCATCTCTCTGGGTAAATCAGCACGGTGGATTTTCAGCTAGCAAAACTTTTCCCTGACTGATCTGTATTTTTCTCACACATCTAATCCAAGCTGCTTTTAGTGCATCAGTAGTGTTCCGTTCACCTCCACAGACCACAGAGGAGTTACCCACTCGGCATATTCCATCTTAACACAGTTGGGCTCGTGTTATACCCCTAGACAATGTTTTCCAAGTCTAACACAAGGCTATTCCCTAATTAACCCACCTATCCTTTCAGATTATTTTATTAATGAAAAGCAGGATTTTTTCCCTTGCTACTTCTCATTCTTACCCTAATTTAGATGTACTGGAAGCAAGCAAGCCAGACCTCTTAGTAACCTCCACTTTCAGTATTAAAATTAGCTTTATTTAAACTCAGCACCAGATGCAGAGCCCTAAGTTCTCTTTTCTTTCCACATACAACTTCCTTATTTTCTCACAATTTTCGTTCTTTGTATTGCTTCTACTTAATATGCCCTTTAAAAATGGTGATCCAAACAAGCTCCGTTTCCTGAAATAAAACAACTTAGGTAAGTCATAGTGAAAGAAGTCAAGTCCACACCCCAGTCCTTACTCCCAGCACTGTGACTTGCTGTTACAGAACATGCTCTAAGTAATAGCCACAATTCAAGATAATTAAAAAACATTCAGTTTCTTCCCTCTCATTTTAATTGAACTAAAACATGATGTAGAGGAATTTACTAAATATATATATAATCATTAAACTTTTTAATACTTTATTAAGCAGGAGGCATTCAATCTGTTCATTAGTGTATTATCACAGGCAATCAGAACACACAGGTCTTAATCCAAACCAAGTAATTTACAATTGAAGAAAAAGTGAATTATCATTTGCACAGACATTTTGATGCTGACTTGCAGCATTGTTGCACAAATTCAGTGAAGTATGGGAAGAAATTAATGTTAGAAACTGAAAATTAGAGTGTTTCACCATAATGTGATACAGATACTCTCTTTGACAGAGACATTATTGGTAATGGCCTCGAGCCAGTATCATGCTGTTATCTTATTTGTACACGGCTGCACTTGAAAATCAGGACCAACAGCTGGGAGAACATTGTATTATCCAGTTCGATCACTGAGGTTCCCTCTCAGATACTGGGTCTGTGCACTGGATGCTCAAAATCTTTACCAGAAAATTCCCATGACCTACACAACTTAACCCCCATTAAAGCTTTGCATTGGGACTTCAGTGGTGCATCAGCCCTGTACACACGAATGACTTGCACCATAAGTAATGACCCTTTTGGAGCAAGTTTTCAACTCTAATTAGAAAACATTTTTGTTACTCTCCAAGTGGAAAGCTTCTTGGAGTCTTGGTGGTGCATCCTTTCCTCTGCTCAGGATTGCAGTCACTCTGAGACACACATGCCTGCCTCCAGCCACAATGTCCAGATGGATCGAGTCACAATCCATAGCAAATGTTAAGGTCCTCATTCAGAGAAATGCATGCAGTTTAGAAATGCATGCAGAGTAAAATTTGCAGGGGGAGTATTATTTTAATTTTACCTTCTTTTTTTTTTTTAATCTTTTACCAGGCAGGATTCATTCCAAACTGTAGAAATTTTTATAAGGCAGGCTGATTTCTCAGCATCTGTTTTCTGTGCTTCATCCACTTTTAATGGCTTGCTCCCCATATTTACTTTTCAGGCTGATCTCTGTATTACATTCATTCTCTCCCACTTCAAATATTGGCAAGAATAAGAGGATATTTTAAGAAATTTTAAGCCTTATAGAACTCCATGACCGAGTGAGATTAGCCTTTCACTTACTCAGTCTAAATGAATTCTGTATAAACCTCTCCCAGCAAAGCCACAATATCCTTTTCCAGCCATCCCATCCTCTCTCTCTCTCTGTACCATTAGCTCACCAAGTGCTGCAAATGTAGTGGAGCAGATAATTATACTGCAAATTAAAACTAGTGATGTATTCAGAAATTCAATCCAAGGAAGGCTATAAGCATGCATACAACATGCATACAGCAGCTGAATTAGCAAGATATTAGAAGCCATGTCAAAAGGAACAGAGTCATTTCTGTCTCAGATTCAGACTGCAAAACTGTCAATGGACAAGGCTGAGGAAAATTCTAAACCAGCAGCCCAGCCTCTCCAGCTGAGGAACAGGCAGTTGGGTAAAAATAGAAAGACTGATAATGGCATTATGTAATGTGCCTATAAATGAAGGCATATTCTTGTTAGAAATCTCTGAGTCATTACCAAATTTCCTCATTGCTGTGAAATTCACATTTTCTGTGCCAAAGGTGAATTCTGCAGACATTTTTAGAAAGCTGCAATAACAACTAACCACAGCTTATTTTCTGTAAGGACTTTTATTCCCAGAGGACTTTGAAATTGTTGGTACTGTTTATGTTTGTTATTTATGCTTGTTCGGAGCTAAAATTTGGGTTCTCTTTCTGTATGTCTAGATGAAGTACTTAATAAGCAGGATATACATGACAGGAGTACCATAAATTTTGCTTTTCCACTTGAACCTTGACTTCCAGCAATCTAGAGCTAAGTTTACTGTTTCTCTCCCCTCTGTTTTTGTTGAGTTGAATATGTTAATTATCCTATGGGGAAATTTTAAAAACAAGCAAGGTATATGAGACAGATGAAATTCAATGCTCCTGGTTTTGAATGAAATTTCATTTAGCTCCATCTTTTAAATAGGCCTTTCAAACTGTCCAGGGTTATGAGATGAACATGAACTGAGATGTTCGCTGAGAAAGAAAGTAGGGAATGGAATGAGCAGAATCACCCTAAAGAATCTGATGCTTTCACAGAGGAAAAAAAAGGAAGACATAAAATTACTCTATTATATGAAAAAAAGCTACAAGATTCCACTCTATAAAATAAGGAGAGATTGTTGCCATGGTACCAGCAAAATTTCTTCACTTATATGCACACACATGAACCTTCCTTGACAGAATAAAATTATAAATGTGCAAGGTAAAATATTTTCAATTACACTTTTTTGCCACTATTTTAAATAGATCTTTGCATTACATTTAGATTAAATCATCCCTTACAGATCTCTTCCAAAGCAAAGCAACAAACATTGTAGTGGCACTGAAATGTACCTCCTCAGAAGGCATGTAGAAAGGTAAACACTGACTTCTGAGCTATGCTCCGGCAAAGGTGGATTTCTCAGGACTGGAAACTCTCTTAACCTGGCCAAAGTCATGTCCAATGTATATGTAACTAGCTTAAAGTCTTTAGATAGGATGACTGAGGGACATGAAGACATGTTCCTGGAGCTTTGTTCTTCGTGTTCATGTTGCTCTTATTAACCTGTGGCCTAAAATAGTATAATCTTATGTTCCGGACAATTTGTCTTTATAACACGTAAGACAATTTTGTGCCTATTTCCCTGAGTCCTGTCAGCACTTAACAGGAAAACTTTTAGTCAAGAGTTCTCAGACAGACAGGGAGCCATTCAATGGCCTAATGAGAAAAGGCAGGGCTGCATTTTGATTGCACTTTAAATAGGTAGGTGTCCATTTCATGCACAAAGATCACACACCAGCCCTTAATGTCAGTACAAGCATTGATTTTATATGACGATATTATACACTCTTGCACCTCCAATGGCTCCTTGCAGATATAGTAAATTTAATGAGAGACATTTTGAAGACAAGAGGGACCACCTACCAGCACTCAAATAATCCATGTTCCTGCATCACCCCTCATGCTAATTTCTAGATAAGGAAGAAATGTGTATTTTCAGAGAGATCACTGATTCCCTGAAGATCACAAATCACTGGGAAAATGATCACCATGCCTTGAATGAGATCTAGCAATAGACTTTTTTAGTTTATAAATTCACTTACAAACATGAGCATAATTTCTGCCTGAGTTTTGTCTGACATCAACTTCCAGCCATAAGATTTTGCTGCACTTGCAAGCAGAAGAAATCTTTCCCATGTGTCATGACCCAGTATCCTGAGCCGACACTGGGCAGTGGGGAAGGTTGTACTAAGGTTCAAAAATTCCCTTAGAGTGAATTAAAGTTTATTAAAACCTATGAAAACTCTTGGTGATGGACCTTAGAGATGCTTGGCTGGACAGGAGCAGAGGGAAAATGGGAAGAAGGAGGAGAGTAAAAAAAAAATAGAGTGAGAGAATGAGTTAAGTACCTATTCAGACCAGGTTTTGAGATGGAGTCACTGAGCTCTCACACCATGCAATAAACAAACACTATCAAGCTACATTTTAAAGTTCTCTTTGCTAAACTGTGCTTTCTTAGGTTTAACTGAAACAAATTTTACATCCTTCTGGACAACAAAACTAAGCTGGACAGAACAACCCAGCACTAAATTCACTAACACCATACATACAGGTACTTTCATTTCCTAATGCCCAAAGGAAAGTTCTTTGTCATAAAGCCTCTCAACCTGTGTGTTCTCATAGCCAGAGCTTTGCACAGGGAGTTCATGGTTGGTTGATTACCCAGTATGACCTGAAAGTTTTTTCCAGAGGCAGCAGTGTCTTGAGGAGAGTTCCTTGGTCTGACAGTTTGTCCTACATTCACTGTTCCTAGATGCATAATAGCACATTTGGTTAGACTGAAGTTGAAGCTGGACATATTTGAGTAGGAAAGCAAGCCATACAGATCATGCTGCATAAATAGCTTGTCCCCAAGTGAACACAGTTTGAAACTTTACATTCCCTCTGCAGAAGTCTCCTGCTGTAAAAGAAAAACTTCATCTTCCAATGCTCTCTACTTCATGAAACTCCTAGAAGGAGCAACGAGAGGGAAGTCAGGCTGCAACTACATATAGTCATACAATTAACCCCTTGTTATTGTTATTAACCCCAGTTATTGATCCACAGCATATCCTTTCATCTCCCTGGTGCTAAAGCCACCCACTTGGGATGGATGATCTAGAACATGGATTCACTGCAGTGCTCCTCTGCTTTTCTTTCTTCCAGTAAGCAAGCAACAGTGAAAATATGCAGCACTCTGCTTTGCTGCTTTCTTTCCAGCATGCTGCATGCTACAGGCTGACAAGAGGGATTATAAATAGAACAGAGCTTCTTTCTCATTACAGTCATTTTAATGAGGATGATAAATGGGTTCAAATAAAACCATCGAGGCTCCAGTGATAAGATCTCTATCTCTTCCAGTGCTGTATCTAACCCAGTTTCATGATGTCATTATCTTCCCTGCAGTGTAATGGAATTTATGGCGATTTAAAGGATCAATCTTACTGTATTTTCTATGCGCTGTGATTTCTCCAGCACAGGAAAACTCCTCTCACTTGATCTTCATTGAGTATTCTTCCAGGTATTCCTGCTCTCAAACAATAAAAGAGCTACCTACAAATGAACATATACATTGATCCATGCACGCATAAGACACTTGCCTCTTGGTTGCTGTTTATCCCTAAAAGATCAGAGATCTTCTGTTATGACTTGTACTGAGATGAAAAATGTAATTAAACACCCAAGAGAGAGGAATAAAAAAATGCCTGAAGAATAAACTCATTTGGCTTTCAGATTTATTTATGTTTTTGAAGACCGCCAAACTTTCAAAAGGCTGACAAAGGCTACCTCAGAAGGCCTACAACAATCATCAACGTACAGGTTGCAAGTGAAAAAATAGATAAATAATCACAAAACTTTGTCAAGATTTTTCTCTTCTGTGAGAAATTAGAGACAACTGGAAGCTCGCTACTTAAATTATGAGCACAAAGGACAGCAGGCTAACACTTCAGCAATAACAAGGTCAATGCAAGGATTTTTGCCACAATAAAATTAAAAGATATTTTTGCCTTTCATCATTCTCTGAAGAACTATCTGCATTGCTGTGTTGGTTTTTGCTTTATTTACATGAGATTGGGGAAAAGAAACAAGAACAAAAAAAAAAGAGGTAGAGTAGATCTGCAGGACTATGTTGTCACTTTCTACCAATCAGAGTAATAGGACAGACTTGTGAATTTCCGGGCTTATCAACTGTTTTGACATAGCTGATGTTTTCACTCGTAATTCCTTCTGCAAAAGTTTATGTGAAAACATATAAAGAGGCTGAAAATTCACCAAATAGATATTCTATTTCATGCTTTTTTTGGGAGCCTGCTTTATGACTGACTCTGAAAGACGTGGGCTGTGCAGCACTGCTGCCAGAATGCTTTCACTGAGGTTTTTGTGTAATATTCTGCAGTCTTGGTAAATGCCAGAAAGTGTTCCAAAAGTATGCACAGCCTTACAGATTTTCACTGAAGCTAGCCATGCATAAACACTAGTGCCATCAACAGAGTCATTCCAGTGTCTCACCTAGCATGTTCCATCTCACTGCAAATTCTAGCAGGGCAGACAGTGTCTTCTCCCTCTCTTCCTGTATCTAATTTTCAGGCTTACTCTCTCCTACTGAAAATCTGGTTTAAGGTGATGGCAAGTTTCCTGTCACATTCAGGGAATACTGGAGAAGAAACTAGACCCTTCTAGACCTAAGATGCACTGCTGTCTGTTAGTAGAGCCAATGAGACTCATAACATAGCTGTCTCTTTAACCCTGTGTTCTCAACAGCTGCATCTTACACACTAGTAAAGATTTCCAGCAGTGCACCAGCTCTGTCTACTGATGCTTGATATACCTTTGGCACAGTAAATTTTGTTCTGCTCCTTTGTTTTCCTGTTAGGTTTGTCAGTCTCTTGAGCCAAAACACACAGCAAGCTGTAAAGTCAGCACATGTCCATTTGCTCTGACCTTGTGGGATAAATATATTTTGAGTTTTTATGGAACTCTTGAATGTTTATTGTGATCCTTACCAGCCCTTTGTGCTCTGCAGAGTGAGGTCTGTATTGTGCAGTGATATTTGGATGACATTCCTCCTGCCGACTTATCTTAATATAAAATAATAAGCAACATGGACAAAAAACTTCTGATTTCAGCTCCCACTAAGGACCGGGTTTCTTGTTAGGTCTGAAATTACAGAATGAAAACATTCCCTCTCCTCCATGCTCCAGGAAGGCCCTCAACCATCTTTTCATTCCAGAGATATCTAATCATTCCTGCATGTATGCATGAAAGTGCTTCAGGATGAAAAGTGCTATATAAATGTAAGCTGCTATTAATTATGGCACTCGAAGGAACATTCACAGAGCTTAGTTTTTCAAACTGAACCTACATTAACATCACTGCATGTTCTAAATTTCATTTTCTCCACACCTTTTAATTTGCCACTCTGTCAACAAGGAAATGTAAATTCACTACTCCAACGCACCCCTACACCTAGATATACTCTCCTTGCTGATTCAACTGCAATACTCACCTAATACCTATTATTCCTAAAGCTCAGCTGAGGTTGATGTGAGGCAAATATTCAGAAAGTAAGATGAGAAAAAAAATTAATTTGTTTTGTACATACACACACTTTTGTCTATACACATCTTACAACATGGGAGCAAGAGTACTGAGCAAGGAGCTCAGGAGTGAACCTGTCACGCAGATTTTGTCAGACTTTCAAGAGATTACTGTAAAATGAAGCAATTAAAAGGGTGGCAGAATAAGGACTACAATCAAGTTTATTCTTCTGGAATGTCTTCAACCCAGTATTCTCAAATAATTTCATTAAAGAATTAAATCTTATACTGCATATCATAAGTTTACTAAGGGATTAAAAGATACTTTCACCTATCACCAAGATGACTACCTGGTAATAGCAGGATATTGGGGTTCTCCACCTCTGATCCTTAAAATAAAGTAGTAAGGATTGTGTTACAGCAGTCAGGAGTTGTGCTTTCATGAAGTGGGTATGAAGGTGAGCATAAAATGCTCTGACAACAGAAAAGCAAAGAGAGATGCACTGAAGAACTGCTGCAAGAGAACTGGGGGGCTGCAGAGGGTAGAAAGTGCCAACATTAATCAGCTCTTGTGTATACTACCTTCAAGAAGTCCTAATAGGACCTAATAGGTCCTACAGGACCCATCCCAAAAACATCCCATTTCCATCTCAGAGGGTTGATTAGCCTGGGAAAAAGAGGTAATTTATGCAATTTGGACTAGAAGCATTACTGACACCAGAAATACTTAAAACCTTTAACTTGTCAGGACTGAAAGAACACAAGCGAAAGGAAAGGACTAGAGATGGGTAGGAGAGACCATTGAAACCACTACCTGTAGACTTCTCACTGCTCCTTTAAAATGGAAGAAAGCACCTTTCCTCTTTTATATTCCTCTTTGGGAAGGTAACTCACAACCCCAGTATCTCCTTCCTGATACATATCCAGACTGCACATGAGGAAAGAGTGGGAAAGGATTTCCTAGTTTATACCAGCTCAGGCGAATCTCATTATCTTGCCTGGCATGGCAGCTCCAGTGACTTAACTCTTTCTGTCCTATTTTTCATCAACTGCTTTACAAGAATTACCCTTTGGGTTTAGATTTTTTTGTAAGACAGTAAGTAATCTAGAACTGGAGATTTGAGAGCAAATGCTGAAAATGCCAATTAGGTGAAACTTCAGGACCAAACTCTGTCCAGAGCAAGCACAATTTTGCCCAGCAGAATAACAACTCTGCCTTGCTGCTATATCCCCACAAGTCACACCTACCCAAGCCCCATCCTGCCTGCTCTTTCTTTCTCTAGGGAAAGAAAACAAAATGAAACACAGCATCCATCACTCACACTTTATCAAATGCCTAATCTAAGGCGGTTTAAACATTTTGTCCTCTAAGGTTTTCCAAATTAACCTGAAGCAAATGAAAAACTGGTACTACTTATTGGTCTCCAAATTCTCTCTCATGAATTAATACAAGATGCAGAGACAAGATTATTGAGTCATCATTATTTGTTTGTGGCAAGAACAGTGCTTTTGTTAAAAATATATTCTTTCTATTCAGGTTTGTGTGTGGCAGAAGAATTTATTACTATTGTCAATTGTCACTCATACAGACCTACTCATGAGGCCAGTTCATTTTGCAGCCCAAACTAGCAGAACTTTTACTTCACTGGGTAACAGTCCACACATTCACGGCTATAGAACATATTTAATTTCTTCTTTTTTGGTCAATATTGATAAAGTACAAAAATCATCCTGTTATCTGGGGTAATCTGCTCTCGCATGAAATGACAATTTTCACATATAAAACATCTAGATAAAAAGCTTCTGCAGTTCAGGATGTTGTCTGTTTCTCTCAAACTCAGAGAACATGGTGTTCTCAGCTTAAATAACATGGATGATTCAGATTCAGTTCTGATTAGAACTGCAGATAAAGACCAGGAGATGGAGTTTTACTGTATGTGGAGACTGGGGAGGCACAGCTGTATTAAATAACAAAGCCTAACAATGAAAGAGGAGCATCTGTAGTCCAGAACTCCCACAGGAACACTTTGGTACTGTAACTGTTAAGCAAGTCTTACCTAAAGCTGAACTACATTGTCCAAGCACCCAAAGCAGGAATTTTTTTCCTGCCACTAATTGCTGCATTAAGGAGCATAAGTTGCACCACACCAGCATTGCCTGCTTTAATTTGCACAGTATTTGGGGTTGCTTTTTGTTTTTTGTCTTCTTAAAGTCTCTAAGATTTTGTGGGCTTTAACGAGTAACTAAAAAGGATACAGACTTGTTAAGCCTCTGACAGATGTTCTTTCATATCATCATGCTTGGTGTTTTTAGAGACTAGGCTACAGGGATTATATTTTGTGGTCTGGTACACAATCTTTACTCAAATTTAACTATTTAATTAGTTTTTCTTATGAAGAGGCTGTGTTGATAGCTGCTATTCCAACATAATCATTGCTGATTGTATTTTTCATTTTTACAAACACAGCCAGACTGTGTGGATCCAGAACATCACCTGTGTTTACTTATTACGGACCTAACAAGGCTTATCCGTGTGCCCCAGAGGGTTTTCACTGCTGCAAACACTTTGGTAAATAATGCCTTCCCTTTGGATATATCAATTATTTTCAGCTCTTCTTCCTTTACATTAACAGACTGCTGTCTGTTGAGAAATAGGAATTATGTCCTTTTCTGAAAGCACCAGCATCACATCCAGGTGTATCACACAAAACCACATCTCTAAGTTTTGCAGGGAAGTGTGGCAGACTCACAAGATAAGAGAAGTATGGCAAGGTGAAGAGATGAAAAAGCCACGTAGCTCAGAACACTAAATTTCTTTGCCCAAGACAAAAAGCCTGATATTTTTGAGACTTGCCTTTCCTTCCTAGCAGAGCAAACAAATATTCTGCCCACATTTACAGTATCTCATGTAAATCACACAGCCCTCCAAACAAATTGATCCTTGAACTTCTGCCATAATGCACATTTCAGATACAAGCACCAGCTCTCTGCACGTTGACTGTAGCAGCATCCACAAGTAACAGCATTACGGACTATTTCCATGCAACTTGTCTGTAGCCACTGAGAAAAATGCTCTGTAACGCTGCTTCCATAGCCCAAGTTGCTTACCTGTCTGCCCAAGTTCCTTAGTAACAGTGTGGTAAAGCTCCCTTTCTGGAAGCATCCTTCCACTCACAAGACAAACCTCTCACAGATTTCCTTCATTATTTTAATTTTTTTTCTTTCTTCCTTTCCAAATAGTGAAAAACAAAATCTCTAATATTATTTTAGAGATATGCTTTAGGAGAACTATTCTGCATTTACTTATTCACCCTAATGATGTTAAAAGAGCTGTAAATCCAGAATTACTTGTAAAGTCATGCATGCTCATTCAGCACTTGTATGCTCATGCAGCACATATTTAACTGGCACAGCAGGGTATATACCTGGGGGACTGTGGGAGCACTTCAGTTATTTCATTCTTTACTTATAAACTTAAGCTCAGCATTAACTCCCCAATCTATTTTTGCAATAACCACAGCTGACTCCACACTACTTCTTATGAGTTTCACCAGGAGGATGCTTCCTATCTCAGGATCCAATCAGGCTTTCTCATTAATCAGAGTCCTTGAGAGGGGAATGTTTCCTGTTCCCCAGTCACATCTGTGTATGTTGCATTAGGAAATCTGTATTGCCAGCTTTAACCACGTATCCTTTTGAAATTAAGTGAAAATAGTATCTTTAAGCATGTATTTTTTGCAGGACTTAAAATCCATTTAAAGAGAGGAAAAATTTCATATTTCTGTTTCTAGGTCTCTCTCTTACCTACGTTGTGTGAGGTGGTCATATAGCCACATCTTTACCTACCTCAGTCAGCAGTGCTTTTTTTGTCCACTTAAGTGCTATCTGTTTCCTGTTTTCATATTTTTCTGCCATGTATTATTCTCTTCCCTTCCTCCTCTCCAGGTTTCTTCAATAGAGACAAAGGAGAAGAGGGTCAAAGCCCAGCATAAGGCTATGCCTGCATTTACAAGCTGTGCAACACCACAGGAACACACCTGTAAAGTGAACATCTACACTAAGCAAGTTTCAAGGGCTTTAGTGCAGAGCAGATCTAACCTTAATGCCCATTAACAACGACAGTGCTTTAGGTCCCGTTCTCATCTAATCTCACTGGAAAGGGAACCAGTCTGTGTGTTCAGAGATATAAAACACAGCATGGTAAAATGAGAGGTTATGGTGGGATTTACTTTAAAGATGGACTCCTGAGTTAAATTGTTCCTGTAGGTGTATCACAGATTACCCAGGGAGGTGGTTGAGGCCCCAACCATGAAGATACCAAAAGTGAGGCTCAACAGAGCTCTGGGAAACCTGATCTAGTTGAGGATGCCCCTGATGACTGCAGAGGGGTTTGGATAGATGACCTTCGGGGGTCACTTTCAACCCAGACCATTCTGTGATTCTATGATCCCAAATCACTGAATCTAAAGTAATTAAAATCCTGAAGTTACAATTTTCATACAGTCAACTTCCTCAGAAAACATACTTGAAGGACACTGGACCTCGGTTATTGAATAATAATATAAAGCATTTATCCCTGAGATGAGAAAACTGAGTACACTTGCCACTTCTACAGGGGGGACTTCAGTCAATATCTCACCACCACACAGAGGACACAATCACTGGCTAATGTGGTAAGAAGGGAAAAGCATACTTGATCCCTTCCATAAAAGATGAACTACTGTGAGGCCATAAATTCAGGCTTGAGAGGACCACAATAAATGTAGACTAGAAGACAGGTCAGTCAGCTAGGAAGAAAATCAAAAGGCTTGCACAATTGTTTGTGTATTTTAAATTGCCCAGTCACCGGCTAAGGCAAACAGAAACCATACTGTGAGCAAGCTTCACATTCAGGTAAAGCACACGTTCCCCTCTGACAGAAAGCACTAAATTGCATGTCAATCTGGAAGTAAGCTTTGTACCTGAAGGACACTTATGCATGCCACTTAGAATTGGGGAACCTTTGTGTTTTGCTTTTGGACCACAGCAGAGCAAGGCAGGCATCCACTTCCCTCTTTGATTTCTGCTCACGTTCAAAAACCTCAAGAATGCTACACTTCAAGAAGTAGGTATTTCCAGAGTTTTAAGGGTACTGGGAAATGCTTCCTAGCCTTGAGCATCTACGTTTCATCTGTGTCCTATAAACAAAACAGAGAACAGAGGTGTTATTGGCTTCTCCCGTTATATTTTTTGAGTGGTCTGCTCTTCCTTAATTCGACGACTTGCTCAGCTCAGCAGGGAAGTAGGGACTGAGTGATTAGCATCATCACTGCTGAGACACCATCCTTTACATTCCTAACTCCTACCTGGTTTTTCTTAAAATGAGAAGCCGTCAGTTTCTCACATTCCTTGTTTTCAGCTTTCTTTGCAGCTAAAAGGCTCTGTGACTCATGAGAAGGCTCACGTCTCATTCTGAGCCCTAATGGTGAAATGTAAACTGCAGAGAAGACAGCAAACAAGAGAGTCTTGATATTAGCTTTAATTTTAAAATAACTGGCTCCTCTAATAATGGAGCTTATTAATTAGCAAGGGAGCCCCAAAAACATGAGGAAGTAAAAGTTTTATGAATGCTCTTTTGGATGGCAAATATTTATCTTCAGGGTAAAATGCTGGACTGCAGCTTTTAATTACTGTACAAAATCAGAATTTCATAGAGCAAACAAAACACAAACATGAACTTCGGAGGAATTTGTTGACAGGTGTGTTTGAAAAGGATTGCAGGCATCCAGGGAATGTTTCTGTTTGTTGGTTTAAAAGGCCTTTTAATCTGCAGCCAACTTCCTTCTAAATCTTGAGGCACTTGAGCATAGTCTTTTCACTCAATGTGGAGTGTGATCCATGCCTTGCACGAAATTTTCTCCTGGCTCAGGCTTTGAACTAGCTGCTAGTGGTAACAGAATATGGAGCTGTCATGTGGTCTGCTATTTCAAACTAGAACTAAGAGAGAAGAGACTGAAAATAGTTATCTTTTGACTCCCTGTGTTCTGTGTCACTGGAGACTGAGTTTCTCCTTTAATATCAGAGAAAATCCTGTAAAGTATCACCATCTGCCCCATCTTCATACTCTCTCCTGGACACCCACTCTTGGCTACTGTCAGAGATAACATGCTGTACTGCATCAGTCTGACAATGGCTGCTGCTATGGTTTTTACACTTCTCTGAATTTTTTGTAGATCATAGTTACCTCACACTGCCACAGTTACCCTTAAATTACACCTTTGGTTGATTTCAGTAGAAAGGCCAGAGCTGGATATTCCTCCCACCACAAGCAATGCAGTTGGTCTTGTTGCCTTCAGTGAAAGCTGTATTAGGTTTTACCACAGAAAACTGTAGAAGAACCTAAAGTAGTTTCTCCTTCTTCAGGGTTATCTTTTCAAAGGATAAGCATCTGTTTTTGAATGATAAGAATCTGTTTTCCGCTGCTCAAGAGGAATAGAGGAATACTGGTTCTAGTCATGTAACTGATGACTTCTCATGCCCTAGCATCATTCCTGAGAGGCTGGCACAGACATTAGTACATAGCTTGTGTCAGCTGTACTATCACAAGACATAGGCAGCCACAAATCCTGCAGGAATATGTGCCTCGTGTAAGAAGAAAACATCATTAACCAGACCTGTAATTACTCACATTGCTCTTCTTGAGGTAATTTGAGATCAGCACACTATACAACTGTGTAGTGAGGAGAGAAATTCTACTTTGCAGCTGGAACAACTCCAGACTAAGATGCTTCCTGATGAATTTGTAAGGTAGTTCTGCAGTCAATAAAACTATGACACGATGCTGAAATATCAATCCAGAGCCTTTTGGACATCAGGCGGAAGAACTGTAATGGGTTATTTACTTGGTGTTCAATATTCTTTTGTTGTGGAGGTAATTTGTTATTTCTTTCCAATTAGAGGGAAAGGTTCACACAAAGTCCAATGTGTTTAAATTACTTTACCTACAGTTTCACAGGCTTTTTTTGCCATTTCTGATGTTAACTGCAGGTGCCAAAGATCCAGGGCTCCATGAGTCAGCATACAAGAACCTAGTTTCTGAACTCAGCTGCACAGTACAAATCCAGAGACACACTACTACCTATCTCAATACCAAACCTTTCCCATAATAAGGAATCAAGAGCCTTTGTTCACCGGTCTTTGACAAAATCTCTTAGTCTGGCACTCAAAATGATCAGCTGGTGGACAACAGAGTAACTCCAGTGGTGTACAAAAACCATCAGCTGAGGCCTAAGGCTGTTAATGAAGTTAATGGCAGTATTCCCACTGATTGCAGTATGACCTGACACAGATTGTGACAGCTGCACTTAAACCAGAGCAGACTGGTAACAGCCTTTCAGCTCATTGTACTTTCCTGGAAACACACAGAGGCTTTCATGAGTCCTTTTGTCCACTCCAGCAACTCGAAGGTGATATAAAATTACCTTGAGGCTAATGCTGAGCAGTACAGATACAAATGATTTTCAGTTCTTTACTGGATAAGAAAAATAAAAAAGGAAATATTTCTTTAAGAATCCTTCAGATGAATATTTCATGAATTTTCTAGACCACTGAAATTCTAAAAACTACTAGCCAGGCAAAAATCTATTTAATTTAAATGCAATGTAGGTTAAAAATTAATTAAAACAATCCAATCATTCAGTCAGAAAAGCACTTTGGAATTTAAACTCTGCTAAAGTATTTCATTGTAACAGCTTTTCATTTTCAGCATGAGCTAAGTGGAACAACACTTGTAGGGTTTGTTGAAACTTCATTTGCCCAAACCTAGATGTGGTCAGAAAAACCCTGCCTTGTTGTTTGGAGGTTTGACCTTTGGAAAGCATGAGGCTGGCTGAATAGATCACAACTTGCTTCTGGACTCCTTCCCAAAACAAGTGGCTTGTGGTGACTAACAGCATCTCAAGACAAAAGAGAAGTGGGTTTAGGAACTAGCTGACAGAAATGTTCCTCCTGTCATGCAGCTACTGTATCTTAAACTGAGAGGCAGCTCAGGACTCCTGGGAAAAAATACAGATTGACAATGGAGTTGTCTTCTACCAGGCATATTCAATGCTAACATCCCCACTGCACTTGCATAGAGCAATGTTCAGTTTCCTCCTTCTCCTTTGATTTTTCTGCTAGCACAGTAGTTTAGTATTGCTATACTGAGTCCCACCACGCTGTAGGGTTACCTAATTATCCCCATGAAAAATGAATTTTACCTTCCTTTCCTACTGAATCTTTGCATTTACGACCATATCATAGGTGTTTATTCAGCAGGAAGAATAAGGTCGGGGGCTTCTATTTTTCCTTGAGGAGGGTAACACAAAGCTAGACTATATTTTTTTACTTAATTACCAGATCTGTGAGGAAAGCTCTCACACTGGTTCTGTTACCATTATTTTGTTTCGGTTGCTACTTGGGGCCATTGTACTGTTTGTTTTGCATACGCCTCCAGGCAATTTTGGCCTGATGAGATCTTTTTTTGACACCCTGGGAACTACTGATGAGTTTTCATACCCCTGCAGCAATGCAGCCTGTCTCCCTGGCAGCCAAAAATGATGCTGCACTGGCTGGACTGCTGGCTGGTATGGTTCGTGTATTCTTTTCTTGGCACATCATTTTCAACAGGTGTAACCATGCTCTAAGGAGCCCAAGGTAGCAGCCTGTGATAGAGTAATTGCTTAAAGGAGCTGCTTTTTTAGAAGAGATGATACTTGCATCGTCATGCAGGCTGCTGATCATTGCCTGCCACCTCTGCCCTCGAGGCAAGAGTCCAACCAACGTGTGAGAAGGCACTTTGCCATCTCAGCAGATGGACATCAGCATAAGCAGCTTAGGGACTATGTCTGGGCATCAAGCATAGGCAGTGAGGGTGTGATGCCTAGCCAAGAACGCTGCAATTGCTGTTTGTCTTCTGCTTACCAACCAAGAGTTGTTTATCTTCTGCTTACCAACCAAGAGTTCAGAGAATATGTCACTACTAATTAAGACCTGGGCTGGACTCAGTTTTGAAAGTATAAAATATGACTGTGCAAAACACATCTCTGTCTGGCTTGAATCACACAGCAAGTCCTGAGAGGGCCCAAGAGAGTAGTCAGGACGAAACCCGCACTGGGGCTGTGCAAAATGAGGGAAACCATGTCTCAAAATTTTGCCATTTCATCAGATTCAGGAAAAGAGTAAGGGAAGGATGAGCAGGGAAATCACTGTAAATATAGGCGGAAATTGATATTTACCTGAAATGGAAAGTACAAGTTGGCATAACAAAAGTATGTAGTTGAAATGGGAAAAAAATGTAGGGCAAAGTTGAGAAAAACTTCTGATTGTAAATTGGATGGATTTACAGAGTAATCTCTGAGAGGAAGGTTTAGAGGCATTTTTGCTTATCAATTGTAAGGGCTGAAAGAAAAAAACTTCTTTGAAACACGAAGACAACATTGCCTTCACTGTGAGAAAACTCAGATGACCTCAGGGTTCTTTTCCCCTCTCAGTTCCGAGTCAGATGAGATTACCTTGCCTCAGGTACAGTGGCACGACAAGTCCTGTAATGCCTTTAAAAGCCTGAAGTAGAATTAAGTGGTTAGGAGGCCTTGTCCGTATACAGAAAAGAAATGAAGCAGAGGATCAGGCAATATATTATTTAAACTATGATGTGACATGCTTCTGCTCACTGGAGGCAACTGCAATATCAGAAGAGGGGATCAAGGACATGTTAAAACTGGATTTTCATCCTTCTGCTGTTATCTGAGTTTCAGGCCAAATATCCATGAAGTACCATAAAATTTGTTCCCTCTCTTTATCATCTTAGTATCAAAAATGGTTAGTAATTAGAGCAAGAAAAAAGGTCAATCAAGAAAAAAGGTAAAAAATTTGCTTTTCTGACTTAAAAAAAACAAAACCAAAAAAACCCCAACCAATTATAAATTCCAAACTAAAACTGAATGGTATTCACTGTGCGATACTTGAGTGAATGTTTTAGATCCAGGGCTCCAAAAGGAAAAGCTGAACAAAAAGGCAAAGAAAGTCTGCAAAAATCCCAAGCAAATTGTGAACCATGCACAGCAGATTTCAGAGGTGATGTTCTCTGGTTCAGGTCATTATCCACACAGTATGAGGAACAGCACTATGCATTTTACATTTTTTTTTTTCAAATGTTATCTTCATCAAGACAAGTTTCAAAGTCATTTTGCCTGCCTGTAAACTGGGATACAAGAAACTCAAATGTTCTTCAAATACACATATTCAGGAAAACAAACAAAAAAAACCCAACTTTTTTTTTCCCTTTTTTTTTTAACCACACGCTGCCACTGAAAAGTTGGAAATATCCACCTTCCTTTCCCGCTGTCCTTCCCCTTTCCTGACCTCCAGTCTAAGCAGAGGAGCATACTAAGGGGCAAATCTGAAGCAGCAGCACAGCTCACACAAACAGATGCAGCACATTTCATCACTCTTCTCTAATGACACAACCAGATAAATTTCAGGCTGTTCTCCAGCCCTACGCAAAAAGACAGATGGAGTTCGATTGTCATCACCAAAATGTCTTTGCACAGCTCTAGCAGAAATGGTGCAGTCTTGACAGCCACTTTTATTATCACTCTGCTTGTGTCTATATCAATATTTGAATTTATAAATTTACACTTCTGTCACATACAAGAAGAAAATTTATGAGAAAATCTCTTTGGTAGGATCATAAAAAACATTGTGAGGCCATCACATCCCCTTGCATTGTTTCAACTGATAATGCAAGTATTTGGGGATGCAGAGGAAATTAGAAGAACTCTGCAGTTTCAATCTTGTCCGTTACCATGCATTAAAGCCTAAATCAGAGCACAGTGGAGTGTGAATTTGCTCAGTGAAATAACCTTTTCTTATTTATCACACTTCATCTGAATGTCCTGATTGCCTACACAGTCACACATGAATGTCAGCTGAACTATTCAACTCATTTTCTCAGACTGCTCACAGCGCTTTGCAGAGAAGCCAAAGCCCCATCCACACACAACAGAGTCAATTAGCTGGATACTCCTTGCTTACTGACATGATGTGGGTCACCTGCCAGGTTGAAGATGACATCTTAGCCTTATCCTCTCTGCTAGCTGGAAGAATATCTAATTTTGGGAGGGGTGGTTTGGAAAAAAATGGAGAAAAGTCTTGCTCTCCACCACAAAACAGGTACAAGAGCCTCGGTTGGGTTTCATAAGCCTGGAGAATGAGCACTGAGCAACGCCTGAAGAGTTTTAGGGAAACACAATCCTAAAGAAAACAATTAGATGCTGAATGCCAACCAGCATGAGGAGCACACAAACAATGAAAAAGTGCTACTGAAGTAGTGCTGATTTCATCTGGTTTACCTTTAGCTATTTTCTCTTCTCTCCATGCTATCAAAGCCAAGGCTAGTAAAGAGAGTAAGCATCTTCAAGTCAGTCACTGCACAGTTAGACCTGGACTTGCAAGTGCCTGGCTCTCTGAAAGGTCTCCAGATACCAGCCTGAGGTGCCACTGCTCCGCAAGCAGTGCACAAGAAGGGCAGGCTGAAGCCTACTTCCTCCAGAATGATTAGCCCACAGTAACTGGGGTAGACTTTTCACATGGTTACCAGGGAGAATGAGGAAAAAAAGAAAGGTAGAAAGATAGAGTCAGTGATCTCTCCTTGGGCCTCCTCATTGTTCTGAGAAATGCATTTCAATAAATTCTGTGCCATGGGGGAAGGCAGGGGAGGAGGTGCTTTTTGAAAGCAGCTGTTTTAGGAAACACCAAGCACAAGGATGCATGTGAAATGTGACCCTGACCTACTCTGTGCTTCACATTTTGCAGGAAAATGCTTTTATCTACTGCAAATCCATTGCTTTCAGCCCTTTCCTGAAAGAAGGGGTCTGTGACCTGTCTTTCAAATACCTAAGCAGGGACTATTATTTTCCTTTTAAAACACAGCTGAAAGGGGAGATGATGAAACAGCATTGAATAAAATATGAATCTTTGGAGCAGAACTCAAGCTATCCATCTATCATGGAGTGCCCTGCCCATCAAGTTGTGATCGTGCTCCTGTTATTATTGGCCCAGTAAATCTTGAGTCCATTGCTATACAACAATCCAGACTCAAGAGCACAGCTGAAAAGCACTGCTCACATATATACCCCATCGACCACTGACACCTTGACTAGGCAAGAAAAGGAGGAGTCTGTGTCTCAGCTGGGTAAGACAGGAAAGAAAGGTTGAACACTATTCCAATGCAATTGCAGGTTGCTACATCTAAGGGAAATGGTAGGGTAAGATTATCTTCCTTCAAAGGGAAGATACTTCCTACTGCATTTTGTCCAATCTTTCCACTTCATAAAGCACTTAACTAGGTAGAATCCCTTTTGAGATTTAATCACAGGATTATCTAATTACTGGATCATGAATTGTGAAGCCCATTAAACCCAAGTTATAAAGTCATTGCTACTATAGCTTAGTATCTGAACAAAACTGAGCAAATCTGAACTCTGCTGGAAGAGAGAAAAGAAACATATTGAAGTATCATCAGTTGCCATCATCATCTTTGTAAGCCAACAGCAGTCAAAGGACCAGCATCCAGAATCTGACACACAGAAATGCAGGCATGAGCTCATGGCATAGCTAAGATCACCAAGAAAAAAAGAGAGAACTGAAAATGAAGAAGTATCTAACAAAAATGTATAAGCAGTACAACTTTTTAAGCTTCTTATTAAGTGAGTATGGTCCAGCAAAGCAAGTTCAAGTTCACTAGTTAATATGTTAAGTCAATTCTTGGTTCAGATTCCACTGGGAACAATTGTCATTAGGCACTGTCACCTACTCTAGATGGTTATGAAAGATCTTAATAAAGGAAGAAGCTATTAAACATTTCATCTTAATAATATCTACCTGCTGTCTCATGGTCTACAAAAGGAGACATGAAAATGTTTCATAATAAATGTACTTCACAGAAAAGGAAGAACTGCTTGCTACAGATTTTTTGATGGATTTTTTTCTTTTTTTTTCTTTTATTTTTTCCCCCATTTCATATGCTCTGGAAGTATTTGCTGCTGAAGAAGAAAAATATACTGCTTATTGAACCAAACCAAGAGTTCATGTAGTTTTATACTCTGTCCTTGTTGGTGGTCAATGAGTTACTTGACACAAAACAGGATGGAAGAGGTACAAGAACTTCTAACTAACAATTCTGAATAGCAGGCTCTGGTAAGACCTCACCTGGACTACTGTGTTTGGCATAACAAAGACATGGATCCACTCAAGCAGGTCCAAACGAGGACCAGCAAGTTTATCAGAGGGCTGGAGCACCTCTCCTGTGAAGACAGGCTGATAGAGTTGGGCTTAGAATAACCTGGGCTAATGGAAGGGGTTTTGAGTCATCTGATCTAGTGGTAGGTGTCCCTGCCCATGGCAGGTGAGTTGAAACTAGGTGATCTTTAAGGCCCTTTCCAACCCAAACCATTCTATGATCCTATGATTTCCTGATGTAAATCACTTGCATGGCTCCTTCTTTTGTTACCCTCCTTGCCCACCCCCCC
>VWZI01022230.1:119076-204564 GCA_013396835.1 Psilopogon haemacephalus
AAAAAAAAAAAATTACATAGGGTAGCTTTTTTTCTGGAGGCAGAACTCTTCTTTGTGCACTTTAAACCCAAGACAAAGCCTCTGGGGATGTAAGATGCTAATTTAAAAGAAATGAAAATTATTTCTAACTTGTCATATCATATCCTTGTAGAAAAGCATTTCCATTCACTCTGTAATGCCTAAAGATCTTCTCTATTATATTTGGTTTCTGGTTGATTCTCCTCATCTGAGACACATTGCAGTGTAAAAATGAATGCTCCTGACAAGCTTGTCCTCTCTTTCTTTTTTTTTTTTTCCAATGACATTGTAACAGTAAAAAAAAAATCTTTGCACTTCAGTGCAATTTTTGTCATAAAATGGACAAACTAAACGTTTCAGGATTAGAGCCACAGAATTACACCATCATTAGATTCAAGCTAGCAGATATTTATTCCCTGTCAATGATATGGTTTCACTTCCAAAGGGACTGCTCTGGGAACAAAGGGCATCAGCAACAGCCCACAGTAGTCTGATGCTAAACTTTTTATATATTCAAATGTTAGATGTCAAATACATGCAGACAAAGAGACAGGGATGCATTCAAACGTGACATAAAATACTTGCTGGTCCCCAAGGGTAGCTGGACACCAGGAGACTGCTGTGACAGCACCTATCACTTGAACCAGCACTCTCTGTTTAAGACAGCAGGAAATCGAGTTGTGCTAGGAAGGAAAAGGGAGAATCTGTGGCTGCTCAGGAGAAGCAGCAGGCCAGTCACGGAAACAGTAAAACTCCTGTACTGTTGCCATATCCTCGTTTCCTTCTTAAGGGAGAAGCATTGAAACTCTGTGATGAGGAAGAGACATTCTGAGCTGGCTGGAAAGAAAATGATAAACGAGCCCGAGGGTAGGAGGGAAGGCTGATTAGAGGAGGAACAAAAGAAAGGGAGATATCAGGATCAAGCAGAAAGGGAAGGGATCATGAGGCAGGTAAGAAGAGCTAGGAAGAACCAATGGGATTAGACTAGAGAACAAAAGTGGGGAATGCAAAGACTCTAGGAAGTTGTGTTACATGCCAGAGGAATCCTTTGTTTGAAAAAAAAAAGAAAAAAAAAAAAGTTTGAGACTTACTGATATTTGGGAAACAGTGAAAACAATACAGCAGTAAATCTACATGAATTATTATTCAGATTACACATAATTTTCACTCCGTGTGGAAGTGTGAGACTGTAACAGGAAGGGATCAAATTAAGAGCTGATAAGTGTGAAAGAAAGTAGAGAGGGAAGATCTTGTTATCCTTGGGTTATGTTTTTTGCATACAGAGAGGAAAATATTTTCATTCAGAAATACTAAGAAAAACGATTTAGAAAATATAAAGTCTCCGTTCAAAGAGCTGCATTTTAGATGTATGTGTCTAATGATCCCTAGCTGCTGAGTACAGCTGTCAAGTACAAGAATCACCACCCTGCCAAGTTCTGGTGTCCAAGTCTCACTCATGCTCTGTACTGGGAGATATCTCTGTGTGCTGCTTACCATCAGAAAACCTCCTTATTTCTAGTCACATCCACAACACAGCAGGCCAGCTGGAAGGTGATCTGAAAGTGAAGCTCCTGAAGGACAAGACTGACTAAACAACACAAAGCAGTGGCTTCTGAATTTGAAAGAGTGAAACATGAAAAATTAATTAGCAGGAGAATAGCTTAGCCTTTTAGACCTGGGAGCCAATCGTTTTGTCTGTGAGGTAGGTCAGGTTTTAGGAGAACCTAGATAGGTACAAGGTGGGAAACATCAAGGTACAAACGTGGGTAGGAGAAAAAAAAACTAAGCTAAGGGCAGGCTACTCTGGCAGGAGTTAAATACAATAGTTGTTATTACGGACTGTAACACTAAGGCAATTGTGGATCTCCTGCCTCCTTGTGATTCCTGCTGGTGACTTTGCATTTTGAAACAGCAAAGCAGGGCTCCAGCCAAGCCATTTGTTTGGATTTGGCTCAGATGTGTCTACACCCTGCTGAACCAACTGATTTCACTGGCAAATTGATAGTAGCTTGAAACCTATCACTGGAAATTATTTGTTGCACGAAGCCAAGTGTGCTTGGCCAAGTTGACGACAGGTGTAGTAAACTAAGACTAAGAGAAGTATCTGGCGTGTTTTACATACAGCTCACCCAGGGCACTAGTACTTGGCATACTCCATAGCTGCTAGTTAAGCAACTTCTCACATGTATAGTGTGAAAATATGGAGAAACCTTCGTGGTATTAGTGATTTTATCATTAAAACCTGACTTGATAGATTATCACTGGACTGTTTCAGTCAAAAATAATGACGAGTAGTGACAAGAGGAACTCTTCTGGAAGAGCAGAGATTGTCTCGGCTCTATCTGGGCCTGGCTTTTATCTGCATTAAAAATCAGCCATGGAAGAGTCACTGTTAGGAATCACACAGGGAACATTTCAAATCTAACTTCTCATATAATGTACAGTCATGGTGACTGCATGGTTCACTGCACCACATAGTCACAGTGGGGAACACAACTGATTCAGAGTTTCTTGTGAGAGGGAAACAGCAGAATGGATCGCACCGTTCTGTCTCCCAGCTCTAAAAACACTGAATGACACCAAGAAGAAAAAATACAGTGATAGCGCTCAGAGGCATGTGAAATGGGTTTATCAAAATATAAGAGAAGGGTTCATGAAGCAGCATGGGGCACTGGCTGCATTTCAGGAAAGGATTAGGAGGAAGTTCTTCACAGAGAGAGTGATTTTCCATTGGAATGGGCTGCCCAGGGAGGTGGTAGAGTCACCATCCTTGGAGGTGTTCAAGAAAAGCCTGGATGTGGCACTTAGTGCCATTGGATAGGGCTGGGTGATAGGCTGGACTGGATAAGCTTGGAGGTCTCTTCCAGCTTAGCTTATTCTATTCTATTCTATTCTATTCTATTCTATTCTATTCTATTCTATTCTATTCTATTCTATTCTATTCTATTCTATTCTATTCTATTCTATTCTATTCTATTCTATTCTATTCTATTCTATTCTATTCTATTCTATTCTACTCCAAAAAAGTTGATGGTCTTTGGAGGAGAAGGCTCTCCTATACGATTTAATCAGAGGTGCCATAATAAAAGAACACTAATAATCAATTCTCCACTGTCTGATAGAACTGCTAAAAAGATTAGTGTTGAGAAATGTTAATTAAAGCAAGTGCTGCAAATGCTGTTGATCCTGACAACACATGCAACCAAGGCAAGTTAAGGGATACGTGCCCCAATCCAGCAGCAAAACATCATCTTGAAAACCGATTCCAAATAAAGATTATAAGATCTCTGTGTAAAAAGCATTACAACAGAAGAAGAATGAGAGACTTGAAATATGAGTTCCGGGGCATGCAGATAGAAAGACAATGATAGACTCTTAGACCAGAAGCATTTCTTGAGGGCTGTGGAGATACTAAACCACAAGCAGACAGCCAAAAATATTATCTAAAAATACCATGGGTGCTGTCAAGTGCAAGGGAAAGAGAAATGCTGTGCCTGGTTTAGCTTTCATTTGAGCATGGCAGGACATGTGTGGGGAGGATATCAATTTTACAAACACAAATGGATGGATGAAGCTTAATAACTTCATTACTTTGTGAAAGTACAAAGGAAATGAAGAAAAAAAGCTGCAGCAGGCCAAGGCAAAGTTAGGTGATAGTGATGGTGCCTCACTGCCAAATGATTGATAAGAGCAGCAATTACTGACAGGTTTATTTAAATGTCATTCTGTTTTAACTCTCAGTATGTCAGACCCAAGAAAATTAAATCACATTGAGAGCCACAGACTTATTACTGAAAGGCCAATTTTTATGAAACTTTTCCTTAATAATTCTAACGGAGAGATTAACTAAAGCCTGCTCCATTAACTTGACTCTGACGAGTTTTAGGAGAACATCAGGGGGAAATGGACTATGAATTGTTGTACTTACGGCCGCTGCACAAGGCTTTGCTTCTATTTCCAAAGATCACTTGGAAATCAAAGAGTAAATGACCTTGATGTTCACAGTAGTAATAGCATTCAAGACTTCCATTAAAACACACAAAGGCGGTTTAGAAAAACGCTCTGAGAAAATGAAGAAGCATCACTGGTTTGAACTGATGTAGGGATGGATGAGCAAAGCTGCTGTTACCCCTCCTATCTAATGCCACATTCACTCCTCCAATGCACCCATTGGAACTGAGGGGTAGGGTGTAAGGCCACGCAGTCAGACCACTGCACCTGCAAATCCTGATGCTGCAGCATCTGCAGTAACCCATAGGAGAGCATGGAGGAAAATATTATGATCGCTGAGTCCTTGTGCAACTGATTGGTTTTTAAAGGGCTGTGTCTTTCATACCAAACTGTCATTGTTTTCTGTTTAAGAGCGTGACAGACTGAGATCATTTCACTGTACTCTTTTTAAGGGAAAAAGGGCAGTAAAACAATAATGCTCTTGCTGAATTGGAGAAGAAAACACAGAAAGGTTGCATTTTAAAATGTGCAGGAAAAGAAAAATATGGCATACATGAATCCTTAACACCTAATACAGATACAGGATACACAAGAATTCCCCAAAACCTTCCCCCCAAGCAAACCAAAAGCCACCCAAACCCCAGTGCTCATTTTCTCCCATCCCTCATTGTCCCCCAGTTAGGCCCCAAGTAGCCAGATTCATTGTGGCCAGTGGCCTTGAAGCCTGCAGGGTACCCCTACACAGTTACCCAGAAGAGGACCTCTCTGGAGAGCTGGAAAGGCAGGTACAAAAGAAAGCAAATTGACCTTGCTGCTCACTTTTAAAGTGTTTGCAGGATTATGGGATTGAATAACAAAATTAGGATATCCGGGGTGACCAGTCCATCTACTGGGATGGATCTTGGTCTTTCTAGTCTTTTTTGGGAACTCTGGGATAACCTGGAACCCCTCAAACCACAACACAGATCCATTCTTGACTCATGCACAGTTTTAAGTTATGAAGGACAGACTACGACTCTGAGGAGCTGAGGATGGCTGTGCTGAAAAACTTAGGAGAAAACTGAGGAGCGGGTTTGATCCAGTAAAAAGAAAAGGTCAGTTTAGACTTAAGGGCCTACCTTGGAAAAAAATAACCAAGCCAAAGAGTTCTTGATAAAAAGACCTACTGGTAGATTTGCAGTGCCAGACTTTGTGTACCAGATCACACAAACAACACTTCCCCTCCTTCACAGCACAGAAGTCTTAATAAGAGATGCTTGTGTTCATCTCTTGTGTTTGATGATACGGATAAGCCCCTTCATTTCAAGCATTTGACAGGCACACTAATTCCAGCCATCTTAGACGGCTGACTTGGAGATTTAAATTAATTGGAATCATTCAAAACTGTACATTGTGTGCTCATTAACGGGAGAAGCAATGAATTCAACAGTCAGGAAAAATCTTCACACAGTAGGACCTGAGGATTTCAGAGATGATCCAATTAGTAATTACTGGATAAGTAACTACCATGCTGCCTTCTTGCCTCTTTTCACTTTTGAGCCCAAGTGTGATACAGCAGAACTTTTCAAACAAGGGAAACAAGAAATGACAAATGAGACTCTTCCTCATGCATTATGCACTTGAATGGATATCCAAGAGGGCACAGTTAGAAGGCACAATTAGTTTGTCTTCTGATAAACGACACAATTTACAATTCATAAGAAGAGCTGTATTATAGACAGCAACGACCATCTCCAGGAGAGAGATTTGACTTTTATTAGGGATGGCAGAGCTCCTCTTACAGATTCAGTGGATTGACAGGAAAGGAGAATTAACATTCTGAGAGGTAGCCACCAAAAAAGTGTTCAAATGGCAGATTTGCTCTACAGAAATCACGGGATTATATATTTGCCTGACACTTTGCTTTTCTACCTGAAGCCAAAAGTAAACAGATTAAAAAAAAAAAAAAAAGAAACCATATAGTTGGGACTGGCAGGCCTCTTTGAAACCAGATGAAGCAATGTAGCACCTTGCATTTTGAGGGCTTTTTAGCCATTCCCCTGAAATTTTAAATACACATCTCCAGCAATGAACATATACATCTGATAATTCATCTTTTCTCTCTGTTCTTCACAGGCTCTGCTGTTTCCTGTTTAGAATGTGCACATAAATGATTAGCTCACACTGATTTTAGCCTGCTATCCATTCTTCTTACCTTAACGTTCTGATTTTTAGATACATCTTTTCTGCTCACATTTGTCTCTTTACTCTTTGCCCAGTCCTTCTGATTCTGTTTTATGTGGCTGAGGGGTGCCTGTGTTTCACAGCTCCTGCTGCTCCTGGATGCTTATCATGTTCACAAAGCTCACACAACTCATCTGTATGCTGGGTCGGGCAGGCCAGCTGGGGCAGCCCTGACAGCTTTGCACAGGGGCTCCCCTGGGTGGGCAGATAAGTGGGCACATTATTCAGACAGGATGTGGCATAGGGTTCAACTGTGGCTAGAGACTGGAGAAAGGCTGGAAAGCACAGGGTCACTGTGGCTCACACAGCTGTGTGGAAAGGCTGGGAAAATCAGAAGGAAAGGAAAGGGCTGTCAGAGCCAAGAGCTACCTGCTCACTTCTCCTTTTTATTAGAAATAAAACCAAGACTGTATCAAGCAGAACTGGATTAAGGGTGATGCCACTCATTATGGAATACACCTCTTATGAGAAAGACTCCTTCCCAGCATATATCAGTGTTACTGTATCTGTCTGAGTAGAGGCCAGCACAGGCTTCTACATCTCCAGACAACAGCACCTCGAAGCACACAGTTGCGTGGTGAGATGGTATCAACCTCTGCTCTGCCCCAAGAACCTGAGAAAACCTCTGTGTGCTTGCTAGGGTTGGTTATTGCAGGAACACCTTAGTCACCTTCCTCTCTGCCTGTGACCATTATGCAGCCTTCCCTAAGGCAGACAGCACCACACATGGCTGAAGCAGTTGGCAGGCACTGGAACAGGCTGCCCAGGGAAGTGGTTGAAAACATCCCTGAAGGTATTTAAAAGACAAGTAGATGTGGTGCTTAGGGACATGGTGTAGCTGTGGACTTGGGAGTGTTGGGTTAATGACTGGATCTGATGATCGCAAAGGTCAATTCCAGCTAGACATTTCCATGATTCTCTGACTCTGACATGCCCTCATCTTGTTTGCTGCTGTAGATGCTATTTTAAAACTTTGAATCCTTCCTGTCTCCACAGCAAAGTGCATTTTGTTTTGTTTCCTGGCCCATCTGTCTTCACCCATCTGTGGTTAGGTGTGCTACCTGCAGCCCCATCTAAACCATTCTGTAAGACACGAGGCCTTGGCAGCTTCTTCTCTCTACATTTGTAGAGAAAGAGAAGAATGTGAATGTTGGCAAAGAAGGCAAAATAGGAAGCTGCAAGAGCTTGTGAAGGATGGAAGCCTTCAGCCAAGTTACTGGAGCTAACCTGAAGCCTCCTACCCAAGATGCTAACCTGAAGCCTCCTACCCTCTGAAAAGAGATGAGGTAGCTTGATGAGAAGCCAGCACAGATAGATGCTTCCTTTGTTTAGGTTGTTGACAAAGGTGCTGTATGCAGTGAATGGGAAATCTGAAAATGAAGCCTAGACCTACCAGATATGCAGAACTTAACAATAATTTATAACAGCAAATGTGAAACGTTTTGTTAAAGCTCACATTGTAACTCCTGCTATTCTTTGTGGAAATTGTTACAAGCAGCAGAGAAGAGCACGGTCATTCAATGTTGCCCATGGGATTAGACAATCAATTCTACCATTATTTCTATTATTCTTACCAGCCTGCCAGCTAAAGAAGTTGTGCTCAGAATAACTTGTTCATGAATACCTTGCCTTATTGCAATGCATACTGTGGGACTTACATTCTCCTACAATTCCTACAATTTCTGACAAAACTGTTAATCTCTTCACGTAATTTTATATGCTTTGTAATAAAAGATGCAATCAAGGACAGAAAAAAAGTATCCATATATCAGAGATGCAGAAGTAATTAAAAGTTATGTGCAAAAATTGTGGTTAACGCAAATTTATGTGTGATGACAGAAGATTGTTTGTCTCTCATACATAACTGCAGGGGATTTTTTTCCCCTGTATTTTTATGGCACCATTATCATTCAGTTCAGCTTTACTGTCTAAGCTGATTAATGCACACTGAACTGATCAGATTTTGTTAATGTTTTTGCTAGAGCTGCTGAGTTCCCTGCATCATTTCAGTGCTCTGGCTTTCACACATCATAGAATCATAGAACGGTTTGGGTAGGAAGGGACCTCTAAAGGTCACGCAGTTAAACCCCCTCTGCAGTCAGCAGGGACTCCACTAGAGCAGGTTGCTCAGAGCCTTGAATATCTCTGGAGATGAGGCCTCAACTGCCTCTCTGGACAACCTGTTGCAGTGTTCCATTACCTTCATGGTCCAGAACTTGTTCCTAACATCCAATCTAGGTCTGCTCTCATTTCAAACTGTTATCCCTCATCCTATCACTGCAGCCCTTTGCAAACAGTCCCCCTGCAGCCTTCTTGTAGCCCATTTCAGCTACTGGTAGGCTGCTGTTAGGTATCCCTGGAGCCTTCTTTCTCCAGGCTGAACAACCCCAGCTCCCTCAGCCTGTCCTCATAGCCTCATTTACTCACTCTGTGATCCTCTGTTTAAAAAAAAAAACCCAAACAAACAAAAACCCACCACAACAAAACCCCAAACAAACCCCCCAAAAACCAAACATATATTAAAAAATATCTATACAAGTATATATATATAANTCACTCTGGGATACTAGATATCTGATCCTAGGTAAAAAAACCAAACTGCAGCATGAGGAGCGAGCAGCTCCTGTTGCACAGGAGGAAGCAGTCACCAGCAGAGGGCGTCAGGCCCTGAGAAACGTCCACAAAAGGCCAGGCCAGAACATGGAGATTGCAGCAGCAGCAGCAGCAGCCAGGAACTGGCTGTGATGCAACTTCTTATCTTAACATTGTCGTTTAAGTGGCAGAACTGATGAAGTGGCTTTATCCTAAACCTACCACATTCAATAATGGGTGCACAAGCCATCAGGATTGAACACTGATCGTCACTCATGCTGGGTAGCAGCAGTTTAGCAAAATCAATGGAACTAAATCCCTGGGGACATAACGTGGCGGGGGGAGGGATTTGTGCCCTAGAACCGTTCGTGAATAAATTTTGCACATATTCAATCAGCCTAAAAAATGTCTGTACCAGCAGGAAAGAGATGAATTCTCTCTTCTCCTCAGAACACATCAAAGTATTATTTTCTTGTTGCCTTTTTTCCCCCCCTGTGGTTTCTTTGGATTATCTTTTCTCCAGAAGGCTTTGACGGCAGCTGTAACCCAGGCAATCCAGTTACGGGAGTGTGACTGCAAGAGTGCAGAACTAAAATGTCTGCTTGTGCTTGGAATGGGATAAGGCTTCTGTTAATATTACCTTCATCTCTAGCAGCTGGCTCAAAAGAGCTGCCGCTCACGCAGAGGGCACAGAACTGGTGTCCTGCCTCCGGCTTGTCTTCCCCAGCAGCCAGCACCGCTAGGACGTGACTGGGTTTAGCTGGAACCGCACCCACGCAGTTTCCTTGCCCCGGGGACAGTTGATTTCAGTCGTGATGTTGCAAATGTTTAATAACTCTGGCCAAGGAAAGCTTAGATGAGAGTCTGTGAAGCCCTCTGTTTGTTTAGCCATCATAGGCAGTGTTCTCACCCGCACCACTTGCTGCAGACCGCAGACTGGAAAGTGACAGAGGAGACAAAAAATGCAGTGAGTAATGCTGAACTTTTGCATGCTACGTTACTTCCTCTGAGAAGTGTTTGCATTCTGCTCCCTTGCACCACAACTCTTCATGACATTCTTTTCATTTCCTGGCAGCTTGAAGGCTGTGAGGACCATGCAAAAGGCATCAGCTGTCTTGAGATACAAATTCAAGTGCCCATCTCATCAGCAAGTGCTGCTGGAGTCACAGTCCCTGACTCTTGCGGTTTATTCGTGCAGCTGGGTTTAGCCTTGGGAACTGTGTATAGCAGGAGGGGGGAAGTTTGATGTCAGAGTCTCTGGGGGAAATGCAGAAAGAGTTCACGGAGCCCAGACAGAATCTCCAGGTAGCTGTGATCTCCCTTGGGCTTTCTTGGCCAGTAGCTACTACTTTCCTTTCTTTACAGTGGCAGCCTTCACAGAGAGCATGTAGGACTTCCTCATCATCCATGTCTCCTACCTAGCTGCTCATTCCCTTCCCACACCTATCCCAGCCTGCAGGCTTAAAATAGGAGAGCTGACCACTCATGAGAATTGTCCTGTGATTTTCCATACCCCAGGAATGTGATGAAACTGTAACTTAATGTTATTGCCTGGGATACAGAAGCTCTGCTTCTTTTCTGGTGCATTTTAAAAAGGCAAATAAGCAAAAGCCTGTGGTAACTGAATGGCACTTTGGGGTATCATAATGCTGAATTTGAGCACCTAACTTACATCTGAGTCCCACTTTACCTTTCTAAACCTGTTTGGTATCTGGCTCCACTGGTCTCCAAAAGAGTAATTTGTTTCCAGGATGCACCCCATACATGCTGAAATCCCACAGTGAAGCCACTGTCAGTGGAGTTGTTCAGCCATCAGAGGAGAAAGAGCAGGCTGAAGAGGCTAAGAAGGAGGCACCCTGTTTCCCTTCTGCTCCTGCATCTGGTCCAGATGTGTGCTCTGCTATTTGTGACTTGTGCTCATAGTCTGATGTGAAAATTCAGAAAAATAAAAAGGATCAGTCAGTTTAACAGGTTGACCTGAGTCATTTCATCACTTCTGGTCAATCATCAGTGAAAATGCAAGGCAGGAGGGGAAATGTGGTCCTGGATCATTTAGATGTACTGTGAAATCCCCAAGACAGTGTCTGCTTCCACTCTGAATATGCAAAGAACCTCAAGGCTGGGTATTGCCTGGACCTCCTGTGCACCTCCCAGGGCAACAGACCTTCCATACATAGTCCCTCCTGGGAGAGTAGACTTCTGTCCTGTCCTTTACACAGGCCACTGTGTAATTTACACTAATTCAGTGCCTCAGCAAACCATGAGGCCATCCAATTACAGAGATCTGCAGAATGATCTCTGGCATGCTGGCTGCGGTACATACACAGCTTTAGGTATGGTTGGCACATGTTGGGTGGAGCTGGGAAGAGCAAGCCTGTAATTAGGAGGCAAAATCCAGTGATGGCCAGTGCAATTCTTGCTGTTCTGGCTCCTGTTGAATACTGGCTCTAATTGCATCTTCTATGGGCATAAAAGCACTTATCTGAGATATATAATGCTGTGAGGAAATTAAAGGCTTAGCAAATACAGCTTTTGAACAGAACCTTGTGACCTGGGGCGTTGCATGCAGTTACAAGCTGTTTAAAGGCATGTTTTGGTGTGTCCTGCCCATCATCCTTGTGCCCACTATCCTGCATCATGAGATTTAGAACCAAACTAAACGTTTCAGACTTTGGAAAGCAACCAAACCCATTTTTAGGTCTTGTTCCTGGTTAAAATTACACATCTCGAAGTAGTAATGCCACACAGTGCAAATAAAGGCCTAATACTGCACACAGACCTGAGTAGGAGCCCAGCACCTTAACTGACTCACTTTACTTGATTAACTTTATGGTTAAAGAAACTGCCATGAACCCACTGTTGTGTTGCAACTGCCCAGTAAAAAAAAAAAACAAAAACCCACTAAATTACTGTCACTTTGGGTCCATAAAATGATTACTTGGGCAGTAAAATGCTGGATATAAAAAAAAAAAAGTCAATCTGACAGAAGTCCTGAGATTATATTAATGAACAAACAAAATGTGGGTGAAATATAAGTCTGTTGGAAACTACCTTGGATTATTGTGGGAAGCAGTGAGGAGATGGGACTGAGACACAGGAATGGTATCACAGTACCAGCTCCAGAAGAAGAGACAGCATCTGAAATCAGAGCTTCACAGCCTCCCAGCACTGCTGGGCTCTGGTTCTGGGAAGTGTTCTGTGCTTCACAGATCCAGAGGGAGCCTAAACTAGATTTGGCTGGACTGAAGGACGGATTCTTTCCTGATCCAAAGCCTGGAATGAAAGACTGTTTTTTACCCTTCCTCAGTATTTATTCTTATTTCTGTCTCTCTCCCAGATACTGCTTAAAAAGAGCCTAGAATCATTAGCCATAACAATGTTTTTGATAGCTCTGAACGTGTAATCTTTGCAGTGAACAGCATTATCCTTTATGGCCTGACCTCAGCTTAAACTTGCCCTGTCGGTGGGAGAGCTGGATGCTCTTCTTAACATCCTGGCACAGGCCAGAGTGAGAAGGTGTTCATCCTCAGTATAGAGCTGGCTTTGGCTGGGATAGAGTTAAATTTCTTCATAGCAGATTGCACGGGGCTGTGTTCAGGGTTTGTGATAAAATCGAGCTGATAAGACAAGGATGCTTTAGTTCTTGCTGAGAAGTGTCTGTACAGCCTCCAGGCCTCCTCTGCTCCTCAGACAGCTCTGGCAGCATAGGTCAAGGGTGAACAAGTAGCTGGGAGGAGACACAGCTGGGACAGCTGACTCCAGCCGACCAAAGGGATATCCCATGGCGTGTGACATCATGCCCAGAAATAAACCTGGTGAAGGGAGATGCTGGCAGAGGCTACTCTTGGTCAGGGACTGGCTGGGCATCAGTCAGGTTGTGTGGATCAATTTTCTTTTGAATTTGTTTTTCCTGGGTTTTATTTTCCTGGGTTTTTTTCATTCGTTTGTTTGGGGTTTTTTTATTATTATTATTAAACTGTGTTTATATCATTGAACCATTTAGGTTGGAAAATGCCTTTAAGATCATCAAGTCCAACCATTAACCCATCAGTCATCAGTGCCACATCCACCACTGAACCATGTCCCCACCTTTTAAATCCCTCTAGGGACAGGGTCTCAGCCACTTGCTGGGCAGCATTTTTATTCCCCCTGGTATATTTTTGTTTATTATCAAACCGTCTTTATATGAAGCCGTGAGATTTCTCGATTTTATCTTTCAGATTCTCTGCTCATTCCACTGTGGTGAGGGCAGGGAGCAATCTGGGGTCTTGTGTGGGGCTTTGTCATGAAAGATTAACTAAAGACAAAGAAAAGGGGGGAAAAAAGAAACTTTGCAGTATGTAAAAATAAAACTGTACAAAGCGGTAGTTCTTCCTAAACGCCACTAAAGGAAATCAGATTACATCAAATATTCACATCCTGGATCTTTTCCCAGTTCAGTTCTCACTACGTAGTAGAAAAGCGAAGGACTTAACGGAGATATTAGCGAAACAAAGACCTCCCCCTCCGCCCCTCACCGTAGGAACTGAGCCGCTCCCTAGCCGGGCGCGCTGCCAGCTCGGCGCAGCCAACCGGTGCATAGCTACCCCCAGCCCGCCCCGAGCGGGCACCGCACCCGGTGCTGGGGCGGCCCCCGCTTGGGGTTGGCTTCAGTTTCCCGTCCCTCCTTCGTTTCCCCCCGCCCCGTTACTTGCAACCCCGTGCTCCGCCTCTGCGGGCAGTGCGCATGTATGGGGCGGCAGCCCAAGCCCTGAGTCACCCCCTTCTTCTCCCATCAGCTCCCGGGAGGGATCCCCCCCGGAGGAGAAGAAAAAGCGGCCACCATGAATCGCTTGGGGAAGAAAGGGGACGAGACCCTTATCGAGATGGCTCTGTCTGCAGATGGTAGGAGGCAAGGGGGAGAGGCGGGGGAGGGTCGCTGGTTCTTTCCGCCTGCCCACTGATGAGGAGGCTGCCGCGGGCGCGGCGGCGCTTCCTGCCCAGTGGTGGAGGATGAGAGCTGGCTAAAGCCTGGGGTGGGCGTTTGGGGGGGATCCTGTAACGCCTTAGCTCTACAGACGGCCGAGATGAGGGCTGATGCCTCCCGACTCTTTTATTCTCTGGCTTTCACTGAGCACGGCAAAAGAGAAAGGCGTTCGCACGAGCCCCAGCGTAGTTTGGGAAGGTCTTTGTTAACCCTAAAGAATCCCTGGAAGCAGTGAGTCCTACTGCAGCAGGCAGCTGGCACCCCTGCTGTGGCTGCAGGGGAGAGGACGGCCCTCTGCAAGAAGTCCCGTGGAAAAGATGAGGGACAAGAGGTGCGAGTTACTTCTGGGGGGATTCTGATTAGACACAAGGGGAAATATTTTCGCAGGGACAATCAGCTATTGCAGTAATCTCCCCAGGGGAGTGGTGGAGTTCCCAACGCTGGACACTTGAAAGGTCCAACTGGACCATCTTGCCTACGTTTACTCAGAGAAGTGGGACCAGATGATCCTTGAGGTCCCTTCCAACACAGTATTCTGTGATTCAGTATTGAATCCTACTGACTCAGTGGCAGCCCCTATTTTTTTAAACACACATCAGAAGCAAAAGGCCTTTCGCCTAGCAGCAGCAAACTTGTAGCCCTTCACGAAGCACCAGCACGGCGCAGGCTGAGGAGGGTAGGTGGCTGCCAGTAGCTGAGATTGTCATCGCAGGAAGGCTTAGAGCAGACCACGTCGCCTGGCTGCGGACGGTGGGAGCAGTCCTCCCTGCCTCGCTCCACCCGAGCTGCAGCAGGGCTCGGTTGGCTTTGTGTAAGGACTGCGCAGCCGTTGCCGGCAGTGGGTTGTGTTGGGGCCTTGGGTTTTTGGCATAGGCAGGTTACAGTTCCCAGTCAACACCTGAACGTCAAATGTGGTAAGGCTGTGATTTCCTAATGGAGGTGATGCAAGCGCTACAGTGGGTATTTATCAGCACCTCACCTGGCAACGGGGATCAGCAGCCAGGTGGAAAACTCTGTTGGTATTTTCAGAAAGATTCTCTAGTTATTGAAAACCAAAAGCAAAATCCTGGCCTAAAAAAACTTCCTTTGGAGAGCTACGTCTTGCCAGCAATCCTAGAAGTGAGGATCTTAAAGCATCGAAGAATCACTAAGAGCTACTCTGGGTTGGCTGCCTGGGTTGGATGCTTTCCCTCACACCTATTTTAAAGACCTCGAGCACCAGTCATGATTTAAAACCATCTTCCTCGGTCTTGTTTCAGGGAGACAGCGCAGCAGGTAGTGACCATGGGCATTATCCAAAAGAAGCTGTTTACAGTGACAGTGTGGAGCGGAGTCTGACCATGGCAAGGCAGGAGCCCAGCGCAAGGGCCAGTCAGACACGTGGTGTGTGAGTGCAGCTCGGTGGAGCCACCAGGCTTGCTCAGTGCTGGACCGATGAGTGTAACAGTACAGCCTCTTGCCCAGCAGTGCGGGCAGGCTTGCTCAGGGCTGGACAGATGAGTGTAACAGTACAGCCTCTTGCCCAGCAGTGCCGCCAGGCTTGCTCAGGGCTGGACAGATGAGTGTAACAGTACAGCCTCTTGCCCAGCAGTGCCGCCAGGCTTGCTCAGTGCTGGACCGATGAGTGTAACAGTACAGCCTCTTGCCCAGCAGTGCGGGCAGGCTTGCTCAGTGCTGGACCGATGAGTGTAACAGTACAGCCTCTTGCCCAGCAGTGCCGCCAGGCTTGCTCAGGGCTGGACGGATGAGTGTAACAGTACAGCCTCTTGCCCAGCAGTGCCGCCAGGCTTGCTCAGGGCTGGACAGATGAGTGTAACAGTACAGCCTCTTGCCCAGCAGTGCCGCCAGGCTTGCTCAGGGCTGGACGGATGAGTGTTACAGTTTCTCGGCCAGCCTGAGTCATTGCCCTTCCCTCTGCCTCTGAGCGATGGAAAGTGATGAGGGCTGAGCTGCCCTAACCGGTGGCTTTTCCAGAACTAGCTTGTGACTGAAAAATATTTACAAAATAGGCAATAGCAGTTTGGGGAATGATGTTGGGGTCGGGTTTGTAAACCAAATTCCACAGCACTCTGTTTTCCCCTGAGAGTCTTGTGGGCTTTTTATAGCTGTAAACATTAAATATCAGGAGATTTGAGTGGGTTCAGTGAGGGAAGATGGGTTAGTAGGATTTAGAATAGAATAGAATAGAATAGAATAGAATAGAATAGAATAGAATAGAATAGAATAGAATAGAATAGAATAGAATAGAATAGAATAAGCCAGGTTGGAAGAGACTTCCAATATTATCCTGTCCAACCTATCACCCAGGCGTATCCAGTAGCACTAAGTACTCCATCCAGTCTTTTCCTGAACACCTCCAGGCATGGTGACTCCACCTGCTTATCATACAGTAGCTCATAACGGTGGTACAGAAATCTTGTGCTGTTTTGTTGTTTTTTTTAGTCAACCACTTTTCTAAAAGAGAGTTAAATTGAATATGGGGTACAGTCAGTAGACTTTTTAAAGCTGGGGTTGTTTTGTTAATTTGTTGCCTACAAGTCTCTCGTGGTTGAAAAAAAAACCCCAACCTTCCTTAAATTATGGCTTGGAAAAGTTAACAGCATGCTTATATTGCCAGTGGAACTTCTCCTAAATCTAAACATCTGCTTTTAAGGAAAAGATAGCCTCTTAAGGAGGCTCCAGGCTATGATGTCTGACTGCACAAGCAGGGTCTGTGCGAGTCAATAGGAAGGAAGCAGAAGGGAAAACATCTGCTGCTTATTTTCCTTTAAAGATACATTTGTGTTTGGGTAGTGTGTGTGTATTTCATTCAGGCTTACTACCGCTTTTCATTAAACTTGAATGCCGAGGAACAGGTTGTGGGAATGAAAAAAAAAAACAAACTATTCACCAGCAGCACAAAGTTCAACTTGCAGAGTCTGTGTTTAGAGATTGTGCACCAAAACTTCTACCTCGAAGGAAACCTTCTGGCTTCCTGTTGAATTACACCCATGTGAGGTAATAACTTCCATTTTTGTGGTGTGATTTGTGCTTTCTGTTGGAAGATGGGGGCTGTTTACTTCAAATATTAAAAGCAGAGCAAAGGCAACTTGCAAAATTGGAATTAAAGTACCAAAGGAAGTAGACCACAGTATGTTGTCAGAAATATTTCTTTATGCCTTCACTTTCAGCATTGCTTTTTCAGTATGAAATGCTAATGCTACAGTAGTTGAGTTGTGGGAGATATCCCTTGACACTTTGGATCTTCTGGAAAACATGCCATCGTTTGAAATGTGCTACCTTTATACACATATCTTGTGAGGAGTGGATGAGGTATCAGGAATTGATGAGTCTGGAGAGGAGAAGGCTGAGGGGAGACCTTTCTGGTCTCAGAACTACCTGAATGGATGCTGTAGTGAGGTCTCTTCTCCCAGGTAACTAGTGATAGGACAAGAGGAAATGGCCTCAAGTTGTGCCAAGAGACTGGATATTAGGAAAAGAGTGGTCAGACATTGAAATATGTTCCCCAAGTAGGTAGTGGAGTCATGGTTCCTGGAGGTGTTCAACAAACATACAGACATGGCGCTTCAGGACATGGATGTTGGAGTGTTGGGTTGATGGTTGGACTTGATCTTAGAAGTCTTTTTCAACCGTAGTAGATTCTACAGTTTCTCTTCCAAAACTTCCAGGCGTCTGGTTTGAACTGAGTGCTCCAAGACTAATATAAATTCAAATCTTACTTAGCTTGGTTGTCATCTTCCTCATGGTCCCTCTGAGAAAGGAGGCACAGCACTGGGCAAAGCCAACGACTTGCAGATGTTGCTTATGCTGGTGTGTTGGCTTCTCATAATGCCTCAGCATTCAGGGCCAGATACTACTGTTGTTTAACAGAATGACACTTCACTTTTTAATTCACAGTTCCTGCTAGTACCACAAAATGCATCTGTCTCTAATTGCTGGAGCAATGCAGTAGTTTCTGATCTATTTGTGGAAGCGCCGGATAGGATATCATGTTCCCACAGGGATAAAGCAGGGGGTTTGTTAACCCTAGATTATTATTCCTAGATAATAAAATAAAAGCTCCAAGAAGTTTAGCCGTAGTTCGGAATAGAAAAGGCAGAGGAAGAAATACTCCTTCACACCAACCAATGTGTAGTGGCTGAGTGGAATTTCTTCGCTGGCTTCGATGCGTCACTGCGGGGGCACAGCATAAATACGGATTTGGTTATGGGAAGGTAACCTCCTTGTAATGGAAAACTCCAGTGTGCAGCAGGAAAACCTGCCTTTAGGAACTGATCCCAACAGCTTGCATAATGTTGCCTTATATATCTTTTTTGTATACGTGTTGTGGTGCTTTTAGTGAGAAGATAAACATGAAGCTCTTCCACCACAGATGTTAAATATGGATTTTATCCAGAGATTGTCTCCGTTAAAGAATAGTAAAAACCCAAATTGCCCTTGGACTGGTGACTGAGACTTACTTTCTTTCAGATAAGGACCTTGAGTATGAGGTTAAAGTCACTCTGTCTCTGCAGGCTGGCAAAGCAGAGCAGCTCTCAAGGAGGAATTAGATCTCTCAGGGCCTCCATAACCCAGTAGCAATTATGTGGGAAGTTCAGGCCACACTTCAGAGCGATGGGCAATCAGCTGAATTCCCGCAGGTGAAGGACTGAGTGCCTGTCCTGCTCAGCCCAGCCAAACGTGCTTTTTGCTCAGAAAATGAAAGAGCTGTTTCTCCCTTGCAGAGTTCCTGGAGGAAGGGCTTGGTTCCAGCTGAGTACACAGGTTCTGGGCTGGGAATGCTAAGTGAGTGCTGTGGAAGCAGTGCAAGACAGAGCGAGGTTCTCTTGGTGTTATCCTCTCAGGCAGTTTGCAGCCCTAGAAAAAGTGCTGTCTGGTGTGGTGTCCCATTGTGGGAGGTTAATAGGCCTAATGGAAAAGGAGACTTACAATACATAAGGGTTTGGCTTTCTTTTCCTAAAATAAAATGTTATCTTTGGATCTAAGTAGAATTCCAGATTTTTTAAGTATAGCTACAGCTGGGAAGTTTCCAGACTGCTGCTGGTCCCTGAAATTGTGCCATAAGTACAGTGTCACACCCTCGAAAGTTTTCGAAAGTATTTACAAACCAAATTTTAGTTAACAGATGCAATAGTAGCACATGTTGAGAACTGAAAGCTGTGTTGACGTGTCCAGAGTGCAGAAACCTCACAAGTCTCTACAGAAATGTGATAATGCTATCACAAATTGGAACGGCACTTTCAGATCTATGTACAAATGCTTCATAACTATTATGACCAAAGTTAACCTAGGATAAGACACAAGGGCATCTCTGAAACTGTGTTTTAAAAATTATGCTGAGAACTGTTGGCACATATTTTGTAAACAAAAAGCCACTGCACCACCCCCCAAAGAAAAAAAAAACAACCACAAAACACAATCAGAAAAGCGAGCGGCACTGCCTTCATATTTAGGATCTATAAACTAATTCATGATAAGAAGCACTGTCACCTGATATATCATTAAGAAGATAGAAATGTGGCAAGAGTTTCTGCTCTAGTTGTAACTGGTGCCCAAGAAATGTGGAGACAAATTGTGTTGGGTTTGCACAGTTAGGATGTGGGAGTTTCAAGAGATCCTTTAAAGATTTAGGGGATTTATTACTTTTTGTTGTTGCTTTTGTAGAACAGTAGGCTGTTCTAGATGGCTGTGAACAATAGACCAATGTTTGATATTATTTGTGTTAAAAGACTTTGTTCTAAGGTACTATTTCAGATCAGACCTTTTTTTTTCCAGTACACATGGGCCACTCATTTACACATAGCAGTACTATACAAGCAATTCATTATTTCATCCTGTTGGTTTGCCTGCTACAGTCAGAGCCATTCTGCCTAACTTCTCAGTGAGGACCAGTGGAGGTGGAGAAGTTCCAAGTGCTGTTTTTTTAGGAATTGAGAATATCTTTGGGTGAAATGCAGTCTTATAAATGGGAATTCCAAGTGTTTCCCCTCTATTCCATAGCAGTCTCCCAAGGGTAAATGTGAAATTTGAGGCCTTTGGCAAGAGAGCAGAACCCCAGCAAACCATGTGGGTAGAGCTCATGATGCAGATGGCTGGCCTTTCATTTTCTCCTCTTGCCCTCAATTAGAAAGAGCCCTGTGGTTTGTTGTTCAAAAAAGTTTTCTTAACTACCAGGTAGGAAATCAGAGAGTCTTTGTTTGCACAATTTATAGTGTGCTGAAAATACACCATGCTAACGAGCGGTGATGAGCAGATGTGGTTTTGAGGCCACTGTCAAGTTGGATGCCTTTGGGTGCTCCAATCAATTCACTTCAAGTGATGGGAGCCATGGCCCAGTGCCCTGCTCGTTCCCTTGGTTCATAGGGACTGCTTCTCGGGGGTCAACATATGACTTCCATTCTATCATCTTTAAAGTAATGTGGACAGAAAATGATATGTCTTGCGAAGTCAAACTTCAGAGAAGTCTTTCTATACTGGTGTATTTTTATGTCATTTCATGTGAGAACATGAAATACTTGGTGAATATGCTGGCAAAATTCCCCGCGACACGTAACCAAAGCATAACCAAAAGAGTATTGAAACTAGGTAGACCATGAGGACCAGCAGGAACCACAGCATGGTAGGGTTTGGAAGGGATCTTTAAAGATCATCCAGTCCAACTCCCACTGCCAAAAAGCAGGATCAGCTAGGGCGGGTCACACAGGAATGCATCCAGGCAGGTTTTGGAAGTCTGCGGATAAGGAGACTCCTCAAACTCTCTGAGCAGCCTGGCTCCAGGGCTCTGTCACCTTTACTGTAAAGAAGTTTGTCCTCTTGCTGAGGTGGAATGCCCTGTACTTGAGCTTGTACCCGTCGTTCCTTGTCCTGTCACTTGGTACCACCACAAAGAGCTTGACACTTTCATCCTGACACCCACCCCTCAGATATCTATAGACATTTGGTAAGATCCCCTCTCAGCCTTCTCTTCTCCAGACTAAACAGCCCCAGTTCTCTCTGTCTTTCTTCGTAAAACTACACATTCATAGGAAGAACTGGAAACTGTGGATGAAATTTGCCATCTGAGATCAAATACCCAGGTGGCATGAAACTGAGGAATAATAGTGCCAGAGCCAGTAAATTTAGGAGGTAGATTTTTTTTATATATTGCTTTTCACTTTCTTCAGTAAAGTGCCAGGTGTTCCTGGTTTATGATAAACCTCATCCCACCCTTTTATCACTCTTTCTCCTTTGTTAGTTTTCACTTCTCTCTTGGAAGGGAAGAGTGTCCATAGGATGGCTGGCACCCTGGGCCCTTCTCTGCATGTGCCAGCATGTTGTGTATTGCCAATGCTGAAAGAAATCTGGGACTGTGTTTCGTCAAGGTTCCAGCAGTGATTTTGGTGGAAGTTGGGCAGTGATGAAAAGCAGCACGGTGGTTCCCCTTTCCTCATCTTGAGGGAGTCAGGAAAGCAGCTGGCATGGTTGTGGGTGTGTGCAGGGCCATTGCCTGAGCTGTTTATCTGCCTCTGCAGCTGGGTAGTGCTGATGACATCTGGGCCTGAACATAAATGCAAATGAGCAGAGCCATACTGCTTCAGGAGTTGTAGGGCCTTCTGCAGCCTGGTAGTTTACCACCCTGCTCTTCTACGATTTGCTGTCCAATTTCCCCCCTTACTTACATGCATCTAAATACTGCACAGTTTAAAAGTACCTGACTTTATGCAGCTGTTGCTGGTCTGGGCTTTGGTTTTTTGATTGCATCTGAACCTGGTGATCAGTTTACATGTGTCATTCTGGAGGAGGATGGTACCTGAAAGGGCTGGATGCTAACTTCAGTGCTAAAAGTGTGCTTTAAGTCTTGTCTATGCTGATGCACACAGTATGATAGTGGTTGTTGCCTTAACCACATTGGACTGCCATTTGTGTTACAACACTCTGCTTGTGGCTTTTCGCTAAAAATGGGATTTACACAACTCTTTTTTTTTTTTTTTTTTTTTTTTTTTTTTAATCCNTTTTTTTTTTTTTTTTTTTTTCTTTTTCTTTTAAGCCCAGTGCCTTTTAATCAAAAGGGGAGGTTTGACAGTTCTTTAAAAAGAAGATAGCTGAGGGCCTTGAGCAGCCAAGTCTGCTTGAGATGTGTCTCTGCCCATGGCAGGGAGGTTGGAGCAGATGATCTCTACAGCCCCTTCCAACCTTAGCCATTCTATGAATCTATGTTTTTCATTGTTAAGAAATAGTTTTACAATTTTAGGAGCAGCTGAGTGTTCATAAACCACCACTTCAGATGTACTTTTGAGATTAACTTTGGCTTAGCAGTGCAGTTATCACTCCTCAGATGATGCCAGTTGAAGTATATCACTTATTTTACTAGATCAGGAGGCAGCATACTAGGTGGGCCTCAGTTCCCCATGGCAACTCAGTCATCCAACTCTGGGAGGATCTAGTCAATATATACATAAATTTAGTTAATAAGTCATCTTAAAGCTGTGTTTTTCTTAGATATAGACCCACACAGTAGCCATTCTGAATCTTTCTTTGTTCAGGATGTAGTTTTGGGAGTGACTCACAGCTCAATCAGACTACTTATCAGAAATGGAATTTTTTCAGGGTAGATCACATCACAGCAGTAAGCCTGTGGTGATCTTTTGGGTAGCAAAGGACACAGAACTCTGAAGAGCACATTGATTTCCTGATAATAATCATGGTTTACATTGATTTCTCTTTCTGTCAGGCAGGCCAGGTTATTGAATAATGGCAGGGCTTTATTAAGGTAGTAACTTCAAGACATCTAGGAAGAAAATTTTCATTCATTGCTAGTTAAGCATGAATAGCAGGGATTTTGTTCTGCAGTGCAAAGTCACCACAACTACAGTGTGAGTTTTGGTGTTGATTTGAGAGTTGTGTTTTGGTTTGTTGGTTGGGGTTTTTTTGTGTGTGTGTGGTTTGGGTATGGTTTGTGGTATTTTATTGTATTATCTGGACCATGAAAATTTTGCTCAAGGGGTATGCCAAAGGCATCAGACATAGTCAGAACAGCATGACAGGCTCAAAAGCTCTTTTTACCTGCTTGGTTTTCTTCCTATTAGTGTCTCTTAGAAATCTGCACCTTAAGTGGAAGCAGTGTTTTGGAAACAATGCTAAACGTAATAGAAGGAGAATTAGTGATAGTGTCACTGCTGCTAAGCAGTAACCAGGCTATCAACATCACCCTGAGAATCCTGACTCGGATTTAACCTTTGGAATAGCTCTAGCAGAGGCATAAACTGTGCAAATGCAGATGATTTTCTAGCTTCAGTAGCAAATTGTCAATTTTGATCCCTAAAAATGTCAATTTGGGTGTTACTTGGCTTTAGAAGCACCTCTGTGTTAACATTTTAATTCAACAGCACTCATCAAAATAAACAATTTATTTTGTGGTGCTTATTTTCTTGCAGGTGAATTTAGTTTTTCATTTATTTATAAAGTCAGTATTGCCATTGCAGCCAGCAAATGGAACTGGTAGGCAGGTTGTGCACATGGGCTCCAATCCACTTGCCTAATGTTAAATGTGTGCTGGCCACTTAGAATCATAGAACCATAGAATGGTTTAGGTTGGAAGAGACCTCAAAGATCATCCAGTTCCAACTCCCTGCCATAGACAGGGACACCTCCCACTAGATCAGGTTGCTCAAGACCTCATCCAGCCTGGCCTTGAACACCTCCTGGGAGGGAGCAGCCACAACCTCCCTGGGCAACCCGTTCCAGTGTCTCGCCACCCTCACTGTGAAGAACTTTCTCCTAACATCCCATTTAAATCTCCCCTCTGCCAGTTTGAACCCATTACCCTTCGTCCTGTCATTACAAGACCTTGTGAATAGTCCCTTCCCAGCCCTCCTGTAGGCCCCCTTCAGATACTGGAAGGTTACAATAAGATCTCCTTGAAACCTTCTCTTCTCTGTGCTGAACTTGTACTTGCATAGTCTGTGTGCTGATTCTGTAAAGTGCACAGATAGAAAGGTGTTTGAAAAATTGTGTCTAGATCATGAAGGTTTTATTTTTTTTCCTTTGTCATGGAGTGAATAAGGGTTCCTGAAATAATAATTATGTTAAAGTATTTCTTTTTTTTTGCCAGTGGGTCGAGAGGTGGAATTAAATTCCTTTCATCTTTTCCTAAAGCATCAGTTTTACCACGGAGAAAAAGAAAGTGATTGAGGCCCTAAGAACAAAGTCAAACTATTGTAGTAATTTCACAACACAAGAAGCCATTTCTCCTGCTTGCTACAGAAGTCATGACTGCACTGAAACCTACCTTTCTCTTTTGTGGAGTAAACTGCTTATTTTAAGAGATGAAATCAGCCTTGATGGTATTCTCCAGACTTCAGTTCTGAATGCTGACTTCTGTGAGCTATTTTGGATTGCTGTTGTTCTGGTCCTCAGGGTCTGTAATTGAAATAGAAGTGGTCAGTAATTGTTAGGGATGGCAAACAAAGTTTCTAAGTAGGTTGCTCTGTGGCAGGGTGTAGTTTGGGACAGCATATGTTAATGCAGCAGGATTGTAGGCTGTGTGAAGCTTACTTATCCCCACTAATGTACAAACTCTCAAAACACGTGTGGTCAAGGAGTTCACAAATGGCTGTGTGTGGAACTGGAAGGCTATTGGAGGTGACTGTTAGGGTAGGAAAGGGTGATTTCTCTCAGCTGGGATATGTTCATGCCCACGAAAGGCCAAGGATTTGAATAAATATTCACATCATCTAGGTCTGAAACAGTTTTGATGAATTTTGACACTCACACCATTGTTCCAGAGTTGATGTTGAACAAAAAATTTGCAATGTTTCACTTTGCACAAACAAGTTTTATCTTGAAGGACCACTTGCATGTCCTCATTTGTTGTCCTTGGTGTGCAGGCATTTCTAGGGCTCTTTTTGTCCAGCAGTGTGTGGTGTTGGAAGAGCAGGACCACAGGGCTGATGCCTTAAATCTGGTGGTTTTATCAAAATGTCATTGGTTTACTCCCATGTTTTAAATATTAAGTTGTAATTTCTTGAAGAATTTTTAAGTTGCTTCCTTGCGTAGCAGAAACTGTTATGGTCCTCCCTGCTGCTGCTATGGGCAAGTGGCATCCTTCTTTGTGTTGCAAGAAGGTGAATGTTGGCGTTTCAAGAGGAACCTGCTCTGTGCTATATATCTCAGTCACAGTCTCTGGTTTTCGGGGCTTACAGTTGGAATAGTGACTGTGTTGCAGAGGGTATAGAGGAATTATTAAATGGGTTCATGTTAACAGTGGATTTTACTTCTGGTTCTTACTGTTTTTTCCTTTTCAAGATGACACTGCGGTTCTCACCAGGTTCACGCCATCGCAGTCTGAAGGTATTGTACTAGCCAGCAGTGTGCCTTCCTCCCTGCCCTCTGCTCTCTCTCCTTTTCGCTCTGCCAAGAGCCTCTTGGAAATCAGACTTAGGTTTTGAGTCATTGACAGCTTTTTCTTAGCAAGTCAATTCTGGGCTCTCTGTGGGCATCTCTCTTGGTTAAGAACTGATTGGGCATCTTCATTCCCGGTGCTTGTTGCAGCTATGGGTTGTGGCTTTTTCATACCTTCCTACACAGCTTGGACATTGCTTTCTTGTACTGCTTCTGATCAGGAACCTGTTTATGCATTTTTCAAGGAGTGACTGTGTTAGTGTGCTGTACTTCTCAGTTAATACATGTTTTCCATTCTTTTTGCTGCCTTGTTTACTGCTCTTGAGTTAGATGGCTTGATCCAGGGATCAGGGATGCCAGGAGGATTTCCTTCAACAGGCTGTATAAGTCATCAGCTATGGTACTGGGAAAGCATTTAAAATGTACAACTCTGATTCGTGCACGTTCCTGTGCTTAAAGTTTAACAACAGGAAGGGTAATCCAGACAAAACACACACCAAGGCTGGAGCCAATTTTAAGTCTTTTCAGCAGCATAGGCAGATTCAGTGTTACTGCTCCTGGGACAAGGTTGCAGGCTGCCCCTGCCACGGAGGCTTCTGTGAGGAAGTGTTTGGTCTTTCTGGGTCAGCTCCTTGGTGCTGGCCTGACTGGTGCTGGCCTGACTGGTGCTGGCCTGACTGGTGCTGGCCTGACTGGTGCTGGCCTGACTGGTGCTGGCCTGACTGGTGCTGGCCTGACTGGTGCTGGCCTGACTGGTGCTGGCCTGACTGGTGCTGGCCTGGCTGCTTTGCCCAGGGGTGGCTGCAGGAGAGCAGGCAGCAGAGCTGCTGGCCATGCGTCCTTAAAACAGGCAGCAGAGTTGCTATCCTGGGCAGCTGCTGAGTTTGCTTAGAGCTAGCCCTGTGTGAAAGTAGTCTCTCCTTAGGAATATTCTTGCAGAAGCAGCTTCCCACACAAGTCAGTCTGAGCACTTTATCTAGCTGTTGGCTTTGCAGTCAAGACTTCTCTGTTCTTATTTCAATATTCTCCCATAATGTGCTGTTTGTTTCTCTTGAGTGTTGAATGTTGGTACTGTGTTGGGAGGTGACCCAAACTGAGTCTTGTGCTGAAGCTGTTCTTGTAAACCTGTTCTGGAGTTCTCTTCTAGGATAGCTTCAGAGCCACAATCCCAGCCAGTGTCCCTATTATGTTCCCTATTTCTCTGTAACGTTTACATTTAAGTGTCCTTGGCCCCCTGACTGTATTTGCAGTTCAATACTGTTGTTAAAATGAAGATGTATGTTATGTTTTTTTAAACAACAGGAAGCTAGGTAATTTAAATTGATATTACTGTTCTTGATCTTGTCTCATATCTCTATTACATGAGCATCTGTAATCTAGAGGTTATGCACCATTAATCCTTTAGCAACAAAAAAACCTAATTCAATTTCTAGCAAGCAACCTCAGGGATAATTAAACTTTCATAACTGAGGCAGCAAAGCTCTGGCTGAAAGACCCTCGCAGACAGTAACCTAACAGATGTTTGAGGCAGGAAGGCTGTGTGATGCTGACACGTTTTTGTTTGTCACAGTTTGAAATAGGTTTCTGTGGCTGCAAGGTTACAGCCAGGTAGTACAGAGTATGCTGTGTCTCACAGTGTTTTTTTTTTCCCTTCAGGGTAGCATCCTTGAAGATTTTATGTGGCTGAGTTTTTTGTTTTCCAGGTTTTGCTTTTGCTTGTTCATAGTTCCATGCCTTCCAGAGGCACAGATTTTTTGGATACAATAATCTTTTAACCTAAGGAATGTACTTATGTGAATCTGCCTTTTTTTAATGTTCCTTAGGAGAGGAATGCAATGGACCTTTATGTGAAACTGTTTCATCTGCAGGATCAGAAGTCCCGAGCAGCTCTGAGGTAAGGTACAGTACCAATGGTGGTTAAATGTACTACTGGTAGGAGTAACTACTACTGGTAGCAAGAAAGAGGAAGAGTTGCAGTGAAAGACAGAATTAGTTTCTAAAATAACATTTCTTTTAGGCTGTCCTATACCTCCTTTTCTATCCATGTAAGCATTTTCTTCCTCTAATGTTTTCAATGCGGAAAACCACAAATAAACCATTAAGACTTACTGAGTCTCAGAAGGAAATTAGCAGTGTTAGTGCCACAACACAGTAGTAATAGAAAATAGAGTGGACCTAGCAATGTTTCCAGCATCAGTCTTGAATTAAAAATCACACAATCATATAATGTTTTGGCAACTGGAAAAACAATGCTTGTACACAAACCCAACCTTATCCATGGTTCAATAGGGCATTTTTAATTCTCTAATCTGTAGAGGAATAAGTGGTTCAGACTTAGGAATGATGCAAATAAAACAAAAGGGAAGGTGACAAGCAGCCTGTCAGCATACATATGAGAGTCAAGTGAAATCCAGGACTCAAAAGGAATCAGTGGTGTGTTTCTGCCCTCTAGTTTACTGCTTCTTGCCTACGTTACCCTGGTTTTATTCTGTCTGCTTCTCCTTGAGCCTCCTTAACTTTCTTTTAATCTCCCACAAGGACAAAAGAAAGAAGGTCTCCTGGAGTTCAACAGCTTTTCATATTACAAGCTTTATAGCATGAATCATTTCTTGATGCTTTGTCATGCAGGGAAGCAAGGAGAGGTTTTCAACAAACAGCAGACTGCAGAGGAAAAAAAAACAAACCCAAGGCTATGATAGGAGTATTTTCAGATAAGCACTGCAGTGGGGACTGCTTCAAATTATGTTGTTAAATCAGTAATTTGTAGACAGCCACTTCTCTTAGGGACAGGCATCTGACCTAATTGAATTTCTGTGTAGAATCTACCTGAATCAGTCTTTGTGGAGTTCCTAATCCAAGAAATACATAAATGCCCCTGAAAGGCCTTTCAAGCAAATTGGAAAATGAATGAAATAAAACCTGAGGATCTGGTTTTCCTCTATGCTTTATATTCATACAGAGAGAGTCCTAGGAAAATAAAAAGGCACAGTCTTGTCTTCATAGCACAGTGCAGCTCTGGTCAGTGATTCTAATTAGTTGCAAAATAAATGGGGATGAAGCCCACTGACAAAATAAGGATTCCCTATTCTTAAGAGGAAAGAAGGTCAGTTAAATAAAGATTGGAAGGAGAGTTAAAAGATGGAATTTGTATTAAATTTCCTGACAGCAAAATTTTTAGACCATTCAAGGGGGATAATTGTAAATGAGTACGGATCTTATGGAAGATTGAGTCACTGGTCTGTAGTCTATCAACATCAGTAAGAGGTGCTTGCAGAGGACTGTTGGTCTGTCTGCTCTTACAGTTAAGAAGTAGAAAGTGACTGAAAATGTTTGCTTTGTATGTATGTGGACCTTTGAGTTTCTCACTCTCAAAAAGCAGATAGCTGCAGGGTTGTCCTAGCTGTGAGAAGGTAGGAATTAATTTTGCGCAGTTATAGATGAGATTTTCACCTTTGCTGCTGTTAATTTCACAGTGGTGAAATGCTCACTAAAAATTCCTGTCAATTAGTGTTTTTCCATATTGTACCTTTGTGAGAAAATCTGGAAGCAAGCTATCTAAGCCAGCTTAGCAGAAGTAAATTGGCAGAGCTCTGTCAAGTATATTAAAGCAATGCATTTTTCCAAAATTGTCAGTTTTTTAGATGATTTTTTTGAGAGCAGCAGGTGCTGCATTTGTCCCAGCTAGACTGATTTTATTTTTTCCTGAACACTCTCATAATTACTTTTTGTGCTTGTTCATGTTTCGGCTCAGACTGGTGGGTTTTCAAGTAGAGAGAAACATGAAACACGAAACACCATTATTACCAAATCAGTTCCAAAATCTAGAGGGAAATACAATTTCAGGTGTAGCTACAAAACTCAAATTGGATGGAAAGGTGGGGAAAAAAATCAGCTGGAAGGGTGCCAGTTAGGACAGAGTGGCAGATGTGCAATGGGGAAGGCAGGAGCTGTAGGGTAGCAATGAAAAGCAAAGCTGCGCTTCCACTGATGTCAGATTTTCAGCGTGTAATGGCAGAAAAAAACTTTTCACTGAAGTCTTTCAGTTCTTAGTACCCTGCAAATTGTGCAGTTTTTCCCAGTAGCATGAGCGATTGAGGATCAGACTTCCAAAGCCAGTTCAGGCTATCTTAGGGTAAGAGCACAGTGCAGCTATTTATATTTGCACTGTTTCTCACCTGGATTCCTTGCCAAAAACCAGATCAGCCTTTCTGTGTTTGTTTCACCGAGTTCTGAAAAGGGCATTTTTTATCTTAGATAAGCAAATACTCAGAGATAGCATCATTAAGCAAGAATGTAAAGATGTGTGTCTGTATTGCTTACACTGTAAAGAGGAATAAAAATAGAGCGTGTGTGTTTCAGAAAAACAATGGGAATGAATCCAAGTTGTTTCACTCAAGTAAAATTTATAATAAAAGTGAGAAATAGTAATTTCTAACTTAAAAAAAATAGTAGATGGTACTTTGTGAAAATTGGATTTTGGGAAATGCACCATTTGAACTACTACAACTTTAAGCCAAGAAATGATTCTGCAATAATGAAATGAAGTTAGTATTCAGCTTCTGCTGAAAGTCACTGCAATTCCCTAAAGGATTGTCATGCCTGCATAATGTGCTTGCACTCTTTGGGTGCACTGTTTAAAGCTGTCAGTGATTTGTTTTCAGAGGCAAACCAAGAGTGTGAGAGATTATTGACTAATGGAGTTAGCTACTGCAGAGTGTAAGCCATGATTTGTTCCGATGGCAAAGCTTCATCTCAAAATCCCTTCCTCAAGCAATCACACAGATGGGTGCCAGGACTCCAGATAGTTTATAGACACGTCCATAGCTGTGCTCTGCAGAGCCCTCTGCTCCCGGTGACCCTGTCACCCCAGTGTGAAGCCAGGCCAGAGGACATTGCAGCACCCTCCAGACTCACATAGAGGAAAATAATGAGCACCTGGATCCTCTACAGTGCAACTCAGGGTAGAGCCTATCTAGGTGTAGATCAGAACTGGAAGCTGGGAAGCCCTGGCTGCTCTCATTAGGCATAATAGCTACAACTGCTGACACCAATTTGTCTTATCTACGTTATGAGTTTAATGATTTGTCTGCTGGCATTTGTTTTCATTCAGTGTAATGGTATCATCACAGTTTCTGTTGAAAAAAATAGCTAAGGAAGGGGCACCACATTCGTTCTGAATAAAAGTGCAGCCATCTATCCTGGGCACATTTTCTCTGGTATTAAAAGCACAAGAAGTTCTGGTTAAATGTTGCTCTTCATCAGCTTGCAAATGCTAATCTGTGCCAAGTTGATCAAATGGTACTTTTTATAATGGGAATCCTGAGGATTGTTCTACAGCTCTTAATAAAAGTTGTTAATATTTAAAGATCAATCTGTGCAATGTAAAACTCAGTGACATAAGCTAGAGCTCAGCTTGTCTGAAGAGGTTTGTCTGAGCTTGGACTATCTAGGCTGAAAATGCAAAAGCTTTTCTGACAGCTTAAGCCAGAAGCTACACTATTTCTTCTGAAGTAGCCTTTTATTTTAAAGCATCCTTTGCACCATCGCTAACAACATTATGTTTTTCCCATGATGCCACTGGCAGGGCCTAAACAGCACTGAGACTACTTTACTCATCCCCGAACATCAAGTGGTAAGCAGCGAGCAGCATTCATGCTTCCTTGCATGAATTTGTGTGGCGTCTTCTCTTACCATATGCCAAGAAGTCCCTCACCAGAAAATTTTCCAGTTTCATGGAAGCCATCCTTCCCAAAAGGAATTCTGTTTTTCCTAACTCAGAAAAATGAATGTGGATTTTGCATCTGTTCTCAGCGGTGGCTCAAATGATAACATTCAAGCGAAATTGAAAGAGAAGAGACAAAAATTGAGAAGTTAAGATTGGTGGAGAAAACTGGAAAGTTTGCCTTTTTTTTTTTTTTTTTTCTTTTCTTTATCCTCATTTTGGTTTGGTGGGCTACAGGATGTATTCTGACTATGATCTTATTAACAAACCTGGGTTTTCTCTTTGTCCTGGTAATCTGGAGGGCTCTGTGAGTCAGCATGATACTTGAAGACGTTCGAAAGAGCAAGAGACAAACACTGAAATCATTTCAAATGTGTTGCCTTTTTTGTTTTTCCTTACTGTAGTAAATATGAAGGAAAACCTCAAAATATTCACTGAAGAAAATGAGGCAAAATAATTATATTAACTGTCCAATATTTTTTTTTTAATGGAGAAAAACATAGCAAAAATTAAGACAACTAAAGTACATGCTGAGATATATTAAGACTGTCTGCTTGCTTCCATTGGGCTCAGGTGTCTTACATTAACACGTTCTCTCTTAAGACACTTTTTGTTTTCCTTTGTTCCATTCTAGTTCAATGTGTCCTTTCATCTGGAGAGGCTTTATCTGTGCATTGAAATTGCAGTGCAAAATACCTTGGTGCCCTAAACTGCTTTGTAGTGCATGTTTTCAAGCTTTCAGATTTTGATGTGGTCCAGTACTGGAACAGCATCTTGGTAAAGGTGTAAAAAGAAACTGCTAGAAGCATGTGGGGGTTTGTGTTTGAGTGGGTGGGGAAGGTTTTAGTTTTATATGCAGCTTTGGAGCCTGCATGGAGCATACCTGGCAGCTGGGATGTGTGGTGTTCATACACTTTGAAGTGGGTGAGCACTTCAGTTACCAGGATTTCTCCAGTGAAGAATGCTGAAGAGCACTGCCTGCAGAGTGGATCTCTGGTGTAATAGGAACTGGGTTTACTGTGCATAAACCAAGAATTTGCCTTTTTGATTTTCAGCAGAGTGCCTTTCTGTTTACTAGCTTGGGCAAAGGCATTTTCAGGAGCTTTTGGGTTTGGAAATAATTTTTATCACCAGATGTTTTTAGCATAGCAGCATTTCAATCAGCTCATTTCTTCTATAGCTGTATGTTTAATTCATTAAAAGGGGAGGGGGAGATGTAAATATCCTGTGTCATCTGGGGATCTGAGTAGGGTGATCATTTGGGGTTTAAGCCATTGAATGTTTCCTACCCATTTAGTTATGGAGGCTTTTTCTTGTATTTCAAACCCTCATATTTTTGTCTATTTCTGTTTTCAAAAGATTTCTCATGAGTTCACTTAATTGCTTTGTAGTTTAATTATTTTGTTTTACATTGTCTGTAGTAAAAGCTAATTTGCCTGTGTGATTATCCAAGGTATGCAGTAAATAAAAAATACTTGACTTGTAGACTGTATCTTGTAAGCAAGCAAAATATTGCAAATCAATTTTGGTTTGTAATTTCAGGCAATTTTCTTGTCTGGTAATGTAGGGCTCTGGTATATAACAGCTGGATGCACTCATGGGGATCATGTTGTTAACTATGTGCTGTCACCCTAATGAAGCTCATGTACTTGGTTCTTCCATCTCAGATTAGTGTTGGTTACTGCTTTGTTGCTGCTCTAAGCCACCCTTCCCCACTCGGAACTACAAAAAGCAGAACGCAGCAGGCTGCTGAAGTCTGAACCTGCAGTCCCAGCTCCGTGAGGCTGGACACCAGTGAGACCTGTGAGAAGTCCAGGGAACTGAATTTGGGGAGGGGGTTTCTGAATGTAACCCCCAAAGAAACTTGCCGTTTTCTGGCTAAATACTAATCTGAAAAGAATTGCCCCAAGCTGCGTTTTTCTGTTTTTGTAATCTGGAGATGTAGGAGACTGGGATATTTAGTAGCAAGGTGTATGCTGAGGAAGATCCATTACCTACAAGGAGAGGGCTGTGCTAAGCAGCCTGTGAGGAAGGAAATTCCCTGACAGGTGGACAACCAGAAATAGAAACCTCTCTGAGTCCTGTGCAAATATGGAGGATTAAAGTATTGAGGTGTGATCTACAAACTACATTTGCTTTCCAGGTGCTGTGGTATCATTTGAGCACCATGGGCTCGCTGGCTCTGCTGACTAAGGTCAGCTCTCTCTGTGTTTTGGTGGTCGTGTTTACCAGAGTTTCTGCCTCTCAGCCTCAACCCAAAGCTGTTTCTTCTGGAGCACTTTCTGTTAGTATAATGTTGAGGCCACATTCAGCAGCTCACTTTGCCCTCTCCTCTTTGCGGTGCCTGCCTTGTTTGATTTGGCCACAGAGAAGTGTATCTGAGCCACCTGTGGGAACAAGGAGGCCAAGACCTCTGCTCATCAAGCATTCAGCAATGCAGGATTTGAGCGCAGTGTGTGACCACCAGCCAGCATTTACACACTTTACCTGAAGCAGTGTGGGCAGAGCTGAAGGTGGGGTGGGAACAGCCTTGCTTCATCTTGGGCCCTGCTTTGTTTATTTCCACACTGGCGTCTTGGTCTTTCCTGCAGCCTGTGCTCTCTGAGTCAGCATTTCCTAGGACAGGGCTTTACTTTGTGTCTAACATGAGGCTGACAAGTCTAGGTCTATGAAAGGTTATTTGGTTGAATGTGGTCCAGTATCTTCGGCTCCACTAGGTTCCTAGACAGAAGGAACCCATTGTAGGTGACTAGAAATATTGATGCAGTTCTGTATGAATCCAGTAAGCTTGCCCTCACGTAGTCATGTGAAAAGAAATGTCAACTCTTCATGGTAGACCATTACAGAGCTCTCAATTAGCACATCTGTCTGCAGGCTATGAAGTCACTGCCTTCCTACAGAGATAATTAGACTATTGAAACTGAAGAGCTGCTACAGGAAAGCAGTCTTTGGTTTTGAACAAGAAGTTTTCAGCAGCTTGCTTTGTAGTCGACTGAGTTACTCAGCTTTTAGGGAGTGCTGCTAATTGCTGAGCACTTGCAGTTGAATCATTCCATAGAATCCTACAGTGACTAGGACTGGGAGGGACCTCTGGAGGTCTCCTTGGCCAGCTTCCTACACAAGGCAAGGCTGACTCCAGACTTAGACCAGGTTGCTCACTCAGTGCTTTGCTTGTTCAAGCTGTGGGATGGAGACTACAGTTTCTCTGGACAACCTGTTGTACCTGTTCCTGCTCAACCACACCCTCACATCCAGGTGGAATTTCCCTTGTTGCAACTTGTGGCTCTTGCCTCTGGAGTTTTCCACCATACGCCTTGGGGCTCCATCCATTGGGTATCATTCAGCTATTCAGAAGCTTCTGCTTGCTCTCCGAGCTGAGTTGGGAAGTTTTAATTCAGTTCCTTGTATTCCGGAAAGCACACATCACAGAGTGTCTGCTGTGGTGAGGTGTGACTTCATTTGGTAGCTGCAGTTTGTCTGACATCAATTAATTTGAATGCAGTTTTGCAAGGAGCTGTTAAGAAAGTAGAGGTACTAATGCAGATTACTAAAATGTTATGTATGTTAGATCTCTTAAGTGCATAGGTATGCACAAACTGCAGGATTATGTAAGACTGATCTTGTTCTTCTTGTGAAACCCACATGCAGCAAAGTGGAAATGAATAATTTATGGGTTTAATAAGCAGGCCTGTCACTGTCCATGACGAATAATCCTATGTGCAGAAGGAGAGGGAAGTGATAAGTAGTCTGCTTCTCAAAGCAGATGCAAAGATGACTGCTGCATCTTCTTAAACTGGTAATCGGACCTTTTAATGACTGAGCAAGGTTCTGATACATCTTAGAAAATAAGCAGACATTGATGATTGATGGCATGGAAGATAAAGTATGACTTCAGTTGCATGGAACAATCTAATTATAACTGTGCTACCCTAAGAATTTGGGAGCCTCCTTTGGCAGGAGTCTTTTGAAAAATAAATACTATATATTGTTTTCTTTTTCTTAGAGCGTAAGGATTTTATTAGTTCACTAAGACAAGGTCTGTGCTCATGCAATCCCTTGTCTTTATGAGTTTGGGGGGGGAGGGTCATTATTAAATTTGAGCCTGTATGAGGATAATTTCATGTCCTGGAGGATGTGGCTGTTATTACTTGTAATTTTGTCAGTCCTGGAATTCTGTGGTTGCCATTCATCGTTCTGTGTCCCAGTGAGTCCAACCTAACAGCTACATACATGCCCTCTACCTTACCAAACCGTGCTTGGTTTGTTGCCTTTGCATTATGTTCAACACAATTTTTATTACTTTCTTTGAAATCATCTTAAGTATTCAAATGATGGCACTTAGCAACACCCCAGTTTAGCATCAGAATGGATGCCAGCACAGATTTGCTTTTAGTAAGAACATCATCATAGTCATAATACATGTGGGTGCTTTTGTTTCCCTGAGACTTGGAGGCTTTTGCTGGCTGCTGCAAGAACATTGATTCCTTTGCTGACTTTAGCTGGGGTATGTGTTTGAAGTGGTTGGTTTGGGTTCTGGAGAAGACCAGCAGGCTTGCTAACTACTTGTTGGTTATTCTGACAGAGTGGAAGGAGATATAATCTGTTCCTGAAGCGACGTCTCAGGGTAAAACAGTGATGAGTGATATTGCAAGTGGCTGGAATGGCTGCAGTAATAACCTGCTTCACTGTGTGATGCCTTTTGTTAACTGGGAGCAAGGTTCACAACTGTAAAGTTCTCTGAGGGAAGCACAGAATACTTTTAATGTGCATCATTGCATGGCTTTAGAGGGGAGAAGGCAGATGCGTATCCTCCGAATCATTCTGGCTTTGTTCCTACTGTAATAAAATTAACCCCAAATTTGGTCCTGTATTAGCACAACTTTGCTGATGGATATGGTTTAAAGAGCCCACCACCAACCTTCCTTAGCATGGAGTTCAGTTTAGACCAGACTGTTAGGTTCTCTGGAGAGCATTTTGTTGTATGAACCTCGAATCTTGTGAACAGTTTAGTAGAGCTGCATGTTGATATGATACTAAATACAATTATCCACTATTATGTTAATTTCTCTAGGAGTTAATAGTCCTTATTTTCTGAGCATCAGTTACTCTGCTCTCAATGAAAATGACAAATGTTGTTAGTGTGACATTCTGGCATGCTGGTAGTGAAAATATGGCCTTACTAGATCAGTTAGAATGCTAATTACCCTGTGGCACTGATACATGGCATTAGGCTTGTTTATTTTATTTCCTCAAGAAAACAAACACTCAGTTTTCAAGTGTAACCTCTGTGTTGTTTGTGTGCATTTTCCAGTGTAGTCATTGCTGTGATGTATTTCTCCACAGTAGTTTGTCCAGTGAGTCTTGTTATGTAGAAGAAAATGCATGGAATTTACCTTTTGCTACCTGCTCCAAGTGCCCTTGCCTGGTTTTTGTGCAGAGTGGCACTCAGACTAACTGCAGAGGAAAGCCATGCTGCCAGGTAACACTTGGCTTGGTCATTTAAGCCACACTGAAGGCTGTGCAGTGGTACTCTTGTTCACAGGTATTGCTATGCCTGTACCCATTACTTACATGTAGTGTTTGTGCTTGTAAGCAGTTAATTTTTGCAGCTATTTTAACAGACTGCAGGGCTTGTTAAAACTTGTACAACTCTAACTTCAGCTGTGCAGAAACTGAAGTATTGAGACAATTTTAGGAAGCTTCTTTGTGTTTTGTTACATTTGTGAACAACAGTGCTTGGGGTTTTTAATCATATGCCTGTGTCTTCCACAGATTGATAAAAGACATCAAAGCAAAGATTCTATTTTCTTCAGAGATGGTGTCAGGAGAATTGATTTTGTTCTCTCCTATGTGGATGATCTCAATAAGGAGTGGGAAAAAAAGTTGGTAAGTTTATCTTTTTAAGATCTTATGAAGTCTTACCAATCATAAGCTGAATATCAGTTACTAAGCCTTTCAAATCTAGCTAAAAATTTGATAGCTCTGTCAAAAGCCCTTCCATGTACTGACATTTCTGAGATGTACTGTTGTGATTAGGGCCCAATTTTGTAAGATTTGGGGGGGATTCATTTACAGAATTGATCATTCTCTATTGCTTAGTCTGGTCGATAGTCAGTGCCAAGTAATCCAAAGTTTGCTTTCTTCACTGCACAGCCTTATAGGTAGCTGTGGCTGTGGTTAAACTGCATCTGTAAATAGTTAAATGGAGAAGTGTCTTTGACACAAGCAAAGCATTATCCAAATGGGATGTAGCAGCCTTCCTTTCCTGTCTTCTGAGTTCAGTTAGAGCAGAAATGGATCCAAGAATCCATGAATTTTGCTTTTAGGGCTTTGTGGATTCTAAGAAAAATTATTATCCTCTAATCAGAATAAACACAAAGCTCCTCTTTAAGCCCTTCCCTGTGCTTGACTTGCTCCCTACCCATGGGTATTTGTTCTGTTTAAAGTGGCTTTTATCAAAGACCTCGTGTGTAACAGAGCATACAGGTGCAGGATTTCTCTAAGGCACCACTCAGTAATGATCCCTGAACTTCCCAGCAAGCTGCAGTTGCCTGAATGATAGCAGTAGGTCAGACAATCAGTAAATGAAATGTAATTGTTCCTTACTCACATTGAGCTCTGACTTGACCAGTTAAAGCTATTTTGGAAATCCAATAGTATGAGATGCAGTCAAGGTGAACAACAAATTCTATGCAACTGTAACATTTAAAACATAAGAATTCTTTCTTTAAAAACAAACCCAAACAAATAAGAAAACAACAAACCCAAAAACCCACAAAACCCTAAAACTAAACCCCACTTCATGCTCCTGTAATCCCATTAGTCTGAAAGATAAGGCTTTCTGAAGCAAGCTCATTATAAAGAGGCTTATGACAAAATCATGATCAAACCCGAGGTCTGTGAATTAAAGAATGTTTCTCATCTATATCTTGGTAAAGTGTTTCATAATTAATGTCTCATTTCCTTTGAACAAAACCTGCACAGTTGGGCTATAACCAAAAAAAAAAAAAATTGCTTACTGCTTAGATTCCTTGCTGAAGGAAATATTCACTTTTTTCCTTAAGGACTTAATGCTACCCATATGCAAATGTGATCTAATGTAGGACACATATTCAAGAAATATCTCCCATGCTTTTCCCAGCTATGGTACCAGAGGTTTCTGTCAAGGCATACTTTTGCAAACCCACACTAACTCTTTGTCAGGCTGCAGTTCTAGCTGGATTCCTCCTCCTGCTGTAAAGCAAAATGCACTTGAAAGACCAATCAGTGTAGAAAAAACAAGCTTACCCATGCAAAATATGTGAAAGCAGCTCTTAAAATAAACTTTTCCATTAGTCATACTCAAGGAACAGGAGGGAAGAAATGGAGACTATTTAGGTAATGTTTCAACTGGAATGGGAAATGGGCCAAATGCTCAATCTAGTCATTTGTATTGTGCACAGCAATTTCCTTCTTGCTGGTTTATAGATCTTTAGGGGATGGCAAGAGTCTTTGCCATACCAAAGGTGATGTGTATGAGAGTCATTATTGACTGAAGAGTTCCCATGAGGAAGAACCCAAGGGCTAGTAGCTGATAATGAAGTTCCTCATGGAGGTAAAAATGCACTCAGAAAGAAACATCTTTCTTGCAAAACAGCAGAACATCTGTATCAAGTTTGGTCAGATGTAGTTCTGTATATTACTTGCAAAAGAGTTGGAGGCCCCATGAAGAAGGCTTTTGGTGTGTGTAGGTTAGCTCTGCAGATCCAGAACAGACAGGCATGAAGATACCAATGGTATGGCACTGTCTGCTAAATACAGGACAAATGTCACTTCCTTATGTCCAGCAGAGGCCTTTATGAATTGAGTGTGCCTGTAAATTAACACAGAATTCTTAGCAGAGCAGCTCTGTGCTGTTATCATTGGGATGAAAGAAGCAGTGATGCAGTGCAGCCCTGTGGTGGGCATGCTGTAGAGTTGTCACAGGGCAGACGTGTCAATGTCTTCTTCTGGAGTGCAGTCATACAGTAAAGTGTAACAGCTAAGAATAGAAATGTTCACAGGAAGAGAATAACAGTTCTGACAAATGGATTTGTTTCCTTGTCTCAAGGAAACAGCTTTATTCTGTGTTTCTAAGAGATGAATAACTGCTTTGTGTGTTCCAACATAGCCCTGATACAGCTCTGTTCATCATCCCCAACAAATGCATTAACTTTTCCAAGAAACTTTACAGCTGTTTTGAACTTGCCCTCTATAAGCTACATGAATACATCTTAGCCACAGTCTCTCTTAAGCAATACTTAGGGTTACAATTTTGTGAGACAATGCTTTCTGTTTCTCCTTAAAGCCTCTAGCGGATGAGAGGAAGTAGTTTACCTGGGTATGAGTTGCATGCGAACATGGAAGAATAAATACAAATTTTTAACTACCTGGCAAACATTTATGCATGACCAGGACAGGATCTTTATTGACAGTAAGTGGTTATTCATTCATCAGAAAATCCAGAGCGTTAGGACTCAGTGCAAAATAACTATTTCCAGTGAACATAGGAGCAAAAATTCCCCTGTCCCCAGTGGAGTGTGGAGATACAGTAAAGGTATCTTATTGAGTCCTGTCCCACTTTTCAGCACCCAGACAGAAACTTCTGCTTTTCACTGGCACCAGATAGCCCAGCATTAGGGAGCCACAGGCAGCAAAAGAATCAGATGCTTGTTGTTATTGCAGCATCCTGAGAGAAGCTGTGTGCCCAGCCCTGCAGGAGCAGCTGAAAATGATTTGGTACTTTTCTATGCTGCTGGGGCATCACCTGCAGAAGGGAGGTGTTTGGTGCCTCTTGCACTTTGGAGGGCACAGAGAGCACCAGGCCTGGGGGCAGTCCCTGCAGTGGTGTGCTGAAGTCAGTCCATCTAGCTCCTGCTGTCATGGCTGCAGGTGCATGAGAGAGCCAGGAGCCTTTCCTGAACAGGCTCCATCTCACCTAGAATGTTCTTGCCAGGGAGCTGTGTGGGCAGCCTGAGCTCAGACTGAGCCCATCTGTGTTAATGCTGTGAAGTGACTTGTGTTTTCTCAGGGTACAGCTGAGAGCAGAGTCTGTGTGTGCTTCACAGGAGCGTGTGACTGTTCTCCATCTATTCCCCAGTATCCTACATGTGACTGCAGTTAGAAAAAGCCTGAGCACCTTGACAAGTAAAAGGCTTTTGCAGGGCAAAGCTGAGGAAGAGGAGTTTGATTGTGGACTAATAAGCTGTACATTTAAAGTTTATTTTAATCTGCTGTTTATTGATTGTGACTAGGAGTGACAGCACTGCTATCAAGAAACAGGTTTATGGCAGTTGCCTATCTCTCCTAGCTACCTATTTATGCAGTGCTGCATCTGAATTGGTCATATCGCTGCTGCTGGACTTTGGACCTTGCTTCCTAATCTTACCGGGCTGGTTCTTTGCAGCCAAGCCTATGGTAGGTGGTCAAGCACCTCTGTGCAAGTGTCCAGGGTGCCTACAGCAGCATCTGGAGAGGTGAATGCACTACTTGCTTCCCTCATTTGTAGTCCACAGTGGTCTCACAAAATGTGGGTTTAGTCTTTTACAGATGCTTTGGAGAGGCTGAAGAGCTGTACTTACACAAAAAGCAAGAGAGGGCATTAGCCTACTGCCACTGGGCTTGACTGATGTGATTGTTTACAGTGCTTCACTCATCCCTCTGTGACTGCAGAGGCACCTACAGCCAAGTCACAAACACAAGCACCACCTCTGTCTAGGTTTGGGACAGTCAGCTTAAAATTCTTACAAGAAACATCTTAAAACAGCACTGGTCCAAGGGTACATTTTCTCCCCAAAAAGCCTTTGATTTGGTACATGAAGAACTGCAGTATTTGGCAAGAAAAGGAGGAGCATTGTGTGTTTGCAGCACATTGATTTCCTTTCACAGATGATGTTTCAATTGACTGCAAAGTGCAGTACGTTTGCATGGGTTTCAGAGAAGGTGGCTGCTGGGAGGAGAGGAAGGTGGTAAGAAGAGCATCATTTCCATTACAGCACTGCAATTTGTCACACTAAGAGTATGGGTAAGGAAATATCAGTAAGATGAGGCCACACCTTTTGGCTCTGTCACTAAGCTGCACAACTGGAGGAGGAGCTGGCTGGTGTCTCTCTGGTGGCAGAGAACCCCTGAGCTGCCTCACTTGGCTCTCCTCCAGTGTTAGAATGCACACCAATGTGCTTTGTTAGGAGAAAATACAATCCAGAATAGCACATAGCCTTGAATGTAGCTTTGCTGTAGCACTTCCAAATGCAATCATAAATCACCTTTTAGTGGAATTCTCTATTAGGTCAGTAGGTCAGCAAAAGGATTCTCTGGGGTGCTTATGCAGGTGTGTGTAGGCAAGTTTGTGGGAGAGGTTAATTGGGAAATGGTGTGTGGAATTACATTTGCCCTCAGCATCTGTAGAACTTGGGAATTACCATATTTGCAAGTTTATCCAGGCCAGTATCCAATCTAATATCTAAGAATATTTAGCAAAATCAGTTGTGACAGGTAAGAACATGAGGCCACGTGCACAGGAAAGTGTATCTGTTCATCTTAGTATAGATTTGAGGGCTATTAAATTGTTTCTTCAGTCGGTATCCATTTATCTGAGTAGTTCCTCCAAACTGCAATGCAAAAAAGAGCAGCCTGCTCCTCACAGACACAAAGGAGAAAGAAATTGGCTGAAAACTAAAGTGGTTTGGGTTTTTTAAAAGTTTAAAAAATATTTAAGACCTTTCAGTAGAGAAAACATCACAGGTGATTTGCAGGCTGTAGCTAGAAAGAAATTGGTAGACTAGCTGGCGTGTTCTGAAGAGGCTAGGGCACAATATTTAGCTTAACTTGTAGGTATTCTGGCAGTTCTTCAGCAATTTGTATATTATTAAAAGTAAACTAATTGAGTTTCCTTATAGAAACAAAGCTTGTACAGAGAAGGAGGGGAAGAAGATGGTCTTACCTAAAGATACCACCTAGGAATTACTTGGCAAAATACAAGAGTTCAAGAGTTGTCTCAGACTCGGAGTTTACACAAGCACTGTTTTTGCCAGGGACAGCTTTATTTATCTCTGGATGAAGTCCACACTGAATTCATGCAAGCTAAGCATGTGTGATGAGCACACACGTGATGAGTAGATAGTCTTATCTAGTTTTACAGTTCTGGTGGTTGTGAAGCAAGCTGTTAGAATTGTCTGTAATCGGTACTTGGACAGCTGGGTCAGGCACCATTGTTAAACTGGTTAATAGATACCACTGTAAGCAGTTTGCCACATGCTCTCAGAATTTTCTTTTCATCTAGTTTAAACCTTCTCATAAATATAGCCAAACTCCATCCACTCACTCATCTTTGTAGCCCTTCTCTGGACCCACTATCAGGTCCATGTCCTTGCTATGCTGAGAGCTCCAGGGCTGGACATGCCTTCATTCCCTTCTCTGGTTAAGATTTCACACTTCTTGAGCCTGTTGCTCACAGAGAGGTTTCCTGTTCTTCATAAACACAATTCCTGATGTGTTGCCATCACTAGGCTGGCCTACACTCTGCAGTATCCTGGTATGCAACAACTGGTTTCTGTCTGCTTTCTTTCACAAAGGTCACATAGCATTAAGGGGTTGTCATCAGGGCAGTCAGGAGGAGTGAAACTCACTAAGTGATCAGTTAGTTGCTAACTCCTATCAGTTAAGAAAGTGTTTATTTCTCTCCAGGAAAGAAGAAAAGAATTTGAGAGTAATCTACAAAAGGCTGGTTTGGAACTAGAAACAGAAGACAAGAAGGTAAGAATTAAAAAACCGAAACCCACAAAAAACAGCACCAAACCCCCAAACAAATGAAAACAGGGAAAAATAGGACTAAAGAAATAGGCCTGCAGATGATTAGTTCAGATGTACCTCCATGTTGCTTTGAGAAAAGTGGTAGCAAGCTGAATGGCCTTTGGCTACTTTCCCAGCTGTGTTCATAAGAACAAGTAGCTGGTTCAAGGGAAGTGATGCCTTTGGTTTCATAACAAAAAGAAAGCAGTTCTGAAATAGCTGTGACTTCATTTGAGCCTGTGTAAAGGGGAAGTATGCTGACAGCTAGATCTGCTCTCACCTAACTACTAGTAGCAGGTGTGGAAGGCAGTGACTGAATTAAGGCATGCCTACTATGCTGGAACAACTTTGTTTTCACAGATCACATTGGGTTGGAAGGGATCCTCAAAGGTCAGCTTGTCCAACCTCCCTGTAGGCAGCAGGACACCTCCCAGCTAGATCAGGCTGCCCAGGGCCACATCAAATCTGATCTTGAATGTCTCCAGAGATGGGGCCTCAACCATGTTCCTGGGCAGCCTGATCCAGTGTTTCAGCGCTCTTACTGTAAAGAACATCCTCTTCAAGTCCAACCTAAATCCCCCTTGCTCCAGTTTCTAACCACTGCCCTTCATTCCCTTGCCATGTTTGGTTAGTGTTACTCTTCAGTTTAGTAACCAGAGAATGTGGGATGGTGACACCCATTTCTGATAGAGGTAGAGTGTGCCTAGGGGCAAAATAACTCCTGATGAAGTTCAGACGCTGTGACACCTGTAGATAGGGGATTCATTGACATTGTTACAAATACCTTCTGATTGCTATTTTCTGCTGTATAAGCAGAGGGACACTGGAACATGCACTGCAGGGCAAGGCCTATGATAAGATTATTCCTTATCATTGCTGGGAGGCTGTAACAGATCTCAGCTCTGGTTGGTACCTCCTTTTTGCACTGAGTCTTGTGTGCTCTACTGCTCTATGAAGACTACCCCCATCAGCAAAGGGAACAGTTCTAGGGTCCAGCAAGGGAGCCTGAGGGACACATGGCCTGCCAAGAGGCCAGCCCTGCACAGCAGCATGCAGATGGTGTAATGAAAGTTTGCAGGCCTCAGCATACATCACAAATGTAGTTTGAAAAGCCTTTGTGAGATGTGAACAGTGCAAAGGTTGTCTCTATGAGCAAATGCCACTCAGACAAGCTTTTCAGTGGAAACCATAGAATGCAGCAGCTTGGGAGGGACCTCTAGAGGTCACTTAGTCCAACCCTGCTGCAGACAGAAGGGACATTCTCCACTGGAGCAGGTTGCTCAGAGCTTTCTCCAGCCCGGCCTTGACTATGTCCAGGGATGAGGCTTCCACCACCTTCCTGGGCAACCTGCTCCAGTGTTTCACAGATACATACACAAAAAAGTCCTCCCTATTGTCCTTTCCTTTTGCTGTTGTTTTTTGGTTTGTTTTTTTTTAACCTTTCAAAAATCTATGAAAGGCAATGAATTTTGTACAACAGCTACTCTCCTAAATCATGCAACAAACCACAGTTTCCTCTGATTTCTGGTTTAACTTCCCTGTGGCAGGAATCTGAAGACGGCAAGATCTATTTTGTGAAGATCCATGCCCCATGGGAGGTTCTGATCACCTATGCAGAAGTGCTGAACATCAAAGTTCCCATCAGGGAAAATGACATTCCCTCCACGGTGGACAACCCTCTGGACTGTATGCTTACCCCACTCAGGCTTCCTGAGAGTGTGATGCACCCTGAGCCAGATTACTTCACAGCACCATTCAGCAAGGACAAGCAGGAGCTGTACCTCATCAATGATGAGAGCACTTTCTTTTCGCCATCCATGAGGAACAGAATAGTATGTATGCAAATTGGCCTCCTTAGAGCTCCAGATGTAGATTACATGGTCCCATCAGAATATTCCTGCAAGGCAAGAGCATGTACACTGTGCTACCCATGGGGAAAAGCCTAGGTGCCTCTGCATCTTTCATAGAAGCCTGCAATAGGATTTATTGGAATGGATCTCCTGGATGTCTGCAAGGCAGAGGTGCCCTCAAGGGTCTCATGCAGGGCAAGGCCTTCTGAAGGAACACTTTCTGCTTTTCACAAAATTAACCAGGTTGGAAAAGACCTCTAGGATCATTGAGTCCAACCTGTCACCTAACCCGTCTCATTAACTAACCCATGGCACTAAGTGCCTCATCCAGTCTCCCCTTAAACTTCTCTGGGGATGGTGACTCCACCACCTCCTAGGGCAGCCCATTCCAATGGGCAATCTCTCTTTCTGTGAAGAACTTCTTCCTAATGTCCAGCCTGAACCTGCCCTGGCACAGTTTGAGGCTGTGTCCTCTTGTTCTGTCACTGGGTGCCTTTGTGTGTTGTGTGTTCAGGTTAGACAGTGCAGAGCCATTACAGGTTTCTGAGGAATGGCCTTAAGGCAGGGAAGGTCTGAAATTCTGCTTTTTGAATCTCAGGTTAATTACATTCTTACACGTTGCCCGTATGGAACAGAAGAGGGGAAGAAAAAATTTGGGATTAAGAGGCTGTTAAATAATGGCACCTATTCAGCTGCATATCCTCTGCATGATGTAAGTATTTGAGCTTTCTGGTCCCTTGAGCATTTCCCACTGTTTTTACTCTCTTACCTACTGCGACATTTGCCATTTCCAGCAGAAATGAAGATCTGCTCCAAGCCCTCCATTTGTCCCAGTAATTGATCCTGGTTTATACCACAGCAGACATGTCTGCCAGCCCTGCTATTTGGCTTTTATGTGCTGAAATGTTGCTTCCTACGGATGAGTTTATAGCATGTAGCTACCTATCAGATGCATCACTTGCAGCAGAGCTATTCCATAATATATTTCTGTAATAGAGCACACTAGCAAGATGGTAGCATGCATTCAGCAATGGGCACGTACAGGGTGTGTACATACAGCAGTCCATACTCCCTGTAGCTATGCAAACAGCTGTTGTGGTTGTACAAATGTTGTACTTACACAAATGGGGGCAGACATCAGATGATCTACATAAGCCCTGCAGATAAGTGTGGGGTGGTGACTTGTCCATCTAACTGCAGGAAGTGTGGTAAAGATGGCAAATACTGATGTTGAGTTTTGCTGTAAGGTCAGTTTTTAATACAACACATATGGATTTACTCCTAAAATGCCTCAGAGAAAATAAGATTCACGTATTGTATCTTGTGGATTTCTTCGTAGCATTTGTTTTCCATTTGAATATTGTTTAATTCATTACTTAAATTCCCTCCTTGTTGTTGAGAGTTCTCTAAGGCTTGTCACAGTGCTTTAGTTCACTTAAATTGCTTATTTCTGTCTGCGAATTCTACAGCAAGGTTATTTCAAATACTTTATAGAGATTTGTATTTTTTCGTGTTGTAGAATAATTTTGCTGCCTTTAGCAAATGAAATGGATGAATTGGACATTCTTATGGTTTTTAAGGGGACTGTTTAGCTATTAGAGTCCAGGCTGTAGAAGACTAGTCAAGGCAGGGAAGTATTTTACTACCAAAAGCACAGATAATAAAAGGCAGTTGTAGAAGACTCTCTTCTATGTAAGTACAACCAACCCTGAATTCTAGCAAATCATATGAAAAAATTCCCCAACTTAGAAGATGGACTCACAAATCATTGCCTAAAATGTTGCTATTTAACCTGTTCTAAAATGTAAACTCCACCTTAATCAAACCTCTTGATTTCTGTTTAGAAACCAATTCTTAAGTTTTTCTTTGTGATTGAGAGGCATTCAGTTAAAAAAAAAAAAACAAACAAAAAGGAAAACCAAGATCAGAAACTGAGTATTTGATGCAGGCAGATATTTCTAAAGGCAGAGTTCTGCAAGGCCAACTCAAATGACAAGAGCTGTCAGAAAGTGCTGTTATTTTGTGCTGGTTCATTTCTAGGAAACTGATGAAGTTCCAAAATGTTCTTAGGCAGGTGGATGCATGATAGTGAGGAACACCACTGAAGTTAATTAGTGTCAGAATTTCATTTTGCATGTCTTTGCCTTATGACTGGAGAAGCCACAGCACAAAATACATTACAGTGCTATGTCTGGAGGCAGGAAACAAGTTCAATTTATAGCCCCTGGTTTACATCCCTCACTGAATTGCTTTTGGCTGTGCAATTTACAATGAAGCTGAAGTACAGGAAAGGGGATTTAAATTCACATTATTTTTGATGAAGTTGATTGAAATAGTGGTTTTCTACATTAGAGGAGCTTGAGCTTCTGCAAGTGCATCTGCCACTGCAGTAATCTTCCAGTGCAGAGGAGTGTGTTACACCAGCAGGTGTAAGAGCCTGCTGTGCTTCCTGTGCAGGCTAACTTAATGGCTAAGATGGGGAAAGCAGCCCCACAGAGAAAGGCCTTGGAGACAGCAATGTGCCCTTGTAGCCAAGAGGGCCAATGGCATCAGCAGTGATCTCCAGAGGTCCCTTCCAACCCCTATCATTCTGTGACTCTGAAAATATGCATTACTGTAAAGCACTGCATAAATGAGAAGGGCTCTGTTGAGCTGAAGTAGAGTGCTATGTTTTGAATGTCAAATTACCCTAGTAGGCACAATCTTAAGAACTGTTCGTCACCATCATTCATGTTTGTTTCTTTCAATGTAGTATTTGAGCCTGTCCATGAGGTGTTTTGCCTTTGCTCTGCTTTGCCCGCAGTGCCAGTACTGGAAAAAGGCAAATGACCCCAACTGTGACAACGAGAGGTACACACTCTACATGGAGTGGGCTCGCTTCCTGCGCTTCTACAAGGAGCAGCCCCTGGACCTCATCAGGTAAAGCTCTGCCTGTGCTCTAGGCCATGGACTTGGTTTCACTGTCAGATGAGTGCCTAATCATTTGTAGCTTGATCCTGCTGGAAAATGTTTACTGTTGCCCTTACAGTTTGATGAGAATTGGATGCCTAATTGGGCACCAGGTCCTCAGGGGACATAACACAGGTTTTTACTAATGACTGGAAAAATGATTTCTCTCAACTTAGGCATTTTTCATTTTAGACAGTGCTCCTGAGGTATGCTGCCAGTAATTCAGCTGTAGAGGAACACATACATAAAAATCATAGAATGACTTAGGCTGGGAGGGACATTAGAGATCATCTACTCCAACCTGCCCTCCATAGGCAGGGACACCTCTCAACTAGGCTTGGTTACTCAAGGCCTCATCCAGTCCAACCTGGCCTTGAACCCCTCCAGGGAGGAGGCATCCACAGCCTCCCTAGGCAGCCTACTCCAGAGTCTCACCACCCTCATACTGAAGAATGTTTTCCTAAAGTCCAGTCTAACCTTACTGTCCCTCAGTTTCAAACTATTCTCTTTGTCCTCTTGCTAGACACCCTGATGAAGAGTCCCTCTCTGGCCTTCCTGTGTTTCATTTTGACTCTGGTCAGTTTGCTATATTGCAGTTTTGAACTTTGCTTTGTATTCCTATTAACTGCATTTTTATCTTTGCACTCAGGAAGTACTATGGGGAGAAGATTGGAATCTATTTTGCCTGGCTAGGATTTTACACTGAGATGTTGTTCCTTGCAGCTGTTGTTGGCTTAATCTGTTTTCTTTATGGCTTGTTTACAATGGATGAAAATATGAGCAGGTGAGTGCAATGCAGAAAATCTCCTGGGCTTATAATGGGAAAAGCTAAGCAATGTGAAAATACTGTTTGTGCATGCAACCAAAAGAAAGAAAGCACCAGTGAATGTATTAAGAGTTGACATCTGTACTGTGAAGCTGCAAATGTTGAGCTTTGAACAAATGAAGCTCTTCACTATTATGTTTTTTAGCAACTCTTAAGATATGATGAGAACAGTTAGTATACAATGCTTTTCTCCTCAGCAAAGAAATCTGTGACCCTGCAATTGGAGGAGAGATCATCATGTGCCCTCTTTGTGACCGAGACTGTGAGTACTGGAGACTGAACACCACCTGCCAGTCCTCAGAGGTCTGTATCTGATTCTCCAGCCACTTGTCGTTTCTGTTCACACTGAAATCTGGTTTGCTACTGACCTCTTCCTCTGTATTCTGTTGCAGTATTCCCATTTGTTTGACAACGTGGCAACTCTCTTTTTTGCCATTTTCATGGGCATATGGGGTGAGTACACGCAACAATATTTGTGTCAAGCAATCATGAGATCTTGGCCAAGCTGCTAAGAGGGACAGTGGTAGAGGGCAGAGATGGACTAACAGCTTCTCTCTAATACTTGGCTTCAGATACAGAACTGATGAAAGAGTAAAAAGTAATTTAAAGTTACAGAGGAGTTAGACTTAAAAAACCACCAGACAAATTCCAGCAGCTGTCTAGGATACTGTAAGCATTGTGCACTCTAACTGCTACTTCTTTCCTTAGTAGCCTAAGACAGTGGTGCAACCTTATCCAGTCTCCGTAAGAGCTGTCTGCTGAGCCCTGTACAGAGCTTTTGTGACCTCTCACTGGGTGTTGGTGCATCAGTACCACTTCATTAGCAGCACTCCAGGATGAGAATGAGTTGGCTTTACTCCAATGAAGTTCAGCCCTTAGAGTATATTCCCATGATACAGAAACAAGTGGATTTCCTGGCTGTCTCTAAGCATGCTTTCACACCAGGAGAGACTTGTTCAGACTCTATGGTCGTCCTGTCTGGAGTGCTTTTCTTAAACTCTGTGAAGGTTTATGGATGTAGTTATTCTTTCTGTTGCCCTGGCTCCTATTTCACTCTGCTTGTATGAATGTGATAATTAAATCTTCAGTTTGGAGCTAGATACTTCAGTAACACACAAAGATCTTTCTGTGTACTAATAGAAAAGCTGTGAATTTGTTTTGAAGGGTTTAGCTGCTGGTTTTTTTTCATAGAGGATTCTCATAAAAAAACCCTTTGACTATGATGTTTTGTGGCTGTTCTACTGAACTTATCTCTTTCTTAAGCATTTGAGTGACATGGATTAGTCATTCAGGAAGCACCAGTGAAAGGTTTTAGAACTGCAGAAGATAAGTTTTCCTGTGTTTGTGGAAGCAGTAAAGCCTCTCCAGTTCAAATAAGAACAGTTGGATTACTAGAGGTTTGCATTTCAAAGCAGTTTATAGATGGCTTTCAAAATGTTATGTAGCATTATAACATTTATAGTTGTTTGCATTACACACAGAAATCAGTTCCCTCTAGTGTCTTAAAAATCTCTTAAGCCAGTCACTCTTGATCATAGGAAAAGCAGCAGATATTTGCCACCTTTCAGATGGTCACAATATCAGATCATCATCACAAAGCAACAGAAATCTTTGAACATGCTACTTGAAACCAGTTCTGCTCCTCTGTAATAGCTGTTCATGTCTTGCAGGTTTCTACCTAAGGAATTAGTTGAATTATCATGTTCCTGTGCTTATTCCTTGTTGCTGTTTGCATGTGAAAAGTAGTTCAACTGTATTTGAACATGGTTGTCATAACCATGGGAATTCTTGTCTTATATCTTGGCATCTTCCTTGTCATCTGCTTCTGGCATTCAATTAGCTGATAAATTACTTAATCCCTATTATGGTCTTAGTGATGAACTTAAGTAGATACTCAATGAATATAGCTGGATTGCACTGTAAGGAGAAATAATGGGCTGCAGAACAGCAGCCAGGGCAGAAATGTTTCAGTTGGTTCATGAACCAGTTCACATCTACCTTAACCAGATTGCAACGTTTCCAAATTGCAGTTACACTTTTCCTGGAGTTCTGGAAGAGGCGGCAAGCAAGACTGAAATATGAGTGGGATCTGGTTGATTTTGAAGAGGAACAGCAGCAACTCCAGCTGAGACCTGAGTATGAGGCAAAATGTACCCAAAAGAGGAAGAATCCTGTAACTCAGGTAATGAGTCTGCTGGGTTGGCAAGTTGAGCTGTGTGCTGGGAAGTTCAGTGATGTGCCAGTTCTGCCTCGGGAACAAGTCTGTATCTCATGGCTAGGTGCAGATTTGTTTGACACATAGGAAATGACACATTTATATTGGAGCAGTACAAGCCCTCAGCTATTGTATCTCCACAGAGCAGAGTTTGACAGCAGGAGTCTGGCTGAAATATGTAAACACGATGCCAGCCACATCCTCACTAAACACAGCAGACTGCATTGAATATCAAAGCAGAATTGGGTGGTGCATTGTTTTCTTGCTGAAGGCATCCAGTTCTGAGTGCTGAGGTTTGTGCTCTTTGACTGGCTTGTATCAGAGAGAAACACTTGAGCTGCTAGAAGCAGCACAGCTGTGCTGGTGTCTAGAAATCGGGGCCCTGTTGACCCTGGCACAGGGTCACTGCAGTGTGGCTCTCCCGCTTTCCAGTCTCAAGTCTTGCACATGACAGACGTGCCCCATCTCTTGGGCCCTGGCACTCTTCCTGCAGATGTTTTTTGTTATCCTGGCTTTTCACACAGAATTAAGTGAAAACATGGAGGGGTTTGCCTCTGGAGTGTGCATAACTTTCATTAGTCACCCTCTACCGATTTCAATTTCCACGGGAAGCTGATACATTAAATCAGGAATACAAAGGCAGAGTTGATAGCTCTCACTTGGCTAATGCTATCTTCACAGTGTCCTTCATGTTTCAAGGTAGCAGTCTCTGAAATCTCACCTTTAAAAGCAGTCCTCATCCTCCCTACACAACATAGAGCAAGCAGTCACCTTGATCTAAAGATATATAACTGGGACCTGCTGTGGTTTTGCTACTGACACTATCACTTTGTTAGGAGAACACTAGAGAGATGAAGGTTGCTGAAGCCCCTTGTCTGAAAACTAATTAAGGTACAATTAACCACACTGTTTAACTCTGCTAAATGCTCTGTATAAATACTTACTAGATGTTAATTGTCTTCACTTAAATTTAATGTAGACAAGAGTTATTTGAAAAATTTAGGGATCAGGTGGTTGCACTCCAATGCAACATCCCCCACTTCAGTTTGATGTATTTTTAAATCATCCTTCCTTGGCCAAGAATAACTTTTTTTTTCCACTGGTCATAAGTGTGCTTAACACAATTATCAATGAAGAAATAGAAGCTTAGCCAGAACACAGAAAGAATCACTGTTCTAGAAAGGGTAGCCCTGTATCTCAAGTCTTGTCTCCATTATTAGGAAATATGTAGACTATAGAAATATGAGACTAATGTCTCCTGAGAGACAGTTTTTCTGTCTCCCCCTGCCTTTCTGCACACACAGTCTTACTGCTGCTGTCCTTGTACCCCTAGCTTTGATAATCATGCACTATGATCTGAAGTGTAGCTCTGCTGAGGTATTGATTTCTGCGAGCACAGGAAAACAGTTTCAGATAAATCAGTTTTTCATTAGCTAGTTGTGATGACTGGAAACAGATGCCAGCCTGTTGCGTGTGGTTTGCTAGTTGGCATCCCTGTGTATGCTCAGGCTCAAAACCTCTGCTTTCGTACGTGGCTGAGCAGTGACCAAAACCAGCTGAACCACTGTGGTCATGCTGCAGTTGAAGGCAAGAACAGGTGGAAACCACACAGAGGTGATGTAAGGACAGGGAAGTAATAGGTTGGCTTGTGGGCAGTGGCTGCATACAGCATGGACCGAAGCCTGCAGTTGCTGTGTAAATCAGCCAAAGATGGCATGAGTGAGGTTCTTCTGTCTCTGGTTCATGCAGATCTCTTAGGTAGGATGGCTTATTTGGACTGTATTTTAGAAACACAAATGGGCCCTTAAAATATTTTGCTTATGTCAGATACTGCACTGCCCTATGCTAAGTGTGCATTAAAAATGCTCTGACTGCACAGTCCTTGATGATACGTCAGTTTAGTACCTTGGTGGATATTCAGAAACGTTTGTGTGGCAGGTTTAGAAGTGATCCTTAGCAATCACAGTCCTACAGTGGTTTGGGTTGGAAAGGAGAGTAAAGATCATCTAGTTCCAGCCCCCTGCCATGGGCAGGGACATGTACCTTCCACTGCACCAAGTTGCTTAAGGCCTCATCCAGCCTGGCCTTGAACACTTCCAGGAACAGGGCATCTACAGCTTCTCTGGGAAACTTGTTCCAGTGCCTCACCACCTCAGAGTGAAGAAATGCTTCCTTACCTCTAACCTAAGTCCACCCCTTGAAAGCCCTTTGCCTTATCATGATATGTCCTTGTCAAAAGTCCAACTCCAGATTTCTCATAGGCCCCCTTTAACTACTGAACATGCTGAACATAACAGCACAGTGATTTCCCAGAGGATACTTGTGCAGGCTGATAAGATGATCTGGATACGGCTGGCTTTGTTTCATGTGTCCCAAGGCTGGCTCTGCTTTGCTCAGAAAATTGTTTCCTCATTATTCTTGGCAGAGATTCAAAGTTCTAGAAGAATTTGCCCATCTCGAGGCTTTAATTAACACTTCATTTGGTCATGATGCTAAATTATTTTGTAGATCATAGCCAAAATCAGGTTTTGCTGATTATAGTAGAATCTTAATTTACATAAATAATGAAGCACATCAGTGAAACTTAGGATCTGTTATTGCACATTGGTGCCTGCCTTTTGCTCTGAAGAGGAAAACTTGTTAAATAGCTTAAGCTGTGTGAAAGATTTGGGTTTAGTACAGAATATGCATATTATTTATTAATACACCATAGGTGTAAAATGTTATGAGCCCATGTAAAGCTACCTGTTATCAGGCTTGTATCTTATCTCCTGCTGTGTTTTTTTAATAGCTCTGCTAATAGACTTTAACTGCTATCACCATCAAACAACTTGTTGTGACTCAAGACTTCAGTCTAGATAATTGTGTTTAGTAAGTACAGTCAGGCAGGTACAGGCAGTATCTCTCCTGAGAGAACAGCACATTACTTTTCAAGCAAAATCACGTTGTTGTAAGCATACTGGCAGAAGAATATCACCATCCAGAAGCAGCAGCCCTTGTAAAACAGCAGCTGCTGCAAGGTTGTCAGGGAGAACACACAGCTCAGTCGTGGCTGTTGGATTCAGCAGTACCCTGCACTGAGACACTGCCTTCGCGTTCTGAGCTTTTGTGCAACAGAAAATAGGCTCACAGCTTCAATGCCTTATGTTGTGTTGCCTTATTGATAATATACTTAACACTGTGCTTGCCCATAATAGTTGGTGCCCCTTTCTCCAAGAGGAAAGTAAACATCTTTGGGACAAGGCACACATTCACATTCAGATTATCTTTTTCTAGACCATCTTCTGTTGGTGTCAGTTCCTAAATAGTTCTTTCTTAAGACATATGATCTGATAGTTGAGGAATTAGAATTGGTTGTGAGAAAGAGAACTTTACATGGCCATGGAAAGTTGTTCATGTGCTATGTGAGGATGCTCACCTGGGTAAGCCCAAGCTGCCTGATGCTGATTGGCAGCTAATGAAAGTAGCATTTTCTTCAGTTAAAAAAGAAATACATTGAAGGAGCAAGGGACGCACTCTCTGGCTGTGGTACATCTACAGAAATGACTGTTTTAAGAAACTATTCTAAGAATTTCTTAAAATACAGTCCAGTTTTGGACTTGGAGACCTGGCATTACAGTAACAGTTGCTCTAGTGAAGGAGCTGAGCCTTTTCCTTCAGCTCCTGACTGATTTTTGCAAAGGTTTGACTGTTCCCAAGTACTGTCTTTACTTTTGACATTTTTTATTACACTTTTGTCCTGCTGTTCTTGATTGGATTTTTTTCGCTTTTGGCACATTCAAAATCATGCCCTGCCTCCCCTTTTGGAAGTGGAGTTGGTCCTGAATGGTTTCTTCCTCAGATGTGGACACTTTCACACAGCTGACATGAGCTGTGTGTGCTGCTGGATGTTAGAGTGAGATGCTGGGTTTGTGAACTGTGCTGTGCTTGCCTGTTGCAGGAGATGGAGCCTTACTTGCCTGTAACCAGTCAGGCTGTGCGATTCTGCATCTCAGGAGCCACAGTGTTGTTCTGGGTGAGCATTTGTGGAATCTTCATTTTAATGTATGTTAAGAGTTGCTGATCATCACTAATTATGACATTGAAACTAGATTTAATCATGGTACTAAGGCATGCTTTTATTATTGTTCTGCAAATTCCCTGCTGCTGTGCAAAATGCACTTCAATTGAGATTTTCAAAGAGGCCTTGGAAATCTGTCATTGATTAGTAATTTGATTGGTCACATTAGCATAGAGATAACCCAGAGAAAAGTTATGCGCTGTTAACAGACCATATTGGAAAAAGTTGCAGTGAAAGCAAAAAGAAAAAAGTGTTTTTCACTGCAGTGAACTATACCCATCTTCCTCTGTAGAAATAGCTGCAGAGTGAATTTCCATGTGGACAATATAATCAAACTCATTCCTTCCATCTCAATTTCTGGGAGTCTGTATCTTTCTGCACTGTTTGTTTGGGGTTTTTTTGGCTATTGCCAAAGTAGTCTGCTTTTCTTGTGCTTACAAAATGATGTGGTGGAGTTAATGTATGTAATATAGCAAATTGTTTTGCCTGTGCACTTTGCATTTCAGTGCTGCTGAACTCACATCCATCAAGAATAACATTTAAAAACGACAAAGCATGATGATTTACATCTCATTTCAAAATACCCAATAGCTGTAGTGAGCTGTGAATCTGTTTCCAATCTCTGTCCTTCGCACAGGTGTCTCTGATCATAGCTAGCATGATAGCTGTGATCGTGTATCGTCTGGCAGTGTATGCTGCCTTCGCCAGCCTGATGGAGAACACCCAAAGCTTACAGCCCATCAGTGGATTATTGACCCCTCAGCTGGCAACTTCTGTCACAGCCTCATGCCTGAATTTTGTCATCATCATGATACTGAATTTCTTCTATGAGAGAATAGCCATCTGGATCACTGACATGGGTAAGCGATGTGCTTGGAATCAAAACTTGGAAGGCGTCCCCCAGCAAAACCAAACAGAAAATCGTCATTTTTTGGCCCTCCTTTCTTGAAGGGCACGAATTGATCGGAGTGAAGGCTCAGCAGTATTATTTTGCTGCTTGCAAGTGTAGAGGATTAGTTGCTGCATTGTCAGCACTGCTGTGGCTGGCAGCTGCTAGGAAACCACAGCAGTTTACTTCCGAGGGGCTGCTGCCCTCTTCTGGCAGCCAGAGGCAACTGCGCCCAGCGCCGCTCGGGCACACGGCCCGGGCGTGAGGTGTGGGTTGAGGCTGGCAGCAGTGCCCATTCTGATTCGGCACTCTTGAAAAGGTTAGGCCAGATTGGTTTGCAGACGTGCAGATGTAACCTTCCTCTGAACATTACAAGTCTGATATAAAAATATTTCAAGAAGGACTTCCACTTGCTTGTTTACTCAGGACATTGCACTGTCAATTAAGGAATGTGAAGGCACTGAGGGTGATGAGTATTTGAGTCTGTATCCTTGTAAAAGGAATAAGGGAAAACTAAAATCACTGTTTTCTGGCTTCACAGAGATTCCAAGAACTCATATGGAGTATGAAAACAGGCTGACTATGAAAATGTTTCTGTTCCAGTTTGTCAACTACTATTCATCCTGCTTCTATGTGGCCTTCTTCAAAGGGAAGTTTGTTGGTTACCCAGGTGCCTACACATACATGTTTAATCGCTGGAGAAATGAGGAGGTAAGAGTTGCTTGATTAATGTGGACCGAATAATAACAATAAACTAGTTTAAACTCTTTACTCAGCCCCACCTGTGCAGTCATAAATTTTGAGCTGCAGTTTTGTTTTGGAGTGAGCTGAGCTGGTCTGGTGTTGAGAGCTAACCAAGCACCATAGATTCATCTTGCAGGCCTGTGGAGTGGCTGCTCCATGTGGCTCCTGCTGCCTTGCCTTTGTATGTCTGCACAGTGGTCAGCCTGAGGCATATCTGAATTACTCTGTCTGCAAATGGTCATTAGATTTTGGGGTGTGTTTTGTCAAGTACATTGAGCATTGAAAGCCCTTCTGAGAAGTCCAAGTGAAAATTACTGTTCCTACAAAATAATAAGAACTCTCTTCTTTCCTTTATCCAGTGACAGAACATAGCTTATCTAGGGAATGTCCATTTTTCATGTCCATTAACCACCAGTTTATCTCTGCCAGTGCGACCCTGCAGGCTGTTTGATAGAGCTGACGACACAGCTCACCATTGTCATGGCTGGCAAACAGATCTGGGGGAATATTCAGGAGGCCATTGTCCCGTAAGTTATCTCCTGCACTGAGATGCTCCTGTTGCAAACAGCACATTCTTGGAAGGAGTTAGAATGTATATTGCTATATGAAGCCAAGAATGTAAATCACACACAAACTCTGATAGGTAGACTTACTTTATTATAGAGGTCTTTGGCCTCTCTTTGTGCAAGCTGTGCTTGTAAAAACATATTGCAACTAGGAGCTTGCTTAGGGAAAGGGATACTTCTGCTCCTCTCATTGTTCAAGTAGGACAGGGAACTGCTGTCCAGCAGACAGCCCCAAAGATGCTGAAGGGAGAGGAACATCTGCCTGTGAGAGCCTTAGGGCTCTTTAGCTTGGAGAAGAGGAGCCTGAGGGATGACCTCATTCCTGGTGATAAAGATGTGCGGGGCAGTGTGAGGAGGACAGAGCCAGTGTCCAGTGACAGGACAGGGGACAGTGGATGCAAGCTGTAGCAGAGATGGTTCCATGTGAACATAAGGAAAGAACTCTTTCACCATGAGGGTAACAACCCTGGAACAGGCTGCCCAGAGAGGTTGTGCAGTCTCCTCTGGAGACATTCAAAACCCACCTTGGTGCATTCCTGTGTGGCCTGCCCTGGGTGATCCTGCCCTGGCAGGAAGGTGGGACTGGATGATTTTCTGAGGTCTCCTCCAACCCCTACCATTGTCTGATTAACTTTTTTTCTGCACACACAGATGGATTTGTAACTGGTGGGGACGGCGGAAAGCCCGAAATAATCCAGAAAATTTATACAGTCGCTGGGAGCAGGACCATGATCTGCAGACTTTTGGAGCCTTAGGCCTGTTCTATGAATATCTAGAAATGGGTAAGTTTAAAAATACACTTTTGGAATTGAGGACAAGACAGTTTGTACTGACACTTCCAAAAAAACAAAAAAAAGCTTCTCACTTAATTGTTGCAGATTGATAGGTTTCATCTGGTAAGCAGTAGATGATTAACTGCTGGACATGATTAAATAGGTCAGCCCAATTTAAAAACATAAACCAAAACCAAATCCCGAAGGAGCTGCCTTTGCAGTCAAGACAGCAGGGAAGTTCACAGAAACACTGCAGATTGTTTGTTTCCCTCATTTGAATGGGGAATATTATTCTCAGTGCAAGCAGCTGTCTTGGTGTCTGTTCTGTTCTTGTTCCCAAGCGTGTTCTCAGCTCATGTCAGTGGAAATTGAAAGTACAGGATGAGTGCCAAGTCTCCTGCAAGGGTGGGTATTGCAGATACAGGATCTATGAGCTGCTTCAGGGAGAAGCCATTTGAGTTTAGGTTTGCAGTTTGTTGCCTCGCCGGAGTCCAGCGGACCAGCAGAGGGAGCACGGGTAACAGCACAGGGTTTGTCAAGGCTGGGGTGCCCAGGCCAGCACAGCAAATCGGCTTACAAAACCGGAGCACTAGAATCTGAAGCCAAATTAAATCTAAGAGACACTATAAAAATATCAGTGTTTATCTATTAGAGGGACAAAGTTTGTTGAAAAGTGCTTCTTTGTGTTGCTGCACAGAAATAATTACTGCCTAGAGCTTTGCAGCTGTATTATTGTCACTCTGAACAATTCCTAGCATTTCATAAAAGGCTGTGGTCCTGTGAAATTCCTTGTTCTAAGAGCTATCAGTGTTGTCAGCCATGCCTGTCAGTAGATGTTCTTGCTTTTCCTGAGTCAGAGCTGACACCATTATGCCCCAGCTAGACCCAGGGCTGCTTAGCAAGCAGGAATTGTATTGCTTTTCTGAGTTGAAGAATGGATTGCTGAAATCATGGAGGAGCTGATGGCTGGTGTGGGGGAATTTATTTTTATCCACTGCCTAAACCAGACAAGATGTTCTATTTCCTGTCTTTAAAATACCATGGCAGTGTTGGCTGTGCTCTGAGGACTGTCACATTCTGTACCAAGAGACATTTCATTTTGGTAATGACTAAGGGGGTCATTTTTGTACTTTGCTTGCAATTCTTAAACTAGACCTTAAGACTTTCCAGTGGAATTGTTACATACAGAACTGATATTAATATTTTCAGTAAGCCAAGAACAGTAGGTGAAGGTAAGGTTGTAATAAAAATATTTCCTCTTTTCTATTTTTTTTATAAGTAACAGGGAAGTGGGCTTCCTCTGTACAAACTCCAGGAGAGGAAAACTAGGCTGCGCTTGCAGCTGTCTTGTGTTCAGAAATGAGGTGTATGACTACAGTCCCATTTCCCTACAGTTAGGATTTGTTCACCAGAGACCTGCAGCTCCATGAGGAATCAGTGTCCAGCACTGTTGACAGCAGCACTTGGCAGGGCCTGAATGCCCTGTTCCCTTGGGTGCTGCTGAATGGCAGCCCTGAGAGCCTAGAGAAGTGAAGGGTTGTCACTTAGCTCAGAGCAGGGCTGGTGGTGACTTGTTGTGCAGCCTGGCAGAGTTCTGCCATTTGTCTGCAAGTGGCAAGTGTACATGTTTCACTCTCACCCTGAGGATCCTTGCATAGGGGCACATTTTGGCACTTTCTTTTCTCTCTTGCAGTCATTCAGTTTGGATTCATTACTCTCTTTGTGGCATCCTTTCCCCTGGCTCCACTACTTGCTCTGATGAATAATATCCTGGAGATTCGAGTAGACTCCTGGAAATTAACTACTCAGTACAGGAGACCTGTGGCTGCCAAAGCACACAGCATAGGAGTGTGGCAAGAAATCCTGAATGGAATGGCCATCCTATCTGTTGTCACCAATGTAAGTATGGGAACTCTGCTACAGCAGCTCTGATTCTTTCATGGGCTTGGAATTTGCAGATTTAAAAACCAGCTCAGGCTTTTTCTCCTTCAGCAGCATTGTTCACTTTGTCACATCACCCTACAGAGAGGTGGTTAAAAACATTGGGTGCTTTGGCTTTTCTGTATGTTGGCAACAGCTCTCAATCCACATTTCATTGCAGCATAGCTTTTTAGTCACTTGTCTGTGTTTTCCAGTGTTGTGGAATGGCATAAGCCAGTCTGAAGCTTGGTCTGATGAATCATACTGATTGCCCAGAGGGGACCATAGGAGATGTGGATGAATTCTGTCAGCCAAATGATATTTCTGTTTTGTCACTGCGAGGCCTGTTCTGTGGGAATTCTGCTCATTACCTGCATCTGTATGCCCTTATGGGGGCAGTGGTTCAGAGTACTCTTTATAAACTGGGAATTCAATGCTGTGCTGGTATCAGAATGCTGTAAAGCAGACTGCTGAGCAAAACAGTTGCTTCTTTTTAGCACATGGTATTGAACATTGTCAGCTCTGCAAGTGTCTTAGGCAAAAAACTCACTTACAGATGTTGCCTAGTTAGTGAAGTACCTGAGCACCTCAAGTGTCTCAGGGTACCAGGCAAAATGTGCTGGGAGCCATTGTTTCCTCTTCAGATATTAGCTGGAGAAAATGCTTCCCCTCCTTTCATAAAGTGGTCACACACTGCATTGGGCTTCATCCTTTCTCACAAGCATTCACCACCACATCTCCTTTGCCAGTAATGAGTGCTGGTATCACAGATTGAAGACAGTTTGGTGTGAGAGGATATTTGACATTTGATGCCTCTTGGAAGAGCTGGTCACACTCATTGTTCACTCATTGCTGGCCCTTGCAACAAAGGCTGCAGTCAGCATCTTTACCAAGATAAAAGCACCCCAACCATGCTGCTCATCATTGCTTAAAATATGCTGCATTGTGCCACAGGAGCCAGAGTACCAAAACCCCTTTATGCATCTGCTCACCAGTTTTCTGTGCAAATTCCTTCATTTCTTTTTCCAATTTCTCTTTCAGGCTTTTATTGTTGCATTCACATCTGATATGATCCCTCGGTTAGTTTACTACTATGCTTATTCAGAAAGTGAAAACTCACCCATGTCTGGATACATAAACAACAGTTTGTCAGTGTTTCTGATCTCAGATTTTCCTGACAGAAACAGGCCTAAAGAGAATCCAGAAGGCTTGGACATATGCAGGTTGGTGTTGATGTAATAATAAACATTTTACCATTTTGTTTAGAGTACAGCATAAAAAGTCAGTGCTGTCATAAGGAGTCCACTAGATACTAAATGATGAGAGGTAATATTTATTACTAAGGCAATGCTTGGGATGGTAAGAGGTCATGCAAGTGATACACAAAAAGTCAGCTTTTGGCTGTTTAAGAGAATCTCATTGCTACTGCTTGGTTGGTCAGCTCTGATTTTTAACTTACGGGACATAAATCTTCATCACTCTAAAGTTGCAGACTTCAGCCTATGTTTTCAAAGGTTTTTAGGATGCAAGGTCTAAGAGGACAAGGAAGTATCATTAAGGGAATGTTTAGGTTGCAAAGATGAAAATTAGATGAGGTATTTGAAGTCAGTCTTACCATGCTAGATACCACCAAGGATCTAGGTCATCCTGCTTCCAAAAAAATATAGTCCTTTGTTGCAAGAAGCAGCATTGGAGGTTCTAGAAGATTTGAGACAGAACTTTGGAGAAGTCCACAGAAGAGGAGTATTGATTTGATTAAAAAAAAAAAAATCCCGAATCAAGTGAACCAAGCAAAACCCCTCCAGCACTTTAAGAAGACACTGCATTTTTGCGATGTTTACGTTCAAAGCCCCAGGAGTCTGTATCCTACTTACACATGAGAGTGCAGAACACACACTCAATTCCATCAGTTGAGCCCTGTGTCTGTCCAGCTTGTAATTTCCCAACATCTCTCACGCTTACACAATCCCTGTCCCTGGCTGTGGTACATTCTGCCACTCTGCCCTGTATGATTTGTCAGAAAAGAGGGTAAGCTGTGTGCAGAATCCACTGCTCAAACCTCCTGATCACTGCTCCTCTGCTCTGACTGTGAGTAAACATCAGATAGAAGCAAATGGAGATGCAACCTTTTTCTGCAAAAGGAAGCAGACCATTTAAAACAAGGTGAAAAGGTTCTTTAAGTGACAGCTGTATTTGTCGGTAAGTGACACTGAGCTTGTAGCCTGTCTCAGACTGGAGGTGACATTTCACCTCTGCTTGTCTTTCTACCCAACAGGTACAGAGACTATCGATATCCTCCAGATCACGAGAAGAGATATTTACACACCATGCAGTTCTGGCACATCCTTGCTGCAAAACTGGCCTTTATAATTATTATGGAGGTATGTTCCCTGCAAAATTTCCTTCTCAAGCTGGTACCTTATAGATTCTCTAGGTAGCTACTAATGTCACAGAGAATAGAACTGATCGGAGCATTAAAATAGTTCCTTCCCTAAAGATTCCTGTCCTAAATGATTACTATAACTAGATCTTCTGATGTCAGGGACTTAACCTCAGAGCAAGAGCAGTGAAAACAGCAGAGGAGACATCTAGATTTGATAAAAGTCATCAGAATGAATATGGTCTTCATGCAGGTCAGGGAGACATGAACCACAAGGCTAGCACTTTCAGTAGTGTTGGTTTCATTAAAAAGCTGCATGTGAGGTGGCTGTACTCAAAATCCAGAAAACATTTTTCAGTGATGTATATTGGCTAAAAATAGCTAAATCAGTAGTTTGGATCACTGACACTTCAGTATTCAAGCACTGCCTTTCAAGTTCTGAAAGGAAAAAAAAAAGAGTTGTTAAAGTGCTGTTATCACTTTCCCTACTGTATCTTATCAGTTCTCAATAGCCGAGTGTTAGCAGCACAGCTGTGTGAACTTGCTTTGAAACCACACAGAGGGATGCTGGGAATTCAGAATTCCCAGAGGCATAGAGTTGTTTTGGATGGAAAAGCCTTCTAAGCTCATGGAATCCAATCATTGACCTAGCACCACCACAGCAAAAGTAAGCCATGTCCCAGACCATTTTGAACACCTCCAGGGATGGTGACTGCACTACCTCTCTGGGCAGCCTGTTTCAATGCCTGACCACTCTTGCAGCAAAGACATTTGTCCCAATCTCCAACCTAAACCTTCCCTGGCACAACTTCAAGGCCATTTCCTCTCTTTCCATCACCTGATACTAGGGAGAAATGACCAACACCCTTTCATACCACCTCCTTTCAGGAAGTTGTAGAGAGTAACGAAGTCTGCCTTCAGCCTCCTCTCCTCCAGACTAAACAACCCCAGTTCCCTCAGCCACTCCTCATAAGACTCATTCTCTAGGCACTTCCCCAGCTTTTTATGTGGTGTTCCAGGACAGCCGAAGGAAATGTGTTCTGTTTGTAAACAATAAAATTATCTCTTTGCTGTTTCATTTGGCAATGAGTTTAGTTAGATTTCTCCTGCCTTTTATTTTTTTTTTTCCAGCATGTTGTATTCATCGTCAAATTCTTTGTAGCATGGATGATTCCTGATGTCCCAGCAGACGTGAAAGCCAAAATCAAACGTGAAAAGTACTTAACACAGAAAATCCTACATGAGTATGAACTTGAAAAGCTGAAGGAGAGACTGTGTCAAGGTGATAAACGAGCCACGGAAAAGGAGTTCATTGCCACAGAAGGGAGGATGGAGTTGTCCAGGGCAATGTAGCTGCAAAAACAGCTGTTTGGGATTTAGTTCGTTCTAGCTTTTTTGTTTGGTCTGTGATTTGCTCAGTATGCATCACCTTGGAAGCCATAGGACAGTTTCAACCCTTTGCTTTCAGTCCAAAGATTTTAGACTTTTCTTTAAAAGTCTTACTGAGCATTCTAGGTGTAGTAAGCCTACTCAACTGCCTGACTTCAGTACTGTTTTCTATTTAACCTGTCACTTTCAATAAGAAGCGTAATCTCCTAGAATCTGGATCCCAGTACAGGGAATGTTACCCTCCAAGGGCTGACAGGATATTTAATGTTATTACCACAAACCCTCCTCCTGTTTCTAACTGCAAAGTTCCACGCTGTATCCCAGCTGAATGAAAGGGATATCACAGAGGTCTCCTGCTGTGGAAAGTGCTGAGTATTATTATTTTTATGACATGGCCTTTTAAATAGGAGAACACTCCTGATACAAGGCTTAGTTAGAGTTTGGGGCTGGTTTTGTATCTGCTATGTCTTACGAAACATTTGTTTGCAACTTTGAACCTCTATACACTTTTTAGAAGGAATTGATTTTTAAAGATATATATTGGCTTAATTCCACTTGGGATTGTTTATAGGCACAGAATTCAGTTAATCCATACTAAAAGGAGGGGGAAAAAACCTCCATAGTTTATTTCATAAAGATATCAGCTGCCAAAGAGTTCGCTCTTTAAACGCAGATATTGTGGAATCGTCCAATTACAGTGGTGTCTTGAACAGATGGAGACAAGGTGGAGAAGTACTGAGTTATCTCTCAGTCTCAAGTACAGCTGTTGGAAGGGCACATTTTGGCCAGAGCTGCTCCGTTGTTTGGATTCTCTGAATGCCAGTGAAGAGCTGAAGCTATGTTCGTGGAGTGTGACTGCAGAGTGCAGTGGACTGGGAGCCAGAGTGCCACACTCCTTGACTTGACTGGCTGGTTTCTGGATGGGTTTGTGTTCAGAAGAGTTTATTTAAGTGTGCCAAATAATCTGTTTACATTGCTATTGTGATTATACATAGGAGCCTGGGGTGGGAGGGGGTTGGTTTTGTTGGTTTTTGTTTTTTTTTCTTTTTAATCTTCAAAAGGATTTTTTTTTTTTTTTTGTCATGGGGCTTTTCTACAACCAAGTTTATAAATACATAGTAAGTACACAGGCAAAGTAGCTACCAGCTGTTCCAGCTGTTTATGAATGTGCCCTCCTGTTAGCATTTGGAGCAGTTAGGCATTTTTAGGATGGCGTTGCTGTCTATTTAAAACATATCAACACTTCCATGCTTAGTGCCTTGTTTATTTGCATTTGGCAAAAGATGTGAACGTCGTCACTGTGGGGAAATGTGTGTTCCCCAAGTGTGCTTGCAGGCATCATGATACTGTGAACCTGCACACAGAGCTGTCCAGTGTTAGCCAAACCATGCCTGCCGTGGCACACTTCTGTTCTAGTGCTGGCTGAGCTGTTCCCAGAGAGCAGTTCATACCTGGACTGCTTAGCTAAAGCAGCACCAGACTGTTAAGTTCTCTCATATTGTATAATACACTAGCTAGAGAGAGAAGAAATTTTACTATATTTGCACTTTGAAAGTTATACTTCCTTGCAAGTATACAGAAAAAGTAATTTAGATTTGTATTCCATATCAGCCAGACAATGTACTGTTTACTAGAGCCACAACCTAAAGTTCCCATGTTTTGTTTTAGCAGACGTAGCCTACGTCCTAGAGCATCAGACTAGTAACCTTCATGTTGTAACAGAGTTCAGTCAGTGTCTTGGGTGGAACCATCCTTGTTAGCAGAAGTTGTAATGTTGAAGTGCCTACCTCGAGCAAGCAGCACAGGGTTTGGCTGCCAGGCAGGGGTGAAGCAGATGTACATTTCTCATTACTGTAAGTTATTCAGCTTTGCTCTGTCAGTTTGCTTGGTAAATCAAGCACGTTAGCAATTCATGTTCCTGATGAGCTGGCCGTGTGCTGGAATATTCAGATATATTTGAAGTAATGGATTTATTGGAGGAATGCATGTATAAATAAATTAGCTCTGCTGCTTAATGTACAAGCCAAAGAAGAGTATCAGTCACTGTAATTGTGTGTGTGACACCAGAATTTACACAATGCAAGCACTTTGCTGCCTCTCGCACACAGCCTGTTAACTAAACTGCTTAATCTAGATTGCAGGGGTCTGTTACTGCTGGCAATGCAAACAGGTGCTCCCAATAGCGAGGTGAGGAGATGCAGAAGGCTTTTTCTATGCAAAATGTGCAATCTGATTGGAAACATTCAGCGTCAAATGCACTATATCTGCATGAGTTTCTTCAGGTCCTCCAATGAAAAGTATCCTCATACATAAGACTTGAAAAGATGTCAGCAAAACAGAGCTATTGTGAGAGAGTAATGCTGTTTAAAAGCAAGGTGGAGGAAAGCAAGGAGATACCTTGGGTTGGGATAGGCAGAAGGCCTGCATGCATTTGCTGGAGTGGACTTAGTGGTTTGACCCCAACTTCCTGCTTCTTTCAAGCTTATTTTGAGATCACTTCCTATTGACTGCTATGCAAACAGGTCAGGTTTGCATATGGTGTACAGTAGAAAATGGGGAAAATCTGGGATTATCTTATTTAAAAAGAAATAGATATCTTTAAAATATGTTGTTGCACTTCATAGCATTACTTCATTGTATATAGAACTATTGGAAAGAGACTGCCTTGTCCTCTTCAGAGCTAATGTCACCTGCCAAGTAAAACCTCTTTGCATAATAGTTTGACTTTTTCTTGCTATTAAGCAGTATTTTGACAAACTGTTCTTAGTGTGGTTAGGCTTACAATGGTTCACATACATACAAAATAAGACAAATGGGCTGGTCTTACTGTTGGAGTGTTCAATTTTTATGTGTTTATCAATATCTAAAAGTGGCCTTTAACCAAAGCGAAGATAGTTCTGTGTTGGAACTACTATGATTTGAGCTACAATTACAGTTGGTTAGGATAAAAAAAAAAAAGGAAAATTGGCCTTGCCAATATAATACAATCAGGGTTTACTTTTTTGTCCCAGTTACGATTTACTGTTTTTACCTTGGGAAGGTTTAGTGTGGTATGTTCTAAGCAGATGACTGCAAACTAAAGAGTTTACTATAAGACACTATACTTTTTTTTTTTCTAGAAGATTTTGTTACTCTGCTTTTACTTTTTTAATGTAATGCTAGCTGAGACAACAAAAGAGAGTGAGAATAGATGGACTTTCTGCCCGTTCTGTGTGTACTGTCATGTAATTGGAGTGGCATTTTTGTCTGCTGTCTATGTTGCTGGTCTCTGATACACTAATGTTGGAATAAATGTTTTTTTAACAGTGCGTTCAGCTAACTTATATCTGTATGATTGATAAGGTCTAAATCTGGCAAATAAAGCAGTGTTTATTTTTCCTGTGCTGCTAGCTTGGTTTTGAAATCCCAAGAACTTGGAGACAAGCTGAAGTATTACAAATGTAAGTGCCCCACGAGCCTAAGGGAGAAAAGTATTCATAGAATGATAGAATGGCTTAGGTTGGAAGGGACCTTAGAGATGATCTCCTCCAATGTCCCTGCCATGGTCAGGGACACCTCTCAACTAAACTTGGCTGCTCAATGCCTTATCCATCCTGGCCTTGAACACCCCAAGACAGGAGGCAGCCACAACCTCCCTGGGCAGCCTGTTCCAGAGTCTCACTACCTTCATACTGAAGAACTTCAGCCCAAGATCTAGTCTAATCCTACTCTTCCTCAGCTTAATGCCATTCCCCCTGGTCCTGTCTCTACACACCCTGATGAAAAGTCCCTCTGCAGTCTTCCTGTAGGATCCTTCCAGGTGTTGGAAGGCAGCTCTAAGGTCTCCTCGGAACTTTCTCTTCTCTAGGCTGAACATCCCCAGCTCCCTCAGTCTGTCTTCATAGCAGAGGTACTCCAGCTCTTGGATCATCTTTGTGGCCTCCTCTGGACTCACTCCACCAGCTTTGTGTCCTTCTAATGCTGGGGACACCAGAACTGGATGCAGTATTCAAGGTGAAGTCTCACAAGAGCAGAGTCAAGGAGCAGAATCCCCGCTCTTGCTCTGCTGGCCATGCTCTTGAATTCATATAGATACGTGCAGCTTGTTGCAGGGTATTTGGGTGCTGTATTTGGGTCCTGCCATTGTCACTTAATTTCCTCACTCACAGTGTTAGTGAACCTCCATCTGACTGCCATCATCCACTTGATCACCACCCCAGATAGCTGTGCCCCCTGTCTTCATGCGTTAAGAGCAAATTATCAAGGAGAACCTGCACTAAGCTTTGTGTCTGATGTTGGCAATGCACATGGACTGAGGAGGTACCAGACTGTGACGGCTTGTGAGGGAATTTAGCTTTGCAAATTCCTTACGTTAGAAGATCACAGTTCAGCGTAAGACTGAACACTTTCATCTTCCCTTCAGTGCAGTGCAGAGTGTGCTAACACACATTCATTTTCAGCCAGCCTGCTTTTTCCTTCATTCTCTGGGTACAGTTTTATTTTTGTGATGCCAGGACCTGAGGTGACTTCTCAAGTTCTCAGTCAGCCACACATGCAGTTTTCTCACACAGCATGAGTGGTTCACATACCTGCACTTAAATAGCTTTGAGAACGTACACTGGAAAATATGGCAGAGCTAAAGCTCTTCCAAGGGTCTGGTAAAGGCTTCCCGTTCGTAGGTACCTCTGCGTATTTTAATCTTTCCTGAAACTCCTGGTGTCACTGTAGTCCTTTGGATTAAGTCACAGAAAATCTGGATTCAGGTTTATGACTTGCTCTCACCAGACAGCATCAGCACATATACCAAGGCATCAGAACTTGAGGACTGGGGTCACCTGACAGATGTGGAATGTCATTTCCTTTGTAGCTTTGGCATGATAAGAGAGATGCAGTTGCAGTAATGAAATGAAAGAGCTGAGTTGAGTGAAAGAATCTTGTCTGGGTTTCCAAATTTTTTGATTCTCCTAGTGGCTGAATTGCCCATAAGCATCCTTGTGAAGATTTTCCCAACTGAAGTAGAACTCAAATTTAACTGGCTTGGATAGACTGTGGACAAGGCTTTGTGGAAGTAAAATAACTGCATATAGTTCCTGCCTCATTAATTGCTACAACCAATTCAATATCAAAAATATATATTAAAAAATATGGAGAAAATGGTAGCAAAAGGAAAGTGAGAAAGAAAGGGGGGTAAGGGGTGAAGGCACTGTTGCTGTGCAGGATACAGGAGCTACTTATGCATTAGGAAAGCATTTATGCATTAGGTGCATTCCAGCTTTGCTCCTGGAGGTTATACTTTGCCTCCTGTCAGAAATGGGGAATGTAGTTTAAGGGTACAAAGTAACCCAAAGCAAATTATATTTTAGAAGAAGCATAGTATGGTGAGATGCTCACAAGTCCTGGCCCATACCTGGCTGTCCCCATGACCTGAAATGGTAGCCACCCTTTGAAAGTCTTAATGCTTTCATTTATCTTGTGCAGTAAATGAAGAGGTGCACCAAAATTTTAGTGGTAGGAGAAACAGATAAGGCATCTAATTTGCTCTGTGTCTTTACCAATCCAGGTTAAAGTGCTTCCAGAAACTCCTAGTTCCTAAAACATCCATGTTTATTCTATGCAAATAATAGTAGGGAACAGTGCAGCAGAAGAAATGCTTTGAACACGTGTGCCTCAGTCCAACTGGTGTAAACCACATTATCTTACAGAAGGAGAAAAATATGTAGCCCACTCACTAGCAGATCAGTGGAAAAGAAAGGCAAGATGTGGAAGAAACAGTATCCCAGCAGCTGAAGTCTGCACGTTTTGAGTCTGTTTCAGACATGTGGGCTCTGTAACAAAATCTTGTCTAACATTCCTCAAAATGTTCAGCATTAAAATGAGTGTTTCTGGAAATAATGCCTTAAACATGGCACGGAAAATGCACTGGGCCCAGCACAACTGTACCAGCTTGTAAGTGGAAGGAGAGGTAGAATGACACACAGCTGAGAGACAGGGCTGGGGTTCTTAACGTCTGGTGTGGCAAAGAGATTGCACCAAGAGAGGGCGAAGGACTCATTTGCACATGAAAATCCTTCCATCGCTAAACAGATGGAAAGAGAGATAAGGGGGGGAAAAAAAATATCACTACCATATGAATGGCAAAATAATTCCCGGGATCTGTGAACCTCATTAAGCCACAGCTACTCTTTCTTGTCTCTCTCCCTGTGTGCTCAGGGTGTCCACCACTACTCTGAAGCATAGCCTTGGCATCCTTGAAAGCTAAATTAAATCTTGTTCTGGTTTTAAACAGTTGGTTGTCTCTACCCAGCACTTACATCATTCAGATGCAGCTCAGGAAGATTTTGGGTTTTTTTTTATATAAGGATGTGTACTGAGAAATCTGCTGGGAGCTGAGTAGGATGTGAAATTCAGCAGCCGTATCAATTTTTGGAAGGCACATATGCACATTCCCCTGCACTGAGGAGTGACTACGCTTTCTCAGGCAGGAATGAGTCAGGCTGAAACATTCAGGGAGGCTGTGATTTATTTCAGAGCTTTTTNCAACAAACCACTGCTGTTAGCTAGCCAGAAAGACATTTGTATTTAAATTACGGACTGACCTTAGCTGTGTCCTTGGGTGTTCTCAACAGCCAACACCATTCAGCATTTCAGGTTTGGTACTGAAAGAGGTAGGGGATGTCGTAACTATTCTGCAGTCAAGAGACATTAAATAAATCATCTTTTTTTGTTACATTGTCCCTTCCATACCACAAATTTTTTTCATTCTTAGTACGTCTGAATTATGCCACCCTCAGCCATGGTGGAAAATTCTGTCTCAGGTGGCCCCTGGTTCAAAGCACCTCCCATGCTGATGGCTTCGACTAGAACTTGGAGTGATGTCATAGGAAGCCAATGTCCAGGAACCACTCACTGCATGTTCATGCTTTCAGAAGTCTTCAAACAGCAATAAAAATCGTTGGGCCAGAAGGTTTTAGCAGGTAAGGCTGGACTCTGTCATGTTACAACCTCACCACAGCAGACAGTTTTGCTAATGGATTCTGTTGAATAAACATCTCTGCTGACATTAGCCTATCAGTAGAGTGTCAGCAAACAGCAATGCTGCAGCTAATCCTGTTTTCTGCTTGTGCTGTCTATAATTATTCTTAAGATGAAATCCTGCCTCTGTCTGTACAGATGGAAATTGTATCACTTTCAGATGTGGCCAAGATTTTTCTAATGAAGATCCAGCTGAAAAAGGGGGGCCAAGAGATTTCCATACAGCTCAGCCCATCATGGCAATCTGTCCATTTTAAGGTGTCTAGACTTCATGCTGCTCTAAGCAAGCTGCTAGTGCATTGCAATCAGAAAACTAATTCGTCACGTTCCCCTTTCACACAGGATTCTGTCGTGACAGATTTTTATGCTTCTGCAGAAGCAGTATTGGAGATAATGTGGCAGTAGTACTAAACACTGGATCCTAGGTGCCAGGCCATACTTCCTAACAGTGGCTTCCTTGCACGGGTTTCAGTTTCTCAGCTGGAAGTGAAGCTCAGTTGCCTCCTGAATATCCTCCCAGGATGCTGCAGAGCATGAAGGGGCACATGCCAGGGAACAGAGAATTGTGTGGGCGGAAGGACATTCATCTTGATGCCACATTGCATGGGCATTTCAAGAAATATTCTTTGTGTCTCAGGCAAGAACTCAAGATATTCTGTGCCAGTGATGGTGCTCCTGCCACTTCAGCTTCACTGGAGCTACCTTGCATAAGTTCAGGCCAAAGGAACAATGAGAGATTATCATGTGAAGCATGTCCTACCTCTCTAAAAAATTTAAATGGGACAGTCTGATTTATCACCATAAAGGAATTTTTTCTCACAAAGATTTTGAAGAGGTAAATTTCAAGTTTTGAGGGAACAAAAAGATCCTGTGTGTTTTATAGCAGGCAGTAAGTGTTCTGGGGTTTTTTTTATTTCATTGTATTTTCCTTGCTGTGCACTCATGTGAAAATAACAAATGATTCTGTGGCTGCAACCAGGCTGTCACAGTGACTTGCGTTCTAATTAGAAGGTGCCACAATATGCTGGAGTCACCATGTACCAATGAACAACATTCAACTTTTTCATCACATGAAAGTACTCTCTCTGGGACTGCTAAAAAGATGAAGATCTAGTTAATGGGGCCACTACTGTGATGGGAGCTGAAAGAGGTGACACAGGTAGAGGAAATCAAAGCAGAAAGAAACCTGCTTTGTGCTTTTACCATATGTTTGAGTGCTAAGGTTACCTGCTGAACTTGTGGAGGGCATCAAATTCAGCAAGGAACTGTGAAGTCCTATTATGACTTTATCTTCAGAAAGGTGTGTGGGAAGGTGGATAAATGGAAGTCTAAGGACTCATTAACTGAAGATAGAAAAACTAAGGCACCAGACAGATTTGAAGCCAGATCATGTAGAGAAACTGCTGTGGAGACCTGTTAACATTCAGATGTGTATAAGAAACCTTTAAATGTAAGTGCTGATCTGTCAGCAAGTCTCTCCTCCCTAGGAGAGAGCAGCCAGTTTTATTAGCAGTTAATGCAGGAACTGAAATGGAGCAGCTAAGAGGTTGATTCTGCAGGGAAGGGAAAAACAGGCTTGTTCTCTGCTTTTGCACCTGGAAGGAATTAAATGCAAAGAAATAATCTGGAGCATTCACTTTACTTTCAGTGCTAGAATCAAGTCTGTTTCAAATGCCGACCCAGTGTAAGCAGACACCTCCCTGCGCGCAGAGCACCCTCCCCTTCTGCGCACGCACCACAACATGATTCATTCCCGCATCTGCCATGGCAGGGACCTGACTCATTGCTGGGCACAAAGACAGTCACAGGAGCAGTCCAAAGAGCTTAGGGTGTCTGATGAGGGTGGGCCAACTGCTGAGCAAGGTAACTGCAGTTCCTTTTGTGGAGAGAGCAATTCCAGCTTCCTATATGCCTACCTTGGCAAGATCCTTTGTTCTGCAATAAATCCCAGTTATTTGGCACAAAAATGCACTAAATTCTCTGTTATTCTGAAACTTGAGAATTAAACCTCTATCCTGACTTAGTATATATTTAAAAGACCAGTGATAGAGGTTCATTATCTTTGAAAACCACGCTCCTTGTTACTTTTAAAACCATATTGGAACAGCAGCTGGACCTGGAGGTGTTCTGATAGGGCCAGTCCAAAGCAGCAGGTAGCAATTTTTCTGTTTTAATGCCTTTGATCAGACCGTAGTGGTTAGTCAGTAAAATGTCAAACACCTAAAAAACTGAAGACACCATAAATCTCTTCTGAGAACTGGCAAAGGTGACAGGCAAGCACAAGGTGTTCATCTTAACTGCAGCACAGAGAGGAGACTGCCATGCCAAATGGAAATGTCATGTTTCATGCTTCTGCATTTGGACAGAAAGCAGGTAAGAGTTCTGTGGCAATTCAAATGCCATCTTGGACACTGACCCAGTGACTTTTTCTTCATTCCATCTGTGGGGCTAACCGAACATCTCTATTATCTGGAGTTTCATCTTCCAGGGGAGATGCTGGCCTCAAAGTGTGATTCCCTTGCAACGTGGCCTTGGCTGAAACCATGTGGCTCCTAACCCTTTCCTTTCTGATTGACAGTTGGGCCAGCAGCACCATATCTTTGAGATGTTTTTTGCAAGATGACCAGGACAGTTCTCCATCTTTACTACTACAGTAATGTCTTTTGTCACATATCAGAGCAGGGAGCACGATTTGACACTCTTGCATTCATTGAAGACCTTGAGGGTGTTAAACACTGGTGGGTTCTGATTTTTCTCTCCATATAGACAATGACTACTGGGACCACTGTATCAGTCACCTCTGCTGTCACCGGTCAGACATGTCCAAACAACACCATTACTTGTTTCATTTGTTCCGGCTTCACCTCTCTAGCTCTCCCCCTCATCTTGAGCTGTGCAGTTTCTGGCTGCTTACTGCTCTGTGTTATTGTTTGCTTCTGTCAACTGTTACAGCATCAGGATGCTAACAGATGGAGCCCTCCTTTCCTTTTCTGACAGGAATAGATCCATCAAACAAAGGTGTCCCGCTCTGATCATTTCTGCCTTCCTTGCTTTCCTTAACCCTTGGGAAGAAAAGCTTGCATCTTTTCAAGAGCATGGTGGCCCACTGCCAGGAGACCTAGTGGGTAGGTGGGTACTTTCTGAAGATGACAGCATGAAGCCTAAATACTTGCACCAATCCTTCTTTAGCTGTGCCTCTGTGTGTGTATTTATGAGAACAGGTTGCTGTCAGAGTAGCCTCCTCATTTTGTAGCATCAGGATTCAGGAGAGAGAGCAGCAGAGGGCACCTGTATAACCAGTGTAAGTCCAACCTCCCACAGTAATAGCTGAAGAAATTAAATATTTTCTGCCACTGAAATCTATAGCAAAGGCTCATTGGGTGCCTGGGATGGGGTTAGACTCATATTCTAATGTTGACATATGCTTGTATTCTAAAAAACACTAATCTAGGCAGACTCAGAGATCACACAAAATGGCCTCAGACATCTCATCTGTCAGTGTCCAACCCTGACTCTTCTGAGGCTTCAAATGAAGCAAAGTAGGCAATGAAAAGAGCTGGCAGGAAAATTACAACCATTACAATCTCCAAACTTTCTCTTGAAGACTCACAACTGATCTCTTCAGCAAGACCTGCTTGTTTATTTCTTGTATTTCTTCAGTACACCTCATAGAATTATAGAATCACAAAATGCTTTAGATTGGAAGTGACCTCAAAGCTCATCCAGTTCCAACCCCTTGCCATAGGCATGGACACCTCCCACTAGAACAGGTCGCTCAAGACCTCATCCAACCTGGCCTTGAACACTTCCAGGAAGGGAGCAGCCACAATCTCCCTGGGCAAGCTGTTCCAGTGTCTTACCACCCTTACTGTAAAGAATTTCCTCCTAACATGTACTACTGAAAATGCCACTGAAAGGAGTTGGCACATTCTGACCCATCATTTTTGGCAATTTATTTCCCAGTTGCTAAGCCATTTTTTCTGTGAAATAAGGCTTTTCCTTAAAAACAAATTTCTATATGGACAGCTTGAAACAGCTTTGAAACACAGAAAATTATCTGAATAGTTGCTAAGCATGCTTTTGGGGATATTTTAAAGTATTAAGAACAGAAGTTTGGATTATTTTTTGTTATCACCAGGGTCAAAAAGTTTTATGCTCACAATTTTTCATCTTCACCTTGTCCTGCAAGACTGAGCTACAAATTCCCATGTTCAAGTTGCATTTCAGCTACATTAATGTGTAGGTTGTCATGTAGCCAACTCATAAGTAAAGGCCCTGGCAAACATCAGGTATTTCAATGTAATCAAGAAGAAATAACTTCTTGCACATGCTCAGTTTGCTCAGTCTTCCTCCCTGATGCACAGAGAGCAATAAACTCAGAACCTGATTTCTCCTGGAGAAGACAGGAGCACACAGACTGATGAAGTTACACTAAGGAGACTGAGCCTAAATATTTATCTACACAGTCAACTGGAATTATTTTCATTTTGAAGATGACCTTTTCTCTTTATGTCCCTCTTACCCTTTGTGAAACAAGGATTAAATTACGAAAAAGCTTGGAGAAGGAAGTGATTCAGCTGTCCCGTGCACTTGCAGCCCCAGTTCTGCTGATGTGGAGATGTCGATTAAAATGCTGGGAGCCACTCCTTCTGTAAACTGCTTGTTACTTGAAATTGGGGAATGGGGTAGCTGATGCAAAGGATGATGAGGTGTAGATTAGATAAGAGTAAAAATGAAAAAGGTTATACCTAGCTATGGGTCTACTTTTGGGCTGATAACCTGTCTGTGGTATGGGAAAGCAATTCCAGAATGTGACTTGGAGTGAGATTGCCTGCAAAAATGCTAGCACTTAGGACAAACTCCTCTTGTGTTTAAGGTCATATTCCTTTAGATTGAGGTGGAATAGAAAAACCTAGGCTGCTTTTAATGCTATCTGACCTTCCTTGTGCTCTTGCTAGCAAAAATGTTAGCACTTGTGTGGAAGTCCTGTTGTACTTCAGGTCACATTCCTTTAGATTGAGCTGGAGCAGAGAAAGCTGGGCTGCTATCTGGTCATGCTATCTGACCTCCTTTGTGCCCCACATCCACTTAAGAGAGAATCCTGCTCTCTCTTTTCCTCACTAGTCATATTTTACCACCTCCTTCAGGCTATATGACTGGTCACCCATCCTTTCAGTGAAGAAGGATTAATGAGGATCATTTTGAAGTCTACTCAAAGTGCTAGAGTGTACGGGGCAGCTCTTGAAAGACAAACAACCAATTTGTGGAGCCTTTTGGAGAACACTAGGCGAGGTACAAACGTGAGCCAAGGAAAGATGCCCATGTAGACCAGGAAAACATGCTCTGTGTGAAGCCCTTAGGTGTAATGTTAACCAGATGTGAAAGTACCTCTCGATGATTTATGATGTGCCCTGATGATGGAGCATGCACCATTCAGAGAGTGATTAATATTCTTGTCATAAACTGAAAGAAATTGGCAGCCTGCCAAGGAAATTTGTCTGCAAAAGCAGAAGACCAACTTGATCCACCAGGAGTGACTCAGTAACAAGAGATTGATCAAACACATGGATTTGGTGGAGATTTTTCTTCAAGATAAGCTCCCCCTAAGGGAAAGGGGTTTCCATCAGCCATGGGGGCCTGGGAATAAAGGAGAATTTGGAAGTGAAGAAGATGTGACTGACAGAATGGATTTGTAAGGACTATTTGCTTCCCAGCCATTCAGTTTGAGGCTATGTAGTTATCTCAGAGTTTTGAGTACTTTATGATTATTCCTAAGAGAAAGTCAAACCCTCATGAACGCTGTCATTTCATACACTATAAAAGCCAAACTTTGTAATTCTTCTGATCTTTTTAGCCCTTCAGAAAGCAGAAAACATCCAGGAAGAAAAATAAAAAAGAATCTATAACAACACAGTAGGTATGAACAAATTGGCAATCTCACAAGGACCACTCAAATAAAAAACAAAGCAAAAAACAAACAAAAAAAAAAAGGTACAACTAATACCTTCCTTCCTGAGTTACAAACCAGTCTGTCATGATAAAAGGGGGAAAAAATTATCTGCAAAAAAAAAACCCATATGGCAAGATTCTGATCACTGTAAGAAAATTTAGATCCTTTGTTCTGGAAATAGCCTCAGTGGTTTTATTGGAATTATATATGAAGTAAGACCTACAGTTTGGAACCGTAGGAAAATATTAAGTGAGAGAGAACAAGAAAACAAACAGCTAAATTTAACAAGTTATGTGTTGCAGAAATTAATTAGCTAGCTGCAGCCCCCAGGGTGTGATCTCAGGACATCTGGCAAACAGCAATAGAGCTGTTCTTGCAGCCTACCTTTTCTTGTGTGCTTACACACATCTCAGCCTGGATCTTTGCTTGGCTGCAGCGTAATGAATGCTTTTCATGGACAAAACAGGCTTCATACCTAAGCAATGCCTATGCCTCAACAGGGCCTTAAAACAATCAGATGGTTAAGACCACTTTTGAGGAACTTTGAAGAATGGTGTGTGGAAGGGTTCTCAGCTACAAAGAAGACACAGGTAAAATTCAGGGTGCACATTAAAGTTAGTTCCGTACCAAAGGCCAAGCCCTTAATTCCTTTCTTGATATTCTGCAGAGCTCTTCCTCCTGCTGATTTAAGGTAGGGATACAGCCCAAGCAGAGACTTTGACATTTATCTTTTTCTCCCTTTAAGTTGTAATTTTTCTAATGGAAGAAGTTTCTGTAGCACTGAAACAGAGAATAAGCATCACAGCTTTATAAGAGCTCTTCATTTAAACTTCAGTGTTTGGCTTTGGCAAAGAGAAAGAGCTTCATAGCTCATACACCACAGCACACAGAAGTTGCACTAATGATAATACTGATCACTGCTCCAGCTGTGGTTATAAAAAAGCCAGCTAAGAACTAGCCGTAAAACTGCAGCCTTTGGGCAGAAAAGGGAAGCAGCCAGAAAATCATTGCCACAAGGGGAACCAGAAAGTGCCTCAGCTACAGAATGGTTGTAAAGATCAGCCATAATGCAGCAAAAGCCTGTGGTGAAGACTCAGTAGATGTCATCTGTTAAGCTAAGGGTTGTTGGGCTAAAAACCAAAAGACCAAAAAGCTTGGCTTGGCTTTCATGATGAAAATGCCAGGCTGCAGAGGCAGACAAGGAAATCCTGAGCCTGGTAATGCTGAAGGTTCATCATAAGTCTTCTAGACTATTTGAACTTCCAGGTCCTGCAAACAGACCACTAAATATGTAATTAAAATTCACCTCCCCTTTAAGAGAAACTCTGGAACAGCCAAAGAAATCAGAAATGGTCACGTAACAACCAATGGGCTGTTTGCCCCAGGTGGAGCTGAATAAGCCAGAGGCATTTCTTGGAACATTTGAAGTTATTGCTAACTACATCCAGAGGAACCTGGGAAGGAAAGTGAAGGACAGGCTTGGAAGTGAACCAGAACTATGCTTGTAAATGTATGGATGTGCCTGCCCTTAATATAAAATATTTGGGTTATATAAGAGTCTAGAAACACTCCATCCATTTCAGTTTGTGACACAGCAGTGGGGCTGTCAAAACCAACATGACACTACTCAACGCCTTTGAAGCTACAGCTTCCTTTAGTGAAATTGAGTCAGTACTCCACTAGATATGTGATGTTTTATTTATTTTTTAAAAAGTATGTAATTGTACTTAAACACCAGATCATAAAATGAAATGTGTAGCAAGCCTAAGCTTGAGCGTGTTTCCTGTGCCATTTAGAAAAGGGATATGAACTAAGTACTTGGTATTTTTAGTTACATTTAGAGATCACAGATATTTCAAAATGGATGGGTCAAGTGCTTTGGCCTAAAGCTAGCTACGTGATGGCTTCCATCCTGCCCTATCACCTGGAGGTCTTTTCCAACCTGGTCAATTCTGTGATTCCTGTTTTGAACCCAGATTGGAGACAAATCTATTAGGTAGATTCCAAGAAAGAAAAAAAAAACAAAAAAAACCCCACCATGAAACATGGTTACATTCAGCCTTGAGTTCATCTCTTGGTTATCAAGAGATAACTAAGGAAGGAAATAATGGATGAATGGAAGCCTCTCTCCTGGAAAATATAGTTCTTTCTTGGGAAGGTGTGAGGATCACTTTCCACAGACCCCACTAATCCCAGACACCAACTAAAGTCATCGGTTTCCTCCTTGCTTTTTTTTTTGCTACAGTTATGCACAGTCTCAATATCCTTCTACAAAACAAAGCTACGGTATAGCAGCTGAAAATACACACATGTCTTTAGATCACTGGAACCTGTTCTGGTGGAGCCTAGTGCTGAAGCTAGTGTGTGTTGACTGGCTGAATCACTAGCAGATTCTGCTTGGTGGAGACAGATCACTAATTAGAGTTTTATGTCTTTGTTTCTCCATAGAGGAACCACTTTACATATAACAGACACTCCTTACATTCTTCCTACACAAGATTTTAGGTATTTTCATTTAACTTAGTCTATTGACAAACCAACTTTTGTCCTAAAAATGCATTACTCCCCCTCTCTCACAACAGAAAAAAACCCTGAGGTGTGGAAAGAATCAGTGACAAATTCAGGCTGTAATATCAATCCCAGACCCAACAGCGTAGTCTGAGAGTCTGGCGCAAACTCAGATCTTAGCTCCCTGTTGTACTAAACACAGCTATTTTCCAAATGTCTGAGTTGTCTTGGGTTGTTTTTTTCTTCACCAGAAATAGTTTCCTGATCAAATGATGTCTCCAAAGTTACCTTTGGTATTTCTTTAACAGATCTCCTAGCAAATGAATGTCTGTAATATATTTAAGCCCTGTTCAAATCAGTGTGACTGTGACCTGAATCAACAGAAATTCCTCCTCAAACTTCTCTTAATACATTTAAAAATAATGTTAAGAGACAAGTCAACAGAACAGAAAGGGCTGCAGCAGCCTTGGAAAACCTGCTTCTGGTTGTCTAATGCTAACAATAAAAAGGCACCATGATACAGTCTCAATTTGTACATTTCCCTCCAGGTTTTTCCTGCAGCAAAAGAAGACCTGACAGGTACTAAGGCCAAACTGGTTCTTGAGTAAAACCTTTCCTAAGCTGTTAAAGAATCCAATGACAGACATCATGGAACAGTAAGATAATGAGAGATTAATGATATAAAAGACCATTAACAATCATATTACTAAAAGATAGGATAATATGCTGCAATCCTTGGCTTAATATCATTGTGGGCAGCTGCATCCCACTCACCAAGTGTTGCGCAGTTTTGTCCTGTACTGGGAGAGTTGTTACTCCAGCTCACCCCCAGAGGCAGGTGTATTTCTGTCTATGTAACATGACAGATGGCTTGAAGTCCTTTGGGATGCTTTGCGTTTAACTCATGGAGCAGTACCGGAATTTGAAGTAACAGATGTTCCTGTAATATCTGAGAAGAGGAGAAATCTCTCAATTTACTTTAAAAAGAAATATATTTGATATTGTTAAATTTCTCCACGGATATATAAAAAAAGAGAGAATATTTTTGATATAGCTATCGATTGCTTTCATGATTTTAAAGGCATTTCTCATTGATTTTTTAAATAGATTTTTTTTTTTTAATCTAGTTGCTGATATTAAGATTTTAGTCAGCAAAGTGAGGACAGAGGAAATAGAATCACAGAATGGTGAGAGTTGGAAGGCACCTCCAGAGACTGTTAAGCCCAACCTCATTGCTGGAGTAGGATCACCTGTGGCAGGTCACACATGAACACATCCAGGTGGGTTTTGAAAGCCTCCAGAGGAGACGACTCCACAACTCTCTGGGCAGCCTGCTCCAAGGCTCTGTTGCCCTCACAATGAAGATTTTCCTGAGGTTGAGGTGAAAGTTCCTGTGTTCCAGTTTGTATCCATTGCCACTTGTCCTATCACAGGACACCACTGAAAAGAGACTGGCACCTTTTTCTTGACTCCCAGCATTCAGATATTTCTAAACATTAATAAGATCTCCCCTGTCTTCTTTCCAGCCTAAACAGCCCCAGGTCTCTCAGCCTTTCCTCATAAGAGACATGTTCCAGGAATGGCCTCAAGCCGAGAGTGGGGAAGTTTGGATTGGACATTAGGAAAGTGTTTTTCATGGAGAGTGGTCAGGCACGGGAATGAGCTGCCCAGGGAGGTAGTGGAGTCACCCACCCTGGATGTGTTTAAGGATTGTTTGGATGTGGTGCTTAGGGCTATGTTTTAAGGTGAATCTTGTAGAGCAGGGTTATAGGTTGGGTTAATGATCTCGAGGGTCTTTTGCAACTTGCATGTTTCTGAGATTCTGTGTTATTTGCGCAGCGAAATGCCCTGTACCTGCAGGACACAAGACCCAGCAGCTCTTCAGGTGCCTTCGCGGCTTTTACCGCTAGAGGGCGGCAGCCGCAGCTTCCCCGCGCCAGAACCTGCCCTGCTCCGCCAGCCAAACGACTTCGGCTTGCCTCAAAACTGGGTATTAAGGTTAACAGGACCAATTTGTGTGGTTAGAAACAAGGAATTCCTTAAAATAGAAAAATGCAGCTATCAAATACTTCTATGCCCTTCCTCCTGCCTCTTTAAGTGACCACTGTCACCTTCTCAGAAAGCAACCACACCTTTCCCAAATACTGGTGGCTTTAGCAAGCCAACGAAGTGCTTTATCATCTGTGTTAGTGCAGAGATTTCTGGGTAAATTACATCCAGCTCATCTTACAACTAGAAATCACCCTGAAAAAACAGTGTTCACCTTCTGTCCTCTGCTAAGCATAATTTCTTGTGCTTCTTAGGCTACTGGCAAAGTAATGTAATAATGTTCTAGCATCTGAGGGGAGATAATGTGAAAGAGAGCAGCCCATTTGCAAGCTTTATGCTGTCATATATCAAAGCAGTGGGAAACACAACTTTGCTTGACAAAATCCACAGTCAATTTATTTTGTCTCTGTGACCAGCTTCCTGGAAGATTTTCCAAATTGTCCTTTTGATCTTGGCCCAAACTTTCAGACTTGTATTTCCAAGAAGCATGACCTGGCTCAGAGTCACCTTCCACGTGAATGTGCATGTTCTGCCTGGACACATGTATTCTTCAGCATGTTTCAGCTCAAGCCTGTTCACTTTGAGACCCAAAACAGCAGCAAGAGTAAAGTTAAAAATTAAATTGAAAGAATATTTTTCAATCACTGTTTTATCAATCCTGAAAGTTTTGTCTTAGGGTGTAGTTTTCTCCAGCAAGACTGAAACTTCAAGAAATGTATATTACTGTGTTGATTTTGTAGTCATCTGAAAGGATGAACCTATAATTACACTTTATTCTGAGGGTTACTGTGGAGAATTTTCAGATTAAATATACAGCAATAAGAAAAATTGAGCTAAGAACCACCTCTGTAATTCTTCATCTCTTTCAATTAACTTGTTGAAATAGCTCAGTCAGAAACTTTTTTAAAGGAGCTACTTATAGAAACAGGAGGGCAGGTAAGTACTCAATCCTTTAGCCTTCACACAAGCAAAATAAAAAGGAACTAATATAAGGCACTGCTCCATGTGAAAAACCACAGACAACTGCAGCATCCTGCATCACACCACATCATCATCACACAGCTAATCTCAGACCTTCCTAAGAACTGCATTTCATACTGGGTGCTTTTTGACTTCATCTCTTTCCTTCTGCTCAATATGTGAACTTTCATAGAGTCATAGAATGGTTTAGGTTGAAAGTGACCTCAAAGGTCATCCAGGTCCCACTCCCTGCCATAGGCAGGGACACCTCCCACTAGAACAGGTCGCTCAAGACCTCATCCAGCCTGGCCTTGGACACCTCCAGGGAGGGAGCAGCCACAACCTCCCTGGTCAACCTGTGCCAGTATCTCAACACCCTCACTGTAAAGAACTTCCTCCTACCATCCGGTTCAAATCTTCCCTCTGCCAGTTTAAACCCATTCAACAGTGGTACCTGTACCAGAATTTTCTGAGCAACATCCTATTTTGCCTGTCACTGACACCATTGGGAAGAACTCACAGTGATTTCACTGGAGTTTGAATTAGTGCTTTTGTAAGAGGAGTTTGCCTGGGACAGATATTCATTATTGATAACAGTTTTGGTAGCATATATGAATGTTATGTGTTGTTTCTTCTGACAATGGCTCGTTCTACCAAGGCTAAATAGCTAGCCCAGAATGTTAAAAACCTGACAAGTCCATACGTGTTTTATAACACTAATGACATGAGCTTTCTACTGCTCTTGTTAGTGCCTCATGTGAAACCAAAACAGCTGAGCTTGGTCACGATGTGTCTCACTAATCTCTGGATATAACATAGGATAGACATGTAACTCCTACTTCAGTTGGCTGCAGCAGCTGAGTCACTAGAGCATTTTCCTATACCATGGTTGTTGGCTGTTTTGCATATTTTATCCAGTTAATGACTAATTCTGCTCTGGTAAGAATCTACACTGAGAAATCTCTCGGTGCAAGTAATTTCGTGTGATACAATAAATTATTTCTCTTTCCCAAATCTATAATAATTTACTGATCAAAAGGTACTATTATTTAGCTACTATTTAGCTATTATTGCACTGCCAGTGCTGAGCTTCCTAAAAGAAGGACCAGAGCTCTCCATACTTGGTGTACAAATAAACAATGCAACCTTGCCCTGCAGACTTTACAGACTCAAATTCCAGTTTGGAAAGTGATCAGTACTTTAATGGAAGGTTTGTTTTCCAGAATCCAATCTTGTTTTATTACTGCTAAACAATTTCCTGTTCCTGCTGTCCCTCAGAAAAATCTATTCATACAGGTTTCCTTTTGGCATCTGCAGTGGCACACTGAGACACCAGGAAGACTTGCTTATGTAACTGCAGCTTTGCGTGTGCTGGGAAAAATCCTTTGAGCAGCGTAATGGTAGTGAGGATGCTGCACTGAGACCTCTGCTGAAAACCACACTCAGTACCTACCATGATATAGAAAACAGCTTAGTGTTATGATGCCAATTAGCAACGTTTCAATTACATTTAGTGTTACATTTGCTACTCCAGCACTGGGGCTTTGGGGTTGTGTTGGATTTTTTTTACAACTTCGAAAGGCAGTCTCGAAATTTTAAACGGATTTGTCCTAATGGGAATCGTAAAATTAAAATAATGGTTCTGTATCAAGGCGCTGTGCTGCTGTAGCACTTCATCAACCCTCCACCAGAGGGCGACGTCAGGAGACAAGCTTTGCGTAAAGCCAGAGCACGGCTGCTCTTGGGAGCTCTGCAGCTGCAACGCCTCCTTCCAGCAGGGAATCTTGCTTTTAAAATACAATGTTTACATGTTGTCTTCACCTAGGCAGTTGGAGGGTTTGTTTAGAGCACAAATTTTTTTTTTTGTTCTGTTGTGCTTAAATTAACAAATCTAGAGAAACTTGAATGTTAACATAAAGCCTAAGAGGAATATAATGGCAGTGACTTCAGAAAGGATACTACCTTTTGCAACTTCAATCGACTTCAAAGTAATTAAAGTCGGGAAATTATTACTAGATTATGGAAAGAAAAATAATTCTGTTCAGAATGTGCCCGGTTCATTCCAGTGCTGTAAATACCACGTGTCAAGTCAAGATGTTACACTGGCCTACTCTGAGGCAAGAGCAGAAGGGAAAGGGGATGGAAAACGTTAACAGAAAGGCGTCACTAATGGATGCCTAATATGATGCAAAATTCAAGCAAACACGGATATCGAGATAAATATATCTATGCAATAGATGTATTTGTTTCTAGTAAAGGCAGTGTAAAGTGCAGTGAGTGACCCGCTTCCCCAGAAGCGCGGCTGGTGCAGGAAGGACGCGTCCCTTGTCCACACCAACAGCACAAACTGCCCCGACGTGCGGCGGACCCCGGCGCGGCGGGGAGGGGCAGACGGCGCTGGGCCCCCCTTAGGCCGCGGACGCGGCTCGCGATGGCTGCGGAGTGCGGCCCGCCCCGCCGAGCGGCGGGGGCGCGGCGCTGTCCGCGGTGCTGAAGGGAGGCAAGTGGAGAGGCGCTGTCCGCGGTCCTGAAGGGTGCCGCTCACCTTCACCGCCGCCTCGGGGCGCGACCTGCGCGGCCGCGCTGCTCCGGGAGCTGCGCGGGTAGGCGGGCGGGCGGTGGCAGCACGGACAGATCGGGGTTCCTCGGTCCGAGGGATTTAGCCAGCGGCTGCGGGGCGCGAGGTACNCACCCGCCATCACTGAAACCCGCAAGGCCCAGAAGACTTTCTGACCGTGCCTCGCAACTCCGCGCTGCCGAGGAAGCCGGGGGCTGCCTACAGCGTTCGCAGACTCCCCGCTTGCTGCAGCACACAGGCGCGCTCCCTCGCCCTCGCCCTCTCCTCTATCCCCCCCGCCTCCCCTCACCCCCCCCAGCTCCGCACGCCGTCTCTCCTCTCCCTCTCTCTCACACACACGCTTTCACGCTATCTCTCACTCTGCCTTTACCCGGAGGTGCACTGATAGCCATTTAATGAGGGGGGAAAGTTAAGAGATTAAACCAATATGAGCCATCGTTGCTCGTAGCAGTGCCCTATCCAGATCAGAGCAGAATCCAGCGAGCACCTCTGCAGGAATGGAGTCGGTAAAACAAAGGATTTTGACCCCTGGCAAGGAAGGATTGAAGAATTTTGCTGGAAAATCTCTTGGTCAACTCTACAGGTAAGAATGAGATCTCTTACAGGACCTTATTTCCCAGAAATAATTGGAAGCTTTTCTTAAACAGCAGCTGCTGGAGGAGGTCGGATGCTTTGGGGAGGTTAGCGGTGGAGGGGCTGGGAACTGTGGAGATACTGCTGATATAAGCTGGATCCTGCAAACTAGCGCTGAAGCTTCTCAATATGGCACCCTCCTAACTTCCTTATCTGATTCGTAGATGGTGTCAGTAAATATGTAGCGAAAGATTATCCCACCTTTCCCCACAAAACCAGGACCCCATCTTGAAATCTTAATCAGGGGAAATCAGCTCCCTGTCTTTTTTTCTTTCTTTCTTTCTTTCTTTCTTTTTCTTTTTTTTTTTTTCTTGTTAATTTTTCAATGCAGTCACAAGATCTTTCTCCCTGCCCTTACAAATCATAGAATAATAATAATCGTTGTTGGTTTCGATTAGGGTTCTCCCTTGTGCAATTCATCGCCAGAAGAAGATAAGCATGGAGATGCATAAATAATTGATATCCGAACGATTTTTTTCCTCCTGAAGCTAAAACATATAGAGGGATGTGTTTAATTATTTATCCATCTTCCTTGGGAAGTATCCACTTGTCTTAGAAATAATACACAGCTGCAATGGC